>JAWNMS010000091.1:262500-632500 GCA_035043785.1 Drosophila planitibia
AGCAGCAGCAGCAGCAGCAGACGTCGTTAATCATTTGGCACTTGTACAACAAGTCAACAACAACTCGCTTGCTTGGCCCTTATGCAATTGCCAATTGGCAATTGGCAGTTGCCAATCGGCTGATCACAGATCACGCTACTCAACTCAGGTATTATGTGATTATATGATCAGATCAAACAGCTCTCCTCCTCTGTGCAACGATTACACATTTCTCTCTTACACAATGCGCCTACGTACATCATCATAGTATTCCGATATTTATCACTTTCTTTAGCAGCATTAAGGCCCACATAACTCGTTGAGTTTGGTTGCGATTACTCGTTAAATGGAAAAAGTTTCTCATACAGGAAATTATCTTATCTTATAATTATGATCCGCGCCGATTCGCCCGCTTCAGCTTCGACTAAGGAACTATATCAATTCGACTAGTGATAATGATCAAGAATATATATACCTTATGGGAGTTTCTTCTGTGTATCTCAACCGATTTGAACGCAATTGGATAATCAATATTATATTATCGATTATAAATACATCTGTTAATTGTGGCTATCGGAAAGCGATTTGTATCGATATACGCATAACGGAACAATTAATCGATAGCATTAAGTAAATGTAATCAGAGTATGACTGACGAAAATATATGTTTATTTATACTTCTTGTAGTCGGAGATGATATCATTTATCGATTACATATTCTTGCTAAACTTGATAACCATTTTCAATGGGTTTCGCGTACAGCAAGTCGCTTTATTGTTGTCCGATTAAGCTCTGCAAATATAGTCTGGGGTTTTTTACTCGTAGTACTTGTAGCTCTGGTTGACTGTGACTGATGAAGGCAGGAAGCATCTCTGTACCCATTAGGAACATCTGTATACAATACACATAATCCTGATCAGCGGAGTCGAGTGCTGATCACAGAATCTTAGAGGAACGGTTGGAAACGTTTCACTGTCTTTAACTTTTCGAAATTCTAGAGACAACTTTGAATAATAAAATATATGATTGACGCCTGAAAAGCGGTAAATATAACAAATTAACAAATTAGCAAACAATATTATTAAATAATAAAATAAATAAAAAATAAATACAAACCCATTTGGGCTTTACTTGTGGAACAATTACATTTTTAAATTTGGGAACGCGGCTTCAGCTTTTTACTATGCCCAGTTTTATTTAATAAGCAAATATATTTTTTAAATTAATTTTATGAGCAATGGGCATTGTTCACTGACTGAAAATGAGACGAGCATATTAAGTCTTCTGCCGCTTATTTCTAGAAAAAGCTTTATGGATTTCTCAATGATGGATCTTTGCGCGTTGGTCTTGTGACTTGTGATTATTGTGTGTGTCATTTTGGCCAGCTCATCACATGCATGGCTTATGTGTGTGTGCATGTGTGTGTGTGTGTGCATGTGTGTGTGTGTGTGTGTGTGTTTAGTTTTCCTTTGGTTGACTGTGTCGCGTTTCGTTTCGTTTCGTTACGCTTCGGTTTTGTCTTTGTCTCCCAGTTCTGGTCAATTCGCATAGCATTTTTTGGTATTTTATTCTTCGTTTTTGTGTGTTTTTGTTTTATTTTTATTTATTTTTTTTTTAAATTTTTTTTTTTTTTTGTCATTTTCGGTTATCGCAACGCTTTGTGCTATGACTAAGCCGCTAAATTCTATAATGCTTGTATTTTTAAAACGTTTAAAAATAAAGTGCTCTCGTTTGCCAATGTGTGCGCCAATCAGGAGCCAGAGCCACCGACGCCGCTGACGTTGCTGCCGGCTGCCGCTGCTGTTTCCGCTGCTGCCGAGACGCAAACGTAAACGTCAACGGGCGGCAGCGACGGCCCGTCAGTCATTGTACAACGTTGATATTTTTGCATAGCCCCTCTGCATGTGTGTGTTGTGGTTGCTGCCAAAGAATTTAACGCTGCGCTGAGACGTGCAAGAAGTTGGCCAAAAAAGACCAAGCAAATGCCCTACGATCGTCAGCAGGCAGCACAAATATATATTTATACATATATATATATATGTATATGTATCCTATGTGCCACTGAGAAGTGCTGACTCATTTGAATAGTGTGCGTCCAACTGGAAGACTAATTTGTCGCTAGCGATAAACTACTTGATTTGATTTGCGATTACTTTGTGTATATATAATATGTTAGTAATCTGGACACAGCTGAGCCTAAGTCTTAGCTGCACTAGAAAGCAAAAACAAAAATTGGTCAACCAGAATGAGTCTCACCCGGAAGATAAAACTGGAATATAAGTTGCTAATAATAATAAATATGCATATACATATATATAATTACTCATATATATATAACATGTACTATGACTGTGCTAATAGCTGTGCCTGCGGACACTGTCAAATGGTTGCAGGGCAACAGTGAACATTAAACACGAACACAAACACAGAACTACACCTGTGTATTAAATCTGGGTTGCATCCAAATTTAATGCACTTTATACACACACACACACACACACACTGACACACTCACACACACATCCCCACCAACCCTCCGTCGCAAAACTGGGCATTGCACATGTGCCTCATTTTTGTTTGTGGGGCATTCAACGAATTTCTTTGATATATTTCTTGTGGCTGTCCGAAATTTCTTGTGACTTTTGTAATGCCACGTGACAAACATTCGCGCTAAGCACACCCCCACCAACAAAATGACAAACGCCCCCCGAACAGCAGCGCACCACCGACACCACCGACACCACTCAGCTGGTGCGCCTGCTGATCATGTGCACCATTTGCGAGCTTTGATTTGCTGAATTTTCATCAAATGCAGCCAAAATACAAAGTTAACAAAAGCGACTGGTCTCGGGCGGGGGTGGGGCGAGGGGTGTGTGGGTGGTCTATGTGTGTGTGTGTGTGTGTGTGTTTGAGTGTTGGTGGTTGGGGTTTGTCTCTGTATTGCTGCATAACACACCTGAGTGCATTTGGCAAGGGCATTGCAATATGTAAGCACATATTTAAATACGAATTTAATAAAATGCATTTCTATTATTTTAGTCTATTTATATATGCTGATGGTCCCTGCAGTTATTTCAAATACACACATATACACACATATAGATACATATCGGCTGCCGTCCAGCAGGCCAATAACCATCTGTCGTCAAGATTAAATAGCGCACTTTGTTAGTGAAGAAAGTGTTCAGTTAATGTATGTTTACATTGAATCGAATAACGAATTAAAATTTGGAAACAGCTCAAAAGTGATAATCGTTGATCCTCAAAATAGCAAAACAGAAAAATGGGCAACTCGAGTGAAACAAACAATAAGATATCTGTGCGGACTATGGGAAATCATAGAAATCTCCTCTTATCAGTGAGGAACAGTGATTAGTGGAGCAAACACATTAATATTATTATATATATATGTGTATATAAAATCTGCGATCAGTCAATCAGGAACTGATCGATAATCTTCAAGGCACAATGGAGAAATATTTCCTTATTAGTAAATCAATGTGTTATTTATTTAAGAAATGAAGAAAATTATAAATTGTAAAATATATATATATATATAGAAATATTTCCTTATTAGTAAATCAATGTGTTATTTATTTAATAAATGAAGAAAATTATAAATTGTAAAATATATATTTTTTCCGTTACCAAAATTCTTTATATTTGTATGTATTTTAGGCAGCTATAATCAGAAATCATTTCATCAAGTAATAACCATTAGGGAAGAACAGACTTAGAATACTCACCAGTACATATATATATACATATATATATACATATGTACAATCACAATCGTATTAATCATTCTTAAGTGTTGTTCCCTTATTTCTTACGTTCAGAGAGCTCACAGATATTTTCAATAAATAATGGAAAACAAAAGCAGAATCAGAATCAGAACTAGTTGAAATATTGTGTAAGGTCGCCATTATCTTGACAGCGGATAAAAATCGCGAGTGTTATAATCAATGAACCCAACAAAAATGTACGATTCTTTTTTCATTTTCTTCGAATACCCTGTAGCCAGCGGCAAATGAGCAAAACGAGGGTATATCCAAGCTGTGTCTAGTATAGCATGCTGATCGGCTTTTATTTGTCCAACAAAATTGATCGAATTGGAATAACTATAACGAATTTAACAAGTTGCACTCAAATATTGTATAAGTAAAAAATATTGAATCATATAATTTAACATTATACAAAAATTAAAACTGTCTATATTATCAATTAGTTGCTAAAAATGAAAAATATTTGCTATGGGAAAGCAAACAACAGAAATTAGTACTTCTTTCGAGCCAAAGTATTTCATGACAGATAGAAAATGTTATAATTTAAATGATGTTATATGAAATGTATTATTGTCTCAAAGTAGTAAAAGAAGTGAACGTTGGTTGGTTATATATAGATCAGCTTAAGGTATATAATATTCGTCACTTTCCATTGCTGTTTGTCATTTCTGTGGAAATGGTTGATAACCGTTTAGGGCACGATTTGTGCCACGATATATATATATATATATATGTGTGTGTGTGTAGAGTTCCTGGGGACGGTCCGAACATGGGGGCTGTGGTCGAGTCGGGGGAGGGGTTACTTGGTTACTTATAAATAGCACGGCACGAACTGCTGTCGAAAGAGCAAAATGCGAGAATAAATAGTACAAATCGAAATGATCGATGAATTGACGTGCAAATCTATTTGCGTTGCGTACACATCTATATATGTGTATATAGTATAAATGCTAGATCAAAGCTATATATGTATATATATATATATTATTGCATAAATATGCTACATAAATGTTGTATGTATTGTACATTGAACTTAATTCATAAATTAGATGCTATAGTTGGTTGTTGTGTTTGTAAATCGATCCGTTTGCAGATCGGCCCTGGGTTAAAGCCATAAAACGCTCGCTGGTAAGCACTCTCCGTTTGTCGACCAGAATGAGTATGAGTGTGGGTGTGGGTGTGAGTGTGGGTGCGAGTGTGAGTGTGAGTGCGAGTGCGAGTTATTCGTTTTTATAGTCGACCGATAAATGCAGAAAGTTGTCGGGATAACTCAAATGCTCGGACATCCATTGCAGTTGCGTCTCCTCGTGCAACTCGATGCCATGCGTGCGAAAGCCAACTGAAAACGAGAGAGAGATAGAGAGAGAGTGAGAGAGAGAGAGAGAGAGAGAGAGAGAGAGAGGGGGAGAGAGAGAAAGTTGAACGATGAATTAGAGTTGAAATTGATTCAAGATTCAAGTCAATGTACAAATTGTATTTGATAATATAGCAATCGATTACTTGCCTTAATTAATAAATTATCGATGACTGCCGATCAGTGATCGAAAAGTTGTAAAACTGACTTATCACAATTGGCACCCAATTGCCATAATCAGCGGCTATTTATAGCCCATATGCGAGTATTTTGTGCCATATAAATCACAGTTAACATTATCGGGCCACCAGCCAAAGACTTTTGTTAAGCAAAAAATAAAAAAAAACAATAATCTGAAGTGGCCCGATCATTGGGTTGAATTTCGTCATTTATAATTATAGCTAGGTATATTGTAATTATAGATTAATCGCGGCACCATCGCCATAATAACAACACACACACACACACAGCTGTATGCTTGTGTTGTGAATGGAGGATCAGGGTACAACTCTCTTTTAGACTAGAATAAATCATTACTTGGGAATCACATTATACATTAGCTTGTTAGACAGTTAAAGGGCAACAAGTTCAAATACGAAATTCGACAATTGATCGATTGATTTGTGTATGTGGACAATACTTTTAAGGCATCAGCTTATCACTATATATAACTTTACTACTTTCACTTTAGTGCTCAAAATTAGTGAGTATAAATAGTTTATAATCGTTTCATAATGGAAGACATTCGTTTCAATGCATTCATTTATGAATGCAGGGTATACTTTGCAGTTGCATCGATTTTGAATAGGTATTATGCCCTTTACTTGGCCACAGGGTATGCGGAGCACAGATGAATGTACAACCAAGCAAGTAAGTAGCACACACACAATTCATATCGTCACATATATATATATATATAGTATAGTATAGCTCTGATAATGCCAGATTACGTACAGTGGGAAACAGCTGTGTGTGTTTCTAGCTGTGTGTGTGTGTGTGTGAGTGTGAGTGTGAGTGTGACCAGAGATAAGATTTGCGCAACGAGACCGAGTTCAAGTAGAATGCATTCGTATTAAGTGCACGAAGATGTTCAACGATACGAATCCATTTGAGGCGATTTAATAAGTTCGCAGCCCACCCGCCGATTGCCCCCGATGGCAATATGCCTGTGATCCATGCATAATGATGATATATGGGCTATAACGCATTACACACACTATGTATACGCATATATATATATATACATATATTTATATATATCTGTGTGTTTGTGTAGAATTGCAATGGATTGGAAAATGTGTGTCAAGTGAGGTTTGCCACTAAGATCGGAGGCAGCGGGACTCAGACTAGCTAAAAACGTATATCAAAGTGAGCGAAAGAGCAAAGGACAACTAAACTGAAAAAACACTAACAAAATGGAACAAAATTATCGCAAATGGTCTGTGCGGATAATTCAAAGCAAAGGCGGACATAAGTGCCAAAGATTGGCCAATGGAATAGACTATATATGGACTATATACGTACGGTATTTAAGTGGAAATTGAGAGTAAAGCAAAGCCAAGCCAAGAGTAGCCTATGAGAAATGAGTGATATCAAATTGGATACATTTCAATAAGTTTACACACTCTGAGAACATATTAAGCGTATAGCTTTTATGATGCCAACGACACGTGATTAGCAGCAGCAGCAGCAACAACAACAACAACAGGCAGCAGCAGCAGCAGCAGCGATAGCAATAAAAAGCGCACATTAACAACAAAAACAAGCATTAATAATAATATTAATAAAGAAATGAAAAATACAAAAAAAAGAATAATAATAAATAAAATGCGACGAGAACGTGGAAGGCGGCCCCAGAGAATGGCGCCAAACAGTCTTATGAGCAACTACGACAACAACAACAATTGAGTCAGAAGTGATTGAGCGACAAGGCGACAACAAGCGTTGCTGCTGCTGTTGTTGCTGCTGTTGTTGTTGTTGCTGTTCATTGCCCGTTGCTCGCTTCAGTTGATGGCGCATAGCTCATGCCTAAAAATAAATAAAATAAACCATTGCAGCGCGAATGTTGTACGTATCTGATAAGAAAGCCAATCATCATAATAATTTCATAGATTGCGCACTATAAAACCATAAAATCCAACTATAACGCTTTGCTCTACCAGAACCACTGTTAGCTGTAATTCTTAGACTAGACATTGTCTACTGCGATATATGCTCGAAATTGCTTCGTCTCTTTTCCAACTAAAACTCTCTAGAAATGTACAAGCATTTATGATATATATACTGATCATTCTATATATATATATATATATGCATATATTGTGTATCATTCTATCTCTCTCTCTCTTTCACTACTTTCGTAGAGTTTTTGTTGCAGATATGATTCATTTGTAATTTGAAGGGGAAGGCTTTCTTCTTATCTCTGTTTGGGGATCTGTGTCGTAATCCCCATATCGTACAGCAGTTCCGGCTATACAGATATATATATATATGTATATGTATATTTATCGATTGCAGATTTTCATTTTGCAGTTCAGTGACGCCATTAAAAACTGCTAATCAATTGCTTTTTTGCTTTGTGCCATGGTTTGTCACTTGTTATTGTTTTCTTTGCTGTTTTATTTATTTGTATTCATTTTTCTTTTTTTGCCGTACAAGTTCTCCTACGCCATTAAAATCCAATACGTTGCAAACCGTTTGTTTTGTTGGCGCAACAATGTTACCAACAACAATCAAAAAAAAAAAAAAAAAAATTCCAAAGCAAAACTGAAATTAATAAGAAAATAGATATTTGAGCGCTGTCAATCTTCAAATACCCTAATAACGTGTAATAAATTGTTGTCAAACGTTGGAGTCTTATTACAACCTGTTTTATATATTTATGTACATATTGGATAAACAAATAATACATTAACAATCTCACAAATAAAAAGTGTTTTTTATGGCATCCATAAATTATGATTAAACTTTGCCAAAGTGCCAAAAAAAAGAAAGAAAACGAACAAAAAACTATGCTTAACATTTTCCGCACAAAACAAGAATTGTGCAATTATTTAATAATATTTCAGTGCAAAGTTTTTTCATTTTTTCTTGTTATACAAATGTTGATAAAAATGTTACGTGTTGCGCGTTTCGCCTAGTTTCGTCAGAAATCGAAGATACCCTCAAAAAATGGCATAAAAAACGTTGAGTGGACAACTTTTTGTTTTTGGCAGATTGCACCGAAAAAGGCGCATAAACAAAACGTAGCACAGGAAGTGAGAGGAGCACTGCTGACAGATAGGGAAAATATGCGATACGATCAACTTGATTCGAAACACGAATCGGATGTTGCCCGATGATGCCCGCTGTCAATGTAAACACTTCAAACGGTTCTGTGCAAAATTTCCAAAGAGAACACGATAAAGTTGAGCTTAACAGCGAGCGAGCGAACGAGCGAGAGAGAGATAGAGAGAGAGAGAGAGTGCTGAAGGCGAGCTTTCCAGCTTTGTGTGTGTGTGAGTCGTTCCATTGCCTTCATTGGAAGCGACGTCAAGATTTTTAAGCGGATTGCGTTGAGATAAATGCATTCAAAGGACCAACTTGTTGCTTGCTTCTTTCTTTTTATTATTTTTATTTTTTTTTGCAGCTGCCGCATAGCCCACCCAAAATGTCAGGGCGTGGCATGGCAAACAATTGTCAAGCACACACACACACACTAACACACACACACACACACACACTTGTAAAAAGAGAGACATGCGAGGAAGGGAGGGGAGGAGAGGTTCGTCCTGATTGCACTGTGCATTCTTTGTCTGATTGACGAAATGCAAACGAAAATGTGTCGAAATGGAACTAAGCAAATGCAAAGGTGGCAAATGCAACACAGCCCAATGCAACAAAAGAGAGCCAGCAGCAGCCGAAACTGCTGACCATAAAAGATATGGTGCAGCAGCAGCAGCAGCAGCAGCAGCGACAGGGCAAAGTGATAAATACACACAAGCGATCGCTGTGCGAGGTGCGATTTCCGACCAGCCAAGCTGCTGGTGGAGGTGGAGATGCAGGTGGAGGTGGAGGTGGAGGTGTAAATACAAATAAGCGGAGGTGATATCTCAGAACTTCCTTTTCACACATTCGAGAGCAGCCTACACAAATACAAATGCACGCACGTACGCAGAGAGCGCAAGCAAATACACACACACACACGCACAGAGAGAGAGAGAGAGAGAGAGAGCGCGATAGTGAGAGAGCGCGTGCATGTGCATGCATGTATGTATGTATGCATGTATGTATGTATGTATGTATGTGTGTATGTGTGTCTGTATGGGTGAGCATTCAAAAAGCCAAAACGCCGCCGACGCCGACGCTGACGCTGCTTTCCGGTGAACGCCAGATCCGCAGTCACAGCCGGCGGCAAATCATGAAAGCGCCTGTGCTACGGGCTCCCCCCCCACACACACACCCGCCATCCTACGTCTCCCAACCCACCGCATTGCACGATAAAAAAATAACAAAAACAAAAAACCAAAGCAAGGCAAAGAAAAGCAACAACAAGTACGAGTGCTTCAGTCGAGAGGCAGCTCGACTAAGGTGTACCCTGTACCCGCTGTGCGCCGTCTACTTCTCTCTTTGAGCGAGGGATTTTTGAAACAAGTTTTGCGTTCATTATCCGATAATTATATGAATGCAAAACAAAAAAAAAAAACAGAATAAAATTGATTTGCATTAATTTGTTATTTGAGACGAAACAAATAAATATGAGCAGTATGCCTCTGTTGTAATGTGAACAAACACAGGGTGTACTTCAAAAAGGAGACAGCAGTAGCAGAGGCAGAGGCAGTGGCCAAAAGCAGCGCAGTCGAAAAGAAATGCGTTTTCTTTATTTTTGACGCGTCTTAGATTCTTCGGGCCGCCTTTAGCCGCTGTTGCTCTTGTTGTTGTTGTTGTTGCTTGCTTGTTTTGCTGTTTGCTTCTGCTTGGTGTTGTTGTTGTTGTTGCTTACTTGGTTTTTTTGATTTCTCGGAATGGCATCTACTTTGAACCGCCACGACGACTGCATTGTATATTTGAAATTCATTTCAATTTAAATACAAATTTTCTATGAAAATGCACGCATTACAAATACACACACACACACACACAGTCAGTACACGTTCAAGTGCCCCCATCTACGGTCTATGCTCTACCCCTTCCCCGCCCATTTCAATCGGCAGACAGTTGACCACGTTTTGAATGTGATTTGTGGGTGTTTCATGGCGGATGCGGATGCAAACGGCAGCGGTGCAACTTTTTCTTTCTTCTTTCTTCTTTTTTTTTTCTTTTTTTTTTTTTTTACACAAAACTGCAATTGGCAAGCAGCGGCTGGCTGGCAGCTGGAAAGGGCCAAAGGCGTTGCAGGGGGGGGGGGGGGGGGGGGGGTGGAATGGAGGATGGGGCGGGCTGAAATGGTAGCTGAACGGATCATCTTTAGAAGCAGTGTAATAGATGCAGTGTGCAAAGTAAAACCCAACTATAAACAACTCATGCTTGGCCAACACAACACAAGCCAACAAAAAATAAAAAACGAGTGGAACAAATCGGTTTGCGGGGGTTTGGGGGCGGGGTGCACACTCATAAACATATCCATCGAATGCGTTTCGGTTAATGGTTGCATGGCATGAGCTATAGCTGCACACATATACACACAGCCATATGCAACATGCAATGTGTATGTGTGTGTGTGTGTGTGTGTGTGTGTGTGTTTGCAAGCGGTTTTATGTTCATCTTCAATTGCCGCGAATTCGATGAAATTTTGCATAAACTTAAAGCATTTTTTTTCTGCTTTTTATTTTTATTATTTTTGGTTTTTTAGAGAGATGTGAATACTTTGTGTATATGGGAATATCACTGTATATAATCCATTATACAAACCAGCATATATTTTATCTGGCTGCTACGATAGTCATCGCTTTTAATTTTAAATCAACTTTTTTTTAATATTAAATTAAAACAAAAAACCACATTGATGAAAATTGCATTGTTAATTATAGATAATTTTTCTTGTTCATTTAATTTATTTATGAGATTGAATATTGCAATAAAAGAAACCAACTTGAGTTTTCTTCAAGGTTCCCAACTCAAGAATGAAATAACATATTTAAAATAATATTAAGGGATTTTCAAATAGAGAATTAATGTAAAAAATCATATTTATAAACAAAAAACGAAATGAATAATTAAACAAATTTGAAGCAATTATTTCCATTACTAGCCTAATTTAATAAACTATTTAATATAATATCGTTCGAGTAGTTGTCTATGCTGGAGAAGAACTGATAAATCGATTCTAACTGAAACCCTTAACTAAAATTTGAGCAACAGCTGAAATTTTACTGATGTTAGTTTTGTAAGTTGATGTGGCATAATCTATGCTCTCAATATGCATAGGTATAATATGATTATCTTAAATTTAATATCTGATTTGGTGCACCTATTGAAAATGTTTGAAAATCGTGAATTCTTCGCATGCTCAGTTTTGAGACAAAAACTAATTATGAACTTTGTCTTGTTGGGAATTTATTCTTTTCGGCATTTCTTGTGCCAAATAATAAGTTTTTATTTCACACAGTTTATATAGTAAATTGAATATAATATTATATTAATTAAATAGAATACTACGAAATGGCTTGTCACTAAATGAAAAAAAAACATAAATAATTAGATGCTTCGCAAAATTTGATGATACAAATTTAGTGGTTTGTTGAATAAATGAAATATTAAATATTAAAGGAAAACCTAAACATATTCGAAGCAATTATTATTAATTATGCATTACTGGGCTACTCAAGCCAACAGTTTTTGTGGGGGGGCAGCGCAATTAACGTGAGCAAGAATTAACTTAATGTTTAAGCCCGCACAGCTAACTGATCCATTGGCCCACTTAAGCTAGACCTAAGGTAAGCCAAAGCAATTGCATAAAGGTGTAGGTGTGTGTGTGTGTGTGTGTGTGTGTGTGTGTGTGTGTGTGTGTGTGTGTATAGGTGCGTATTTCATCAAGGACAACAGGAGATTGTAATGCAACTGTCACGTTGGATGACCTTTGGGAAAATACGTGTTACAGCCGATTTTTGGCATCCATGGGCCAAAAAGGATCGGTTTTTGTACGTTTCAAACAAAAATCTCTCACCTTTCAAATGGGAAATTCCGCTACGCCCAAAGTTGTTGGGCGATGCATGCAAATAAAAATTTCACACCTTGAACCGGGGAAATACCAACCTGACGCTGTTGCAGATGTGAAGGTAGTTCGAGCATGAAGCATAAGGACGAGGACGGGCCACAGGACAGCACAAGGATACGGAGGATGGGACAGACATGTGTATGAGTGGAGAGCGCCGAGAGACGGGCAAATCTCTTTGTAGTCAATGCTTCTCAATGAAAGAGAATTGAACAAATGTTGCCAGTTGAGCGAACGTAGAAGAGACAGACAGACAGAGAGAGGGAGAGAGAGAGAGAGCGAGATGGCAAATGAATTCTGGAGATGCACACGAAGTACATAATTCGTAAATCCCAGCCGCAGGTATTTAGTTCCGCCTTTTGTCTAGCGATGGAATTCCCAATGCTATTATTGCACCTAAGCCACTGCGACACGACAACGGCTAACACACACACGCACACACACACACACACACAGAGACACACACAGCAATGCACACCTACACACACAGCTAGAGCTAGCTATGCGCCTTCTCGCTCGCACTTGCGCCTGTCGCCGGCGCCGCAGGTCAGTTGGAATCCAGCAGCGACTTGCAACGTTCGCTTGCCACGAAAATCCACACGCACACTCTTCATACACACACACACACACACACACACACACACACACTATACTATTATTGTTGAAAACTAACACGCACACGCACACACACACACACACACACTTGGCGTTGCATTGCATTTTGTTTTGTCTATGCGGCTGAATGGCCCGAAAAACACTTGGCCAAAAAGTCTAACAGGCAACCTGCACAGTTCTCGGCTGCTTTTAGCCCCGGGAACTGCCTGAGGGCTATTGTTCAATAATTTTTCGTTTCATTTTTTTTTTTTTTTTGTTGTTTTTGTTTTCTGGTTCTTCTTTTTGTTCTCGTTGCTGAGCCCAAGCGACATTGATGAATTGAAGAATGATTGGCAGAGCCGCAGGGTCATAGGACGTTAGCGTCGACGCTGACTGCGACGGCGACTGCAGCAGCGTTTTGTGCACTTCAATAGAAAAAAAAAACAAAAAGAAAACAACGAAATAAGTCAGTGAGCCGACAATGTTGTTGTTTTCGGCCCAGACTGACTGGCACCTTTTTGCCCGCTTTTCTAATGAATGCCTCTCAGAGCGAGACAGACAGATCGACTGCCCGTCTGTCTGTCTCTCTGTGTGTGTGTGTGCGCGAGAGCGAGAGAGAGAGGGAATGTTGGCTTGTAAGGATTTTAGCCGCTATAAGAATGCCAATTTCGACTGCCCAAAATAATTGTGAGTGGCTGCGGCTAATTGATAGCCGGCAAATCCCTCAGCGAGCGTTACTAATGCCCATACATCTAGTATATGTACATATATATATGTATATATATACAGCATATATATATATATATATATAGATGGTAGTCAACTCACCCGCTTTGCGCACAGGTGTCGATAATTCGGCCATCAGATCGGCCAGATTCTTCTTTTGTCCGCTCTGGCTCAGCGGCGTGATTAGCTTCTGCATGTAGGTGAAATCCTATTGGGAGCGTATCAAAAATGAAATACAATTAAACGGCAACATCATTTAAATGCCACAGCAAGCAACAGCTGTTGCAAGGATCTTTAGATTAAATGTTCCGCGTGTCGCATGCCTCCGGCTTTAATGGCACTCCCATTTCGATATGCTTCTAATTGGGCATAAAAGCAGCTAACAAACGCGCATCATTTTGAGTGCTAACTATATATAGATCGGATAACCTGTTTAATCTTTGATAACTTATCTCGATTTTTGCTTACATTTCGTGCAAATTTTATTTCAGAGTTGCCACCAATTTCCTACTGATTTAACAAACTTAAAAATCTACTTATTTGAATTAAACTATTGCCTTAACTAACATTACTTTTGATGGCTAAGAACGAGATACCAGGCTAGATATAATATATATCATAACTCAATTTGAAATACCTTTAATTATACGTAAAGAAAGCTAATTGGATTGTGTAGCTAGAGTTGTCAGCTTACGACAAAATTAAGATTTCAGCGTTAACTTTTTATATTATATATATAGACTATTAATCCATATTTAGAAGCCTTTTTTTTATCAATTTAAGTTTGCAGTTGAGGAAGAATATGATTGCATCTGCTTAAGCATTAATATAATAAGCATTTCAGTTAGTTTGATCGGTTCCAGTGGTTAATCTTATTTCCGAATACTTGCTATAATTTAGCCTGATTTCTAAAATCTTAATGTTCTTAATAAAAACCTCTAATTGACAAGTAAGAAATAAAATGGGGTTTTCCAATAATTAAAGGATAATAATAACTGAATTCCCGATTTAAATCCTAAACTCTGCTATAGCGAGACACTAGGAATAAATAACAGAAGCCTGTGTGTAAATTGGAATGAAAAATATTTGCCAATAAGTGACTTGAATACTTTTTAGACCTATTACTGCCAGATGTTTGATCGCGCCAACTTACATCATCGTAGTAGAAACGAATTGGAATGTTTTTGAATGATTCCTGGTCGCTGTAGGGCTCCATGAGGCGTCTGTTGACCGCCCAGAATTGATCGAACTTGTCATTGATCAGGCCCAGCCAGAGCTGATTGTGATCCTTCTTTTGCATGGCAGAGATGACCAAGCCGCGATGCTTGAGCACATCGGCCTCCTTCAGGCAGGACAGGTAATGCGATTCCAGCAGCTCTCTGAAAATCAATCAATCACTATGCATTAGCTATGGGATTATAAATCAATATTTTATCTTTAGTATACTTTGTGTTTAATTTGACTAGCTTCTCCTCGGGAAATTTGGAAAAGTGTATGGTAATGCTCCACGGTGTGCTGTCCTCATCCGGATGCAGTAGATCATAGAGCACACCTGTGCACAGCAAAACCAAAACAAAAAGCACACATAAAATATACATGAATATGCAATTGGAACTGAGATGGGCGCATCCCTCTTCCGGCTCACCCACCAATTGGATAGTGTAGACGCAGCGGCGTTCCATTGAAATCGAACCACGCTGCGCCATCCTGATGCTCGGCGGCTATGTAGCGGGTGAAATACTTTCGCACCTGGCAACAAAATTAAATTTTTGCAAAGATAAACAAAGTGTCTTCTTTATTTGTTCAATTTTACCTTGTCAGTGACCAGGGGTAAATAGCTGAGACGGGAGACCATCAGATAGAACGGCTCGGGCCTAATGCCGACTATTTCCTCGCTGTCGGCTTGAAAGCAAATGCCAATCTGACCCTCCCATATCATGCGCAGCACCTCCCGATCATGTGCCATTGTTTATTTATTTATATTTTGCACAAAATACACTTTTGCAGGTCCCGTATGTTATTGTTCTTGCCATTCACCGTGAAGAACCTAACAGTGCGTTTGCATCGTTAATGTATCGGTATATCGATATATCGCTGTGTGTTAGTCGCCTGTCACGACCACGACAAGCACGATGAGTAGTTGCGTGTTATTGTGGCCACTAAGAAAATTCATGATTTGCCATAACAATGTTTTATACTTTATAATCGAATAAGACGATATAAATATATATATAATAGATTTCAGCCATTGCGGTACGCAAAGAGAATGCGATATTAATCGATGCTTTCAAGTTGCAATACTATCGTTATCGATCGATAGCGTCCGTCGTCGCTATCGTGTGTGATAGCTCGATTACGATTGCAGCATAGCAAATGCAGCTCTGGAAGCGCATAAATAAATAAAGTTGCTCGAATTTTAGGCCTGCGGTTGCGTTTAGTTTTATTGCGCTTAAATGTAAATATGAAGTGTGCATCTCCAGTTGCATATGCCGAGCAATACGAATCAATAAATATACACATATATGAAAACTGATGAGATCGCGGTTGTTTTGGCCAACTGAATAAAACGCAAAACGAGAAGCATCGGCAACAACAGGCCTCAACAGAATGGATGTTGAAATACCTGTTTTGGCTGGATATCTTAATGTTCCAACACAAACTGGATTTTCGCTTAATCGTATCTCGAAAAAGGTAAGAGCCTTCCAAAGATCCGATCTCTTGCATTATTTTACATTTAACATAACACAATGTGCACACAGTGCAATGCCAAACCAAATTGTTAAATGCAATTATATTAATTTATATATATATTATGTCAAATGCGTATTAAAACAGGACATTTGCCATGTGCATGTCCACTTTTGTGTGTGTGTATAGTTGTGCTATTGTATGTGTGTGTGTGTGTATATATTGTTGTGCCATTGTATGTGTATGTGTGTGGGCTCTGTGTGTATGTATGTGTGTTCGTCTAGATATCTCCATCTGCATACTTGTTGCATACAAATGAGTAGCATAAGGTGGGAGAAAGAGAGAAACATGCCAAACGGCGAGCCGAACATATTTTCGATTTGCGTGTGCGCGCCTGACACACACACACACAAGCAAACACGTGCATGTGTATATGTATATGTGTGTATGTATGCATGTGTATGCTTGCGATGACGGCTGTTTTGGGGACTCATCCATATTTGTTGCTGCTGTTGTGCTTGTCTCTATATAAATACATACATAAATGTATGTAGACATGTGTGTAGAGACATTATTCACATATGTCAGGAAATATTCTCTGAGGATTGGGGCCGGGCCCTGTGACAATATATGCAATGCATGTATGTGTGTGTGTGTGTGTGTGTGTATTGTTGTTGTGGTGATGGTGTTCGTGTATCGTTATGTAAGTAACGCTCGAAATTTCATTGGAAATTTGATTAGCACAACATTAAAACTCAATACCACAATGGCTAGCTCGAGCAACACCTTCGAGATGTACTCAAAAAGTTTGCTGGATATATATATATATAAACTCATATTTCAATATTTTAAATCTTTAAATACGCCTTCGGGATGGACTCATTTCCATTTGATGTACTCTAAGACAAATACAAAGGAAATAGTAATTTTCTAAAATATTATAGAAAATTTAATCAAATTATGCCATAGATATGCTAAGAACGATGTGAGTTTTACTTAACCTCATAAATATATTTGTGCATAGATTCTCAACTTAATAATACATCTTTTATTTATTTATATATTTTTTTATCTTAGAAATCATGCAGTCGTTTCTGTCTCTTGTTCAAGGCCAGTCGCCATGGCATTGCACGCCTGGAGATCTGCGAGAATAAAGATGACAAGAATCCAAAGATCTTTACGCTGGAGAATTGCGTAAAGATCACACAGGAACCGCCGCCAGCGAATCTCATACAAATTGTCAAACGCAACTTGCAGCTCACCTTGAATACCAACAGCGATGAGGAGCTCAAGACTTGGGTAACCGCACTGCAAACAGTCGCCTTTTGCGACAACAGCGGCCTCCATGCCGCCCACAGTGCCATCGAGGAGGATAATGATCTATACTGCAGCTCATTTGTAAGTTACCTACAGCCAGAGAGAGAGAGAGACATAGAGAGAAATATAAAAAACAATACTTTAAGCACAGGTCAAGCGGTGTTTCCCATTTCCCATTTGTAAACTTTCCTTTTAATCAATTGCATTCTTATTTACCACAGACAATTTAATCGTCCACTTACTGCATGTTAAGACCATCACGTATTAATTGGCATATTCGAGGCGTGTGCGTTTCCCGAGGGTTTTCAGAACGATAAATGGCAAAGAGCGTTCATCAGTTCAGCTGTAAAAATGCTTGCAATTGTTATCCAGCCAGATGAAGCGTACTGAATGCATATAGAATAGTTGGATTGAAATTGCAGTGACCTTTACAATAATAGCGCACTTTGTCTTTGTTAAATGTGGCCAGAGCACCATCAAGGTGCAGCTTGTTGGACAATCAGATTGACATATGCCTGCCTCTATATTATATTTATGCTATCGTTAACTTGTTTCCATATACATCAAGTATAATTCCGATTTTGGATAAAAACGGTGAACATTGATTATATGCTCAGCATTCAAAGTGAGCAATCATCAGCTACCAGCTAGTTTGCTAGTAAATTCACCGTGTTAACTGTCAGATTATAAAAATGCAGCATAAGTCGACTTTTGGCAAATTCGTCCAGCTCGACAAACTTCCGACTCGCCACATAAACTGGGCAAATTGTCCTTTAGCTGTCCTTTAGCTGCTGACCAACGAACCACTGCAGCCTGAAGCACCTTCCAATCAATGTGATTTTGACAGATATGTGAACATTAAGCCAGCAAGCATGAAATCGCAAGGCAAGTGTTGCCGTGGATCCAATGCACAAACGGATTCCCAGCAGGGCACCAGTTCTGTGAGCAGCTCAACAAATTTAATGCCTTGCGAGGCTTTTGGCAATTATATATATATATATATTAACAATGAATTCATTAGCATAGGATTGATGAAACGTTCTTTTTGGGATTGGCGCGTTTTCAACTATCATAGGAGCTCTGTAAATGAGCCCATCTTGTTGTGTTCCTGCTGCTTCTGTCTCTCCATCTTTTACTGCTTCCGTTTTTTGTCACTTTTCACTCAATTGAGTACACATGACAAGCACTTGGAAGTGGCCTCTAGAAGGGCATCTCTTGGCTGGAAATCGGGAGTGGTTATTACTGCAAAAGCTGATCTTTGTTCAATTTCTTGTGATTTTAGTTCTGTGACTCGACAAGTTTGTTGTTGATGGCTATGTCAATAAGCTGTGCGATTGAATAATATTTATATGTAGGCATTATTCATTGACTCGAAACCCAATATTCGATATAATTTAACACTTGCTATTCCCCAAACCAGTTGGACAAACAAATATGTGGAAACAATCACACAAACAAATCCCAAAAACAAAGCCATTTAATCAAAATACTGCGTAATTGTTGCAACAGCTGCTGCTGCTGCTGCTGGTGATACTTGATACCCACATATATTAAAATGCATATTTTGTTTCATTGATAGGACGGACTGTTTATAATAACGCTGATACCGTCGGAGGCGTCCATCAGGTGCAACATTGAGCCGCGCACATATATGCTGCAGATGACGCCAACGGAGCTGCAGTTGAAATCGGAGGATCTGAATGTGACGATTGCCATGTGGCCGTATCGATTCATACGCAAATACGGCTATCGCGATGGCAAATTCCAGTTCGAGGCGGGACGCAAGTGTACAACGGGGGAGGGTGTCTTTACGCTGGATCACACCAATCCGCAGGAGGTATTTCGCTGCATGTCCGCCAAAATGAAGTCGATGAAGAAGCTCATCAGCGGCGACAGTCTCAGCAGCATCGAATGCGGCGAGAATCAGTTCAGTGCCGCCGCCGGCATGGAGCCCGGATCGCGCAGTCCGTTGCCACCATCGCCGTCGAGCAATGTACACAGCGGCGAATTTGAGATTAATTCGACGCAAAGCTGTATATCGCTGCGCGGCTTCATCAGCTCCAATGATTCGCTGAATAACTTCAGCTTATCGGTGCCATCAGTGCAGCAACAGGCCGCTGGCAAACACATTCCGAACAAGCCGCCGCGCAAGCTGCCCGCACCGCTTGACCCTCAAACTCAATGTGATAAATACAAGAATCTTGTGAAATATGAACCGGTTGCCATAACGACATCATCGCCCTCGGATGCCAACAGCAAGAACAGTGGCTCGGCTGTGATACTCAAGCCCGCCTCCCCAGATCCATTGCGCAATAGCAACAGCGTTGCTGGCGTCGGCGTTGGCGGCGGCTGTAGTAGTCCACCCGATTTGCCGCTGCGCAATGAGAGTTGCGGCAAGCTGACAATGGAACGGGACTACGAGTCCATTGAGAACATAACCGATGCGTGGAAGACGCGCGGAGTGGGCGATGTGCGCCACTGCGAGCGCATACCATCGACCCACAGCTGTGACGCTGACAGTTTTGTGCGCCAACGTTCGCAATCGAAACGCAAGGATCTGACTCTGACCAACAGCAACAACTCAAGTGGCAGCGGCAGCGGCAGCTGCAGCGGAATCGGAAGTGGCAACATCCTCAGCTCCACGTGCACCGCCAGCAGCGTCAGCGGCAGCAGCAGCAGCAGCAACACGCCCAAAATTATCGACATTGATATTGGGGAGGGAGTCGGTGTTCTGGTCTCACCGGATGCCAGCTATGATCGCTTGGACTTTCTGTCGCCGAACAATAAAACCTCCAGCGGCTACAAGACAATTGTGAATGTGACGCTGCCGGCGAATCGAATGCGTTGCAGTCCGCCGCCGAATGAATATGAACTGATTGCTAGTCCCGATACCGAAAGTTTTCGCAAGGCCGACGACAGTCATCTTGGCTACGGTGTCCTGCGCAAATCCAGCAACAACAACAATAACACCACTGCCACCAGCAACAACAACAACAATAATAATAATAATAATAATATTAACAATAACAACATCAATATACTGCCCGCCATAAATAATAACAACAATAACAGCAGCAGCAGCAGTAGCAGTAACAATATTGCAGCGGGCATCTGTGTCACGCCCCCAACGAACAAGAGCAGCGATGCCGCCCTCGATCATCGCAATTACAACGGCCTCAACTACACCATCGTCAGCAAGCCCAAGCGCGTCTGAGAGCAGCACGGAAAGCGAGAGAGCGATAGAGCGAGAGCGAGAGAGAGAACACAGACAAATACATAGATAGTTAGACAGAGAGGGAGAGCGAGAGAAAGAGAAAGAGAGAGAGGGGGAGCAACAATTTCGGAGTCGTTATCTCATTTAAAAAACGCACAATTCGAATATAAGCGAACAAAAATTTTGTATCAAATAGAAAGAGACACAAATATAGACAGACAGACAAAGAGAGAGAGTGAGATAGAGAAATAGATGTAATGATTTTGAAACATCCAGTGGATCTTCAGAGCTCTCGTTGCTTGCAGTGCATGCTTACATCAGGTTTCATACAATATTATAACACACTGAAGAATACATACATTTTCACAATAGGAAATACAATATGAAGCATTCCTTAAGCATTTTATTCTAGAAACTATTGAATATGTATACAGATATATATATATATATATATATATGTAGATTATCTCAGCTGAAACGAATGTGCCTTCATAAAAGATTTGTCTTTACAAAATACCAACTAATTTTAAGCTTTCGAATCGAATTTTTGCATAGCATATTTAGTATTGGTTTTAATACATATTAATTCAATTAATTTTGTCCGCTGATTAATATTTCTCGACTTTTTTTTTTTTAACGATGTTATTTAAATATTTGACAGTAGACAATTAAATTGATTTCTGATGTAATTCCCTAATATAAATATTTGTGTAACAATTTGTCTTTATAGATCAGTGTGACTGTATATTTATTTAATGCTCATTGTATCTATCTATAATGATTGAAATGATATCATTATGATCTAAGCCATATCCGTTTGTCTGTTTCTATGTAAGATCTAGTCTAGAATTGATGGAAATGAACAAATTCTCGGTTCACTCTCGATTGAAACACAACGATTATCAACTAAGCTGCCATATACAAAAATCTCCGTCTTGTTATAACGTATCACAAATGATTATAAGTAAGAAATGCAAATTTGCCTACAAAATCCTTATATTCCCTGGATAAACGAAAACCATACTCAACTTTTTGTTTATTGTTAACCTTTTGAATGTGAAGTGTTTTTTTATGAGAGAATGATATATAGAATTACAGGCAATGCAAGAGCCAACTCTCTCAGCAGCAGCAGCAGCAGCAACAACAAGAACAATAACAATATTTTTACCTACTTGTACAATAGTTAATACCTGTGCTTGTGGCTTATACACATCGTGTCAATGTTCGTCTATAAAAAAGAGTGAGGAGATGTCAGAGAGAGAGCGGGGGAGGTGGGAGGGGAGGGGGTTGATCTGTGGCGCCATCATTGTGTGTCCGTTGCAAACGGCATTTGGTATTTGATTTGAGCATATACCAAAATTGTGGCGATTCTTTCATTGTACTTTTATTATTATTTTTTACTTGCAACTGCAGAATATTTTTATTCTTATGTTTATATATATATTATTTTTTTTTATTGTCGACCCTTTTAAATGTGTAAATAAAGCAAACGAAAAATTATAATAAAAAAAATTATCGAAACATAATCGATGAATTGTTCTTTTTGTGTGAAATAAGACAAAAATATATTTATAATTAATATCTGACTATATATGGATGTGAAGCGACAGTTAGTATTTTATTGTTATAGTTATCTGTGAGCATTTGCATTAATATATATAAATGGTATATCAGAGCTGTGTCACTTATTGCTATAACTTTTCTGTGCAGCCGAGCAAAGGAGGCGTTGACGTCAATGAATGTGTTTGTTGATTTGTTGCTTTTATTTTTGTGGCATTAAGATTTTAAAAATCATTTGACAGAGCTACGAGAAATTATTTGAAGAACTTTTGGAAAATGTTGCTGAAACGTTTGCAAGGATTTCAATGGCGCCCATTGATGCGCCTCTATTCATCCGAGCTTGTACACAAGGTGAGTAAAGAGTAAATATGAATATATATCATAATATTATATATATTACATTATATTTTGTATAATAAAAAAAAATAGGACTCGTTTATAGAAAATCTGCGCAAAAACTTTAAGGAGGATGAGCTTAGTGGTGCTGTGGTGCCGACGTTTAAGAAGGCCATGCTCTATCCCGATGATATAGCCATCAAGGATATATCCGGTGAATTTACGTACTTTCAGCTGTTCATCACCGCCAAAAAGTTGGCCATACAAATCTCAAATTTTTGCGGTAAGCATTAAATTAAAGCCATATCTAAGCTGGAATCAATTTGATGTGTTCTTGTTTTGTTTTACAGGCAGTGCCTCGCAAATGAATGTGGTCTTCTTGTGCTCGAATAATGCACTGTGGATAGTTATGCAGTGGGCATGCTGGATCTCTGGCCAGGTGGCTGTGCCCCTGGAGCCGAATCATGCGATCGATGAATTGCTTGGCCAGGCCACCGATTGCAAGGCGCATCTGGTGATTGGCACACCGGACAGCGAGACCATCACCCAGGAACTGGCACAGAAACTCCAATCGGCCAGCATTGTGGTCGATCATAGCTTTGTGCCCACCAAGGAGAGCATCTCCTCGACGGCCATGTATGCCAAACAGTTGGTTGGCCGCGACAACGATCTCATACCAGAGAGTATGCTGTCCAATGACTACTATGACAATGCACCAGCTATGCTGCTCTATACGCCCAGCTCATCGTATTGCCGGAATGGTGTCATCCTCACCTATCGCAATATTGAGGCACAGATGGGTTGTCTGACAGCCAGCTGGCAGCTGAATGCCACCGACAGCATGCTGCCCATCATCTCGATGAATCGCATGCATGCAGCAATTGGAGCACTGCTTGGCGTCGGTGGCAACATTGTGTTGCATCAGAAATTTGAAAGCCATATAGCTTGGAGATCACTGCTGGACATTAATAGTCCCTCCAAGCAGCGTGTGAACATCTTTCTGGCCATGCCCATCGTGTTCAAGCGCCTGATTACCGAATACGAAAAGATGTTTGCCCAGGACTCGCGCATGGTGGAGTACATCATTAATCATTGCAAGCATAAAATACGATTGATGGCCACCGGATTTGGCCTGCTGCCGGAGACGGTCTTCTATCGCTGGCGCGATTTGACCGGACATAATATCTACGAGTATTATGGCCTGCTGGAGACGGGTCTGGTGCTGGGCCCCGTGCTCGGTAAGCAGACCATGTCCGACAATGCTAACCATTATCCGGGCACATTGGGTGCACCGCTTGTGGGCGTGACGGCGCGTCTGGTTAATAGCCAGGGTGAGCAGCTGGTCAGCTCGACGAGCTCGACATCCGAAGCGAAATCAACGGACCCTGTGCTGCCTGGCTCCGTTGTGGGCGAACTGGAAATAGCTGGTGTTCATCTCTCTCCGCTGCGGGTCTCCACCAATCAGCAGCTGATGGAGCAAACAACGAGTCAGTTCATCAAAACCGGCGATATTTGCGCCTATCAAAGCGGTTCATTTCACTTCCTCAGCAAATCGACGGATGTTTTCAATGTCGGCGGCTACAAAATCTATGGGTCGGAGATCAAGAAGGCCCTGATCTCGCATCCCGGCATCAATGATGTCGCCGTCCTCGGCATACCCAATAAACTGTGGGGTCATCGCTTGGGCGTCATTTGCATATTGTCGCCCGATTCGAAGGTCGATGTGGAGACGATCAAGACATATTGCTATAGCCAACTGCCGTCGCATAAGCGACCCACAATATTCAAAACCATCGTTGCCAAGTAATTAGCAAACAATCTATCGATCTGTCAGTCAAGTAATCAATTTATCGAATTACAAATCGATTGATAGATCGTCGATCAAAAATTTTTGTGTTTATCGTTCTAGTAAAAAAGACAATAGCAAAGAATTATTCCTTGATGGATTTGATGATTGTAATCAATGGGAAAATTGTGTTCAATATGCCCTCAATTGGCGTACATATATTGATTAAATTTTAGAATATATATGTGTGTATTCATTCGAAAACGTTTCTTTTATTTTTAATCTTTGTCAGCTTGTTATTTATTTAATATGGTTTTCATTTTTGTATCCATGAGTTGAAGAGCAAACCATGCAATTTTCAACAATACTCGTCAATTGACAGATAAACACGGAAACACTTGATTTTATATGCTCATCTTTATTACACACTTGCAGGAAGTAGATACAAGTATAAGGAAATGTTAGAGATATCTAATTTTCATAGTTGAAGTCCACAGGTTCGAGGGTGGAGCACAGAGACAGATAAGAAGGATTTTGTCCAATCTTACATTCTTCAGCCGCTTCGTCACAGGCCGTATAGACGGGCCGGCCAATAAAGTTGGTAGTGGCATAGTTGCATGCCACTATGACCATGTTGAAATCATCTTGCTCAAAGGTGGACATGGCACAGCCGAGGCCGATAGACCGCTCCTGGACAACCGCCGTAAAATGGCCAATAGTGCTATTGATGGATTCAATTAGTTACTGCGATATTTTTGTACGGTGTTTGAATACACTTACGGTCCGTCATAGTTATCGGGATACTCTGCCAAATACTCTTCCGTGATGTACTGCCCCTCATCGGCCCAGTCATGGACAGCTTCACGCAGAAGGGTATGCACATCCGGTGCATCCATTCCCGAGTACCCAGACATAAAGAGATTCTGTCCGGAGTTCTTGAACTCCTCGGTGTTACGGCATTCATCGTGCTTCAATACGCACTGCTTCACATTCAACTCGGCCAGTTCGGCGAGCTCTGGCAACCAAATCATGCTGGCCATGCGGCACGCTTTCACTGGCAACAAGCCATCCCCGCTGGCCCATTGTTGGCGCACCTCATTGTGTGCTTTCGTAATAACCTTCTGCGCCTTCCGATCCAGTTTGATCAACTCGGCATCCGGCGGACAGTCGTCCCCCCAGCTCTGCAAGTCTGAATTGTGAGAGATGAACAGTGCAGAATCGGTTGGCGCCACTTACCCCATCGTTGTCGCAACCGATGTGCTCCTCGCCGGCGTCACAGAGATCGGGATCACAAAAGTCCGTTGCCTGACTGCCCGCCAGCAGACAGAGTACAACAATTGCCTGGATCATCATACCCATCATCCAACAGTTGTAGCTGCGACGTTGACTGAACTTGCTGTTAACCATAATGGAACTGCTTGTGTTTCGTTCGTTGAGCGGGCTCCTTATAGCCCTCACTCACATGGCCAAGAAACGTGATCATTCAAAAAAAAGTAGTAAAATCCGAGCAGGTTGATAAGCTTAATAGCGTTGGCAGTTTGAACGCAGCTTTAACTTAATTGAAATATCCGAACTTCAAATAAGCCAAGATAAACAAGTGGCAGCGTTGCACTCGAGCATAGCCGACTGCAGCATACTCAGTTGCCAGTTGGAGTGATGCCAGCACAGTTTGGTTGTGGGGATGCCTTTTCAACTCAAAAAGCTCGGTGAGAAATTGTTTATTTTTCCTTTTAATCTTAGGGGGCAGCTCCCAGCAAACCACCTTCCAAGTTTAATAACTTAACTCGTGGATTGTTCCAGAAGGAGAAGGAGTTTTTGAAGATCAACTGACTTAGGAGATCATTTGTCCGTTTGCAAAAGTTTCTGGCAATTGGGGGATGGTCCCAAATCCCACCTTCATGGAATACAAATAGTGGATGAAATCCATTTTTAAGTTCAACGATTTCATAACATAACCTCATTTTTTTTTAAAATATTTATAAACGTGCATATGGCTAACTGATGTGGAAAAAAATATAAATACATTTCTAGAAAATTTCTTAAATTAACAAGTAATAATGCTGTAGTCGAGGCAGCTCGACTACGGGATACCATTAACCGATTCGCTAAATATATTACTCTAGTTTTTATTGCCATCTTTCCCCTTAACAAGCTTTGCACATTTAATCTAACCAGATGTGAAATTGCTTCCATTTCTTGGGGCTAGCACGGGTAGTGAAAAAAACAATTACATCGCATGTTTGTAAGCCCCAACCAAAATCACCAGCTTGCCATTAGTGGGTGCATAAATATATATATATATATATCGACATGTGACGATATTTGCGAAATGAAATAAGCTGGATCTGCACGAGGTATGTATACGAGAACTTCCAAACTTTAAGTCGCTAGCTCTAATAGTCGGACGGACAGACGGACTCGGCTGTTGATTAAAGAATATATATACTTTATGGGGCCGCAAATGCTTCCTTCTGCACATTTGCACAAAAGCATTATATCATTTTAAACAATTTTCAATGTGTTCAGGGAATACAAATATTATCTATCTTTTTAGTGAAAGTTAAAACGCAAAGCAATCGTTTATCATCTCAGGTTGATGAGTTTTCTTCGCTATCTTTAGCACAAGTGAATATGAAAAATCTGAAAAGATCTGCTGGAAATATCTTGAAGTTAATCGAAGCAAATAATGTGTCTGAGTTGTTGAGTTAGGATTAAGACAAGTTTAGATTATTGACTGGTAAGTTAAAACTCCTCCATTGTAACTATTTTCATAGCTAGATTCGTTTTAATTAGATCCAAACAGAGTTTGCTTAGCTTATTTCGTACTATTTATCGAAATTCCAAAATTGAGAGCATGTTTGTTGGACTGGGAGTGGAGCCGTCAATGGCTGGCTTAAGGACGCTAGGCTATCTGGAACCAGTCTATCCGTCCCGCGATCTCACAACATTGGACTGGGATGACAATGTGGAGATGTCGCTGCTGCTGGTGATTGGATCTGTGATATTAATGCAGCTGCTGCTCCTCATTTATGTTGTCCTGAGCACCGTCCAACCTTTGGTCATCTATCGGCAGCAGCGCAGCGAGCAACCGTCGACGGTACCGCAACTTCATCCTACGCCGCCTGCTGGCACAGCTCGATCAAGCCCTGATGCGGCGCCCAGACGTTGGCGAGGAGCTCAGCTCGTGTATTGAGGCCAAACAGAGGACCGAGTCAGCGATTCGTTTGTTCTGGCGCGATGCCACAAAGGTGCTCCATCCCGAATATGAGGTGGACTCATCGACAGCCAGTGATATGTATTTCGTGCTGGACGACGAGGAGGACGAACTGAAATCCGCTGGCTATGCCAGCGTTGATTTTAATGTAACGCATGCATTCCTGGAGAGGCTAATGTATCCAGAGCGTGCCAACACTTGCAGTACAAATAAAATAAAATCGTGAAACACTCACCAAGCTGGTTCCTTGTCTAAGCATAAAGAAACTCGCTAGAAGGCAACTGAGCTAGGTAAATAAATTCAAATAACATTTAGATGTATATTCCAACAATTCGAACATTACACTCGCACACAAAACCAGCTAGAAACATTACATTAAATAAGAATACATTTACAAATATCTGTTTATATATAACACATTAGCATCCTGTCAATATGTATGGTATGCATGGCTTCGCATACCTTCTGTTGTGTACCATTAATGACGAACAGAAAAAAAAGCCAATCCATTGTGTTGGTTCACTTCTTGAAGCAGATCTTGAGGACGCGTATGACTGGCGCCTCAAACAGTGCCGAGATGACAAATGCCGAGCAGAAAGAGACAACGGCATTGCCCAGAAATGTGGTCAATATCATGGGATTGTTCAGATGCACGGTGCCGCTCATATGCGACGAGCAGATGAACATGATGATCGGATGGATGAGATAGGCGCAATAGGTGAGACGAGATAGAGGCCACCATACCCTATACGACAATATCGCATTGACGGTGGGCGCCAGGCCCCAAAAGCAGGAGAGCACAATCCAAATGAGGCCGCATCCAAAGGCCGTATGTCCAACGCCCACATAGAAGGCGGTATTCAAGACGCTCAGCTCGCCCGGCCACACGCCAAAGATGACAACGAATAAAATGCCCAGGCTGCAGGTCCACAGACTAAGATTGAGCCGTCTTGAGATTTGGGGCGGCGTCTTAAACTTGTACAACGCATAGCCAGCAAACATGCCTGTGTCCAAAGAGGAGGCGGTGAGTGCGTTTTTGGAGTCGATATTGTTGCACAACTTACCCACTATGTAAGGACCGACACGCTGCCAGGGTTTGTCGTAGAGAAAGTCAAAGGACTCGAAGGGCAGCGCCACCTTATGGGTATACTGATGCTGCAGCGATATGATGCCCGCAATGCTCCACGAACTGACCAGGAACACAATCAGCGTCACTGCCACAATCCGGAAGTATCTGAAATGTGAACAAAAATATATATATAGTCTGCCAAGGCAAGGGATGTTGAGCATGTTCAGTCTTACAATGGCAAGAAATCTTATCTTTAGTAATAATAAATGACTTGATTTGTGTATATAACTTACTTTCTGGACAATGCGAGTAAAACTGTGGACATGACATAGAACTGCATATCGTTGGCCATATACCAGCTCCACATCATGCACATCTCGTGCTGCGGAAAGAAGTTGTTGATGTAGAGTATGTTGCGCCACCAATAGATGCGGCAAGTGTTGTGCTCGATCTTGGCCGGCTGAAAGACGGAGGAGTCCAGACCCTGCCGCACCGCAAAGTCATTGAACAACACCACAAAGAGGTAGACGGGCGTGAGGCGTAGATAGCGATAGAATAGCATCATGAGCGTGTCCAGGATGCTGCGCCTAATGAAGCCACTGGGTGCCGCCTGAAGCTTGCGCTCCTGCTTAACATAGAGCAGGGTGACCAGCAGGCCGCTGATAAAGAAGAACGAGTCCACGGAGAAGGTGGCATTGCCAATGATCTGATACCAAAACGAACGCTCCGTAATCACGCGCTCAAACTAGACGATGACCATGAAGAGTAAGAACAAAATAAAGATGTTGAAGTTGCTCAAGGGTTAGTCAGTTAATATCAACCTTATTCTCGCCTATGGCAAACATTTGCAGATACGTGTGCACCATCATGGTCCAGAGCACGGAGAAGACGCGCAGCCCATGCAAACAGGATGTGTGCGACTGGAAGTGGCAACAAGATGATGTGGATATAGCGAGTGGGAACTGGGTGTAAAGCACACTTACCTCCTTGGTCTTGTCTATGTTCAATATGGCCTTGGCATTTGTTTGCAGGGCAAAGCACAGCAACAGCTGCTGATGCAAAGCTGCAACGAAGTTGACAAAATGTTTTCGTAACTAATATTTTTGATTCGTTTCTCAATGTGTATCACCTATTGGCTGCTCGGCCTCGTAGGTGCCTGGCACACCCGTACAGCTGCCCGTCTCCACCTGGTAGTCCGTCATCTCAGTCTTTTCTGGTTGCTTGCCCAACACGCTGCCCACCGAGGTGGACGCTGTGGTGTCGCCAATCACTGCCTCTGCTGGATTGGCAGCGGCATCTGTGTGCCGCATCTGTTGCCTGTTGCCATTCATATCGACGTGTGCATCCAGTGCGGTATCTGTGGTCACAATGCCATTGCTGCCCAACGGACGCATTTGGAACAGCTCAAACGGTTTGCCATAGTAGGCGTTCTCGTAATCTCCACCCTTGGTGGACGCATCGCATTTGGCGCTTATCGCTGGTATTGGTGCCGCAATCAGCCGACGATCATCGATCTTCATCTGATAATATGTGGCCACTATCATCACCAGCAGCAGCGTTAGCAGAAAGCTTCTACAAAGTTTTTGAGTTTTTCAATATTTAATTTGAAGACAGCTTGTTACGAATTGTTTGCTGGGAACTCACATGAATATCTGGAACTTGAGCTGACGCCAGTGGCTGTAGAGACCGGGAACGGTGCGGACACGCAGTACTCGCAACGCCGGCTGCTGGACATTGGACCCATTATGGGCTCCCAGCATAGTCAGCATGCGGGCATAGGGATCGAGGGACAGTATGGACTGGACATCGTGTGCCGAGCATGACTTGGGCAGACATTCGCCCAGGCTCAAAGCTTGCTGCTGTGTATGTCAGAGAAGGTAAATGTTCGAAATTATTGTCTGTCCGTGGTGTCTATCAACATACCGATCGATTGAGACGCGGCAAGTGGAGACTGATGTCTGCCACATAAAACTCCAGCTCAAAGTGTTTTCGGTCCACATTGGACTGCTGCCGGTTGAGCTCCAAGCAAAAGGACAGCTGTCCCAGCCACTTGTCATTGCCAAACAGCAACTGGCCCCGATATCGTCCCGATGCATCGTACGCTGTAATCAGAGAACAGTTAAGATAGGGACTTGCATAGTTATCTGATGATACGTAAAAGTCCTCCAAGGTTAGTGTTGTATCTGTTTCTAGAAACACTATTCGCTGCTCTTTTGGGATTACATTAAATATACTCTTATAAATTGTGGCTAGTTCCTTGATTTGCAAGATTCGAAAACTAATAGGATATACTAATGGATCATGCAATGAATGTAAATAAACTGTAGGAAATGCGTTTACAGATCCAGAAAGACCACTCACTGATCCATTCAAGATGAATAAATATGAGTTGACTATATAAGTTGAATATTGAGAAACTATTTCGAGGTTGTGGATCGCTTTACAAAAAGAAATGTAAATATTTATTCTTAAATTTGTCCTACTTATTGAGTGGAAAACTGTAAGACTGAGTCCCAAAAGATCGCTAAATATTGAAATACCAGAAAGTCTCTAAACGATCAACAATTCTTGCATCAAATGAATAGTGAAAAACCGTAGAGATCGTTTGTGGTTTGTTACAGGGTATTAAAATGTATGAGTCCACTCGCAATTCATTTCATCCTAATGGATGCCACTGACCTTTCTGTGCCCACTCGTAGCTGGAGTGGAGTGCGGTTAAATATGCCTGCATCTCGAGCCCGCAACCGGTGCGAACATTTGTGCGTATCTCGGAGATTTGCCAATAGAAATGATCGTACAGATTGGTCATAATCTGAAAATAGTTGGCCGTGCCATATAGACTGTCGGCCATGGTGCTTCCGGTGGCATTTCCGGTGACATTGTTGCCCAGATATCGACTGATGCTATTGATGGTGCTGCCCAGGGTCTTTAGCTGCATATCATCATCGATCTGTTTGAGCAGCTCGCGACCCTTTTTGACGGATGGCTTATTTCGGAGTATCTTCAATATGTGTGTGCCGGATGTGCTGGTTGTGGTTGGTGTTATGGTTGTAGCTTCCACTGCTGCTGCTGTTGCTGCTGCTGCTGTTGTTGTTGCTATTGTAGTTGTTGTAGTTGGTGTGGTGGGCTGTGTGGAGCTGGACTCGGGTAACTCGGATATATTCACATCGACTGTGTCACTATCTTCGGGATTTATGGGCGTGTAACTGAGTCCAGGTGCATCGCCATTGCTGAGGACGTGCTGCTCCTCACTGCTGAGATCACCCTTCTTGATGACCTCATGCTCCAGATCCTCCAGGTCGCCCAGGTTGAAATCAAATGTGACCGGATGCAGTTCGTATTCCTTGAGCGTATGCGGTTGCTTCACATACTCAATGGTGGGCAGCACCTTCTCCAGCGGCAAGTAGGGTTTCTTCTTCAGCGGCTTCAACGGCAGCACCTCGTGTGTGTTGAGTATTAATGGTGGCACCGCCTCGTCCTCAGTCTCCTCGTCCCCGTTAACCTCATGCAATATGGTGACGTTATCCCTGCTCGTGAAACGATGGACAGCAGCGAAGACACCACGTCTCGCTGTGGAGGCCAGCGCATTGACATCATCCAAACTAGTTGCTGTTTCAGTAATTTTGGTTTGATTTGTTGCGTTTTCAACGGCATCGCCATGGCTGGTGTGGATCAGGATCAGGAGCACGAAACCGAACACAAGTCCACCCCATAGCCTGGATGACCTTGACATTGTGTCGCTAGAGGCTGTGCGTCTTCAACAACTCTTCTGCTTCTTCTCCTCGTAGCACCTAGGCTCTTGGACGGACACCTCGTTGTCGTGCCGGGACTATCGCTTGAGTGTTCAGCAATTCGGACGGAACTCTCTCTAATCGCTTGCCTGCATTTTGCTTATCATTTAATACTTGGGATCTGCGTCAGTTTGCGATTCTCGATTCTTGCTGACATCGTGTCCTGGCCTCTTAGCTTTAGTTCATATGAGCATTGGACGGACGTATATCCTACATGTATATATTATTGAATTTAATTTCGTCAACACTATAATGATGCCACCCCCATTCCCACCCCAATTCCCATTCCCCTAGTTAAAGCAATTATTTATGATCGGATTTTGTTGTGGTTGTTGCTGTTGCTTGTACATTAATGGCTTTAATTGTTTCTAGGCGGTCGCAGGTTGCTGCAGATTGCCACAGCCTGACGCAGCTGCTGTGAAAGCAAGCAACAAGAGAAAAATTACAAAATTTCCTGGTTAAACTTGTTGTTGTGACCACCGACCGCTGCAAAGCCGAATGCCGAATGCTGATAGCTGGAAAATGCTGCTGCATCGATTGAGCCTTTCTTACATAACTTCCGCATCGCGCCATCAATTCGCATTCGGCTTTGATGATGATCTTCGCCACTGCACTCGCAGTTTTCACCTTATTATGCAATTTCTATATTATGATCTCAATCGATCGTTCATGTGCCCCAAATACACGCTTTGGACATGCCAATAATTGATGGAGTGTAAATTGAGGTGACTCCACCTAGTCGTTAGTCGTTAGTAATTGGAGTGAAGGTTATTTCAGGCTAATTAATCATCTGTGAGATAATTCAAATCTGCCATACATATCCATACATATCCATGTCGATACGGACATTTTCCTATCCCTTTATATCTGTCATCCTTCTGTATTTATTTAGATAAGTGTTATCAATTTAATTATGTTTCCCTTCAGAGATTATTCAAAAAGCTTATAGCTTGAATTAAGGTGCTAGCATAGATATAAGTTAAGATATAAGTTTCTTCAGTACACAACATAACCTATAAATTAGTCCTAATGTTGTCCAACAAAATATATCAATTTAGTTTGTTTTATTGGAAAAAATAAAGCAAACTTTTTTCAGGTTTTAACTTTAAAGTCAAGCGAAGATTAATGGCTTTTATACTTAATCAGCACCATTGAAATTAACCTTATGCGTAAAACTCCATATTTTTGTGAACTGTAAAAGTTTTCTTATGTTTGAAGTTTACATCTGCCCCATCCATTTCCACTTGAAGCTAATAACCTCTTTAAATTCCCTCTCTTAAATCCTGAATTTTAGCCATTAAATCTTGACAACAATGAAGAAAGGAAAACCAACTCTCAACAAAGTGGTATTTCATACTTTAAAGTTGATTGAATGAAACTTATCTTGCGGAGATTATCCTTTCCTCAATGCTGTTCACCAAAAACAAAATACATTTCAGATTGTGTCTTTAGGCCTAAGTATCTGTAGGGTAGGCAAAAGCCTGTCCATCTGAAGTGTGTTTTTCTTTGTAGCAACTAACTTGAGCCGGAAATTACTCGAATAATAAACTGGGTGACTTGGCTTATTATAGACCGTGTGAAATGACTGAGTGGAAGTTAAGATTTAATGGAGCCATTGATTGCTCAATTCACACACAGTGCCATTAGCATGTCAGAGTCTTTGGGCAAATTGCCCATTCAGTTGGCCACAATGCACCAGCGTCCACTGAAGATGTGGGTGGGATTTTGCCATCGAATGTGGTGCAATTGTATTGCAATTCAATTGTGTGGCAATCGTAGTAGCAGCAACAACAGCAATATGGACAATATAACAACAATAGAGCCACGCAATGTTGTAGATGTGTTGGGCGGTCTTAGGGGAGGCAGGTGGTGCGATATGTGCGCATTGGGTGGTAATTGGAGTGGTAAACAATAACAAAAAACAGAGTAATGAACAACAAAATAACACTTGAAAAAAAAGAGGTACACAACTGCTAGTTGGACGCAACGTCCACCTTGTTTTTTATGGTTTGTTTTTGTTTATATATGTATATATATATATATTTTGTTTTTTTTTGGGACTTTAAGATGACGACCGATGCTCAACCGAAGCGATGAAAGTAAAAACCGCAACTGATCAGGCGCCGCAAAAGCTGGCAGCGTTGCAAGCGAACGGACGGCCACAAAACCATAGCCGAGGCTGCTCGCGAACCAAGCCGAGCCTTGGCTGAGCTGAGCTGAGCTGGGCTGAATTGAGTTGAGTTGAGTTGAGCTGTGCAAAGACACGCAGTCGTGCATATGCAGAAGGGACGATGCGGGCGGGGCTGCAAGACAGGTGGAGGCAGAGAGGCAAATGCAGTTGCAAGTGCAAAAGTCCGCCTTTGTGTAACTCTGGGTATGCGTATAACTGTGTGTGTGTGTGTCTCTGTGTATGTGTGTGTGTGTGTGTGAACGAGTGTGAGCGTGTGGAAATGCATAATAAAGCAAACAAGCAAAAGTCATAATGTGCACTAAAAACCAGGCGAATGCAATTGCCATGGAGGCCATAAGCTGGTCCAAAGCTAGCTTTTTTGCCAGCTATCCCAAATGAAAACGAAATGTATGGATGCAGTTTATTATTGGTGAAGAGACATGCCGAGAGGGTTGGGGAGGTGGTAGGCATAAGAGCGTGATAGACACGCTGCAGACTCCAAACAAACTAGCAACAACAAAAAAAGGCATGAACTGAGCGCACTGACTAGGCAGCCAGTCAGCTAGCCAGCTAGCCAGTCAGCCAGCCAGTCAGTCAGCCAGTCAGCTAGCCAGCCAGCTACCTCCAGGTGAATCGAGCCATTGCCATTCGCCACAGCCCCGGCTACCCGGCATGCCTCCCGCACGCCTGCTGGTCAACTGGCAGAACTAGCTGGTGTTCAACAAAAAGAAAAACATGTCGCAATTCAACAAAAATGGTAACAAATATATCACGAATTTTGTGCAAATCAATAAAAACAAAAAGAGTTCAGTGGCAGCCACACAAAAAACCAACTTTCAACAGGCCCACCCTCTTAAGTTCACTGCATGAATGGTAATTGTTATAAAGTAAAATATTATTTATATGTTCGAAATGAGTCGAAAATGTGAGCAACAGGAAAATTTTAGTTGGTTTGATTTACGATTCGAACCGGGTTTTTCCAGGTTTCCAGGTTCGAGATTTGCTTCGTCACAGTTTCGTTGAAAAAACCCAATCTATTAAATAAGCGAATTTATGTCATTTTACACTTTCATTATAAGATATACCTATGCTTATATATTTTTTAAGAAATATGATATTCTTTTAAAACATAAGATTATTTTTTTGCAATTTAAAAATTTGACGGCTAAAATATAATATTATAAGAAGAGTTTTCCTCATGAAGCGAAAGAAGCAATTCATTTGATATATATTCTAAGGTATTCCATTCAAATACACTAGTATTTTTCAAACTCCAACCTAGTCCGAAATGAAGCATTATGCTGTATATGATTAACGAATGTGTTGAAAACATGTGTGCAGAAAATATTATTATATTTTTCAATAGCTATCGATGATAATCATTGTTGTGTTTTCGTAACCCCAACCTCAGTTTGAGCGCTGTTAATGAAATCGAAAGAGTTGCATATGATTTGCAAATGCGTTACAAGTTTTTTGTCATGCCATAACTCAAAGATACAAAATATGGTTATTATGCTTAACGCCTCAGACTAGTAGTGTGCCAGAAGATGTTGTTGCATGAACGAGTTGAGCCTTGAACATTGGCGGGTTTAGACAGTGCGGCAAAACTTGTTCATGTCTTTACATAACCAAGTGAATCGAATGTGCTTTGGACTTGGCTACGCTATCGATACAGATACAGGTACACTTACAGGTACACATTTTGCCATGGTCATATATCTGCAATGGATGACTAATTGCTCTGTCCTCGAAATACGCTTAGATTAGAGTTCAAGTCGGTTCTGAGTAAGAGCGCCCTGCCCCCCACCGCCCCCCCCCCCCCCCACGCTGTCCCCCCACCCACAGATATTTGAGGCCACACGCAATCTGCATCGAGTAGCCAATAACATAATATTTAAAGAAAGCGACTTGTTTGTGTGTTTGTGGGAAAAACAATCGCGGCAGGCACTGCTTCCACCTGTAATGGGCGTAAACATTTAAAAACAAAAGGGGCGAAAGCAATTGCGGCCAATACCTTTGTTAAGTAGAGCCACAGCCCTATTGGTCACGCCTCTGCTTCGTGTGGCACGAGCCATCAACCAGGCTGCAAATGTTTGCAATACCCTGTACCCAATGCGATAAACGAGTATATTGCGTATGAGAAATATCCGTGTGGCTGCCGGATCAACTTTCCAAATGAACTCAAACTTGGAGTTTAGCGTGAAAAAAGTCCAGAATTATCTAGCTGAACCAAGACATATATGTAATAATAATAGAATATAATATGTATATTGTAATGGGAACGGTTAATTATTGTTTCTAACATTTTTGTTTTTTTATAATCAATTTTAGACTCTCCAATCGAACAGTTAAATAGCCAAAGACATGTCTGCAGAGAGAGAGTATTGTGCAGTCGATTATGTTGCTTTTTTTGCAATACATATATATACATATATATATTTTTTGTGGCAAGCGTCTCCGTTCCAATGACGGGGCACAGCGGGCGTCGAGGCAAATGAAACTTGCTACCAGTGCCTGGTGATAGTCGTTCGTCGTCATGAAATGAAGTGAGTGTGTGAATGTTTGAGTGTGTGAGTGTGTTCGAGTGTGTGAGTGTGTTCGAGTGTGTACTGTGTATTGGCTAACCGGCAGTGTGATGCAATTTGGCAGACACTCAGCGATTACGATAGCCAGCGTGGTGGTAGCCAGCTAGTCAGTTAGTCAGTTAGCCAGGCGCTGATGGCGGGAACAATGCTTTCGCATATTGAATGTTTTTAGAGTGTTGGCTTCATTGCCGATTGCCCCAATGCGCAGACGACACGAATTCCACTGGGTCGACATGGACAGCACAGTTGGTAAGAGCTGATTGCGGTTCCACCTGTGAGGGCTGCGTTGTCTCCCAAATCTACTCGAACATGACATGCAACATGTAACAGAATTTTGCAATGTTTTTGTGTGGCATTTATTAAGTTTTGTTCGCATTTGCCGATCATGAAATGATTCATTTGGCTATTTTCCATTCAGCACTGATTTATTTTCAAATATTGCATACTTATGATCATTTGAGCTGTGTGTTGCATACTTCCAGGCAGGCAGGTTTTAACTCATTTGCATTTTCTATTTGTTGCTGTGCGCTTTTCAGAGTTTTGCTTTGATTGCCTGCTGATCAAAAGCTTTGTTAAAAGCAGCATAAAATCATTTGATGTCGATATTAGCACAATAGCAATCCTATATACTGGGTTTGCTCCGAATATCATTTCCAAGCTCTCAATAAGTTGGCTGAATTGTCCAGTCTTCGAGAGAGTGGCTGATTGGTGCAATTGAATTAACACTTTTAATTTAATTTATTTAAATTTAAATGATGATCAAAAAGCCATTGCTTTTGAAAACCGAATAACTTTCGACAAAGTTATGGCTGTGGAAAGTTTGGATCCTTTAAGGTTTTTCAGGATACTTTTTATATGAATTTTGATCTTAAATTGTGTATTGCAATTTAGTAGTAATATTTGATCAGCTTTGACGAAGTTACGATCCATCCAAATCAAATGTAAACATATTAACTCACCTTAAAAGTAGCCTCAAGGGAACTCAAAATTGTAAGCCAAAAGATAAGAAAGCTGAAGCAAAAGGGCTAAAATAAGCAGCGGAAAGCAAAAACAGCTTAATGCTTATTTAGTTGTTACTGCTGCAAATGCAGATCTCATATTTTGATGTCACTTTTACTCGGTGTCAATGCATTGGCTGTATATATATATATATATGCTGTATATATACATATATTTATTTATATATGTATGTACTTCATTTATTGCTTTTGACGCACTGAAACCCTCTTCAAATGCGTTTTAACAAGTATAAAAGGCTTAACAGGTTTCTAATAAGTTTTATTTCTTGTATTTTTTATTTGTGGTCTAATGTGTAAAGTGAAATAATTAATATGTTGTTGCTGCAATGAAATAAGATCTTGATGGTGGGTAAGCTCTCTTTTATGTTTTGCCCGTTGTTGCGCAACTTGGTGTTTTTTATATACATATATATATATATATATATATGATTTTGTTTGTTTGTAAAGTGTAAAGAGAAAGATATTGATCTATTGTTGCTGCTCACAACGGCGAGTGCATTATTTGAAATTTTCTCTTGATTCAATTTTATATTTGCGCACATTGTACTTATTCAAAATGACTGAATGAGTGGGTATCATAAAATCATATGCAATTGCTGTGTACTCAGTAATTGTACTAGTTGTAATTCTCACACAAATTGAATAGTTCATCTCTTTGGGCGAAGACTTTAACGGCTTCAAGCGTTGCGGCAGTAAATTGCCCAATTGCGGATATTTTTCCGGTAGTTCAAATTGAAAATTAAAATTAAATGTGCTGGCTAATTTCGGGCACCCCAAAAAAAAATGCGAAAATTCCAGCACATTCCCAGTGCTGCCGGCTGTGTGTGTATTGGGTGTGCCACTGGCTGTGGCCACATTTTGTCGACTTTGTCGAACAGCGGGTGAAGGCGAATTGTGATCGCTTTAGTGCCTAACGACTAACGGTACACGAATGTGGCAAGAACAATCATCATCAGGCCGAAACGTACGCAAAACTACTTACAAATCATCCGGGCAAAGTCCGGAAGGGCGGTGCGGGGAATTGGGGATATTCGAGTGCTCGCAAATGAACTGCAAAAAATAATCAAGCATCTTAATGACAAGAATTTTTGATTCCATCACGTTGAATTTCGCGGCAGTAGAAGTCTAAAGAAACAATGCCAAGTCATTATTGCTATACTTAGGGTTAGCGGGTCAATGCCCAATGCGGCTAATAGCCCTTTAGTATAGCTCTGAGAGTTCTCCAACTTTCCCTCTCCTTTTGGCAACAGTACTCTTTACTATTAAGCTGGCAGAAAATGAGCATTAAAGCGATATTAAGAAATTATTAATTTGCTTAGTGTGGAACACAGCCAAAAACAATGCTCAACTGTCAAGTTCATAAATGATTCACATGCGATGTGCTAGTTTTTTTATACCCTGAACCATGAGCGTAGCCAGTTATGACAAGGGGATACTTTCAAAAAGTGATCAGATTTTCAATATACCAATGAAACTTTACGAAAATCCCTATCCTACTCGAGTTGACTCGAACGGAGCATTCTAAATTTGTAGTAATAATTAAATTCTCTCTTTGCTTTGCTACAAATACCTTAAAAAATGTACGTGGGCCAACAATATATGTGTCTGTTTCCACATCCGAGTTAATAACGGCGACTCGAATCGTTAGGAAACCGTATGGAACGATGCAATCGTGGGCAGCGATCATGTCCAGCTATTGTCTGTCCTCACAATGGTCATTTGCATTTTGGCCAGGCGCTGGCGCAGGGCCCAAGCCAACCAACCAGAATTTGTGTTTAAGATTGGTCTTGATGGAAAAGGTCAATTCGTCAGTGGGAAAAGAGTTGGAGAACAAACTTTTTTTCCTCTTGCTTTTATGGTAACATAACGGTTCTATTCTCGTTCCTTGATCAGAAATTCTCATGAGTTCTTCTTCTTCTTCACGTTCGTTTTGTGTATTTCTTCCTCCACTCGCTTGTTAAAGAGCCATCAGCGACACAGCTACAATTTGTAGCTGTGGATTGTCCTACGGTTCTTTGGGAACTGACATCTACAATTAGCCATCTACAAGTGAAAACGATGCGAAGATGATTGTTTGCGACACAGGTGTTTCTTCCACACACACACACACACACACACACACACACACACACACACACACACACACACACACACACACACACACACACATACACACACAGACACACACATATAAACACAGTGCTTAACTGTCATTTTGTGTTTAGTTAGTTCCGGTCAGTGGTTAAACAGCCTTATCGAATGGGACACCTGTTGTATTGTAATACCCTTTCACTAGTCACTTTGACTTTGACTTGAAATGCGTAACGCATTAAGAACATATATCCTTATTTTTAATAATAATAACTTATATTCGTGATCAGCATCATTTTCCGAGTCGAAATGGCACTGCTTGTTCCTAAGCGAGCTATTCTCTCAGAGGCTTGAAGCTTAAACTTGCTGCAGACAGCACATATTTTTTGAAGCCGATCGGATCGGTTCACTTTATCACAACGCCCGAAAGATGGTTTCTTGTGTGAACAAATTTTTTGTTTTGTAAGATATCTGGATCAAATTCACTCAATATATAAATGTCGTCAGGTTAAGAAAGTCGTTGTTCTTCTTTTGTAAAAGAAAAATATCAATAAATAAGTTCATTGATTCTAATCAACATTATACAAATAAGTTAACCACTATATTATTTAGATTCAATTTTGACAAAGATTCTATTTTGAAAAGTCGTTAAGTTGATTTCGTCTTTGACACAGTAAAATGCATTTTTTCTGTTCTTGTTAAATTGGATCTAAAAAAGTTTCTGTCATTGCCTAATTAGTTCTGCCATTATAATTAAGTTTGCCTTGGCTATAAGACTTGACCAATCTGATTTTTTTTATATCACTTTGCTACTCCAAATATGAGCATTTTTCAAGCTACTACTACCTTAACTTTTACTTTCTCCTTAAGTACTTAAATGAAGCTTGAGCCACATAGCAAATTACGTCTGCAGAATCATTTCTGTGTTCTTTTAACCCAATTTTTTTTTTAATTTTTTTTTTGTTAGGAATTTTAAGCATTTAATTTTCCAAGAGCTGATTTCATTTTCAACAAAAAGCTTGTAATTTGCACTGATTGCTCTCGGTGGCCAACTGCCCCCATCATTTTGGGGCAATCGGCATAGATCTCTTTAGGCGACTAACGATCCACATGGCTGTGTACACACATCGTGTGTATGATGGCTTATTTTTTTGATGCTCTTTGTTGTGAGAATCGATGATATTTATTGAGAATGTGGGCAAGCTGGAGATTAATATCGCTCCTACAGCGTTTTATGCAATTTGTGGGTCATTAGAACAACTGAATTTTGTAAACGCTCTTTAATTTATATAATTATGTCCCGGTCCAAGCATTTTGACGTCTTAAACATGCCAAAACGGGAAGCCACAAACAGCACAAGGTTCCACTTCAGTTACAGCTTCAGCTTCAGCTATCAGTTGGGAATATACATCGTACACAAAATGCAACCCAGGGCTGTGTGTTGTGATCTCAATCTTGAAATTACTCTTTGCTTTCCCTGGATTTGTTTGGTCTTGTTTGTATTATATTTGCTTCGTTAAAGTTTAAATTGATTTTATTATAGACTTGAATGGTATTGAAAAAGTTTTTATATATGTATTTTGGTAAAAGTCCGGCAAACATATATATAATAATAATGACTATAAAAATAGCTGGTTAAAATGATATTTATAGCTGTAATTGTAAGCTGATTATAATATTCGGTGTTGATTGAGAGGCCAAAGCACGTTCAAAATGAAACTGTGAGTGCTATTTTTTATAAATGAATCAACTTTTGAAAGAAATTTGTGAACTTAAAAAGGTAAATTTTTGATCGGTTTTTATCAAAAGCTTTAACCGGCAATCAAATTAAATATAAATTTAAAGGAGACTTTTTATACCAACGCAAGTAAGGGGAAAATGTCGTCGAAAATAGTAGTTTCACATATGAAGTATAAATTTCATTGAGTTATGCTCGCTGGAACGTTGGGAGGAGTTTATAATTGAGCTAGTTAACAAAATCGGAGTTTTGAATGAGCAAGAATTCCATAGCAATTTATTTAATGGGTATTGACATGCACGTACTATGTACTTATACATATGTAAGTACATGAATGTTTGTATGGAAAAGTGGTGCAAGGTAAACAGAAGCATTAATTTAATTAACAAGACGCCCTAATCAGCGATCCCTAGATTTTCGATGCTCCGTTGTGGGCTTTTGGAATTGTTTGTTGGTTTTTGTATTTTGTTTTTTGTTGGTTGTTGGTTTTGAGTTCTGGTTGTGTGGTGCCAGCACGCCATTTATCTTTGACCTTTTTATTTTTATTTTTTTGGTGTGTGTGTTTTGGTATTGTGGCTAAATGGGTCATTCGTCAAGGTAACTTTCATTTAGACTGGAAAACTCAGCGAACGTGGAGCACTTAATCATAATTTCATTCTCTCGCTTTGCTACGTTTTGTTCTTGTCATTGTTTGCCGTTTTCTACGGGCGGTTAAAACGATGAATTCACTAACAAGCCTGCCCTAGGAGAAACGGTACGCGCCTAACTAATTGGATCGCAGCTTCAACCTCTCTTGATGGAGGGTGGGGGTTGGGGGGAACAATGGTTTTTCATTTAGTTGGTGGTATCAACTGTCAACTGGGCGTCCAAGCGTGCTCCATCTGATCAAAGGATGTGAGGCTGCCAACTTACAACGGTAAATTGAGCTGGCAACTTCTCGGCCAGCGGCCCATTAGCCAGCCAAATGGCCAAGAGGGTCAATGCTAATTTCAACCTTTTGACAACTCAACCAGCTTAGGCCCCAACTTAACTCAACTCGAAATAACAAAAACCAGCTTAGATCAGCTCAGCATAGCTCAGCAAACTGTGATGAGTGAGAAAATTGCGCTTGGAGGTCGTTTTCGAGTCGAGCTGGCTTTTGCCGCAGGCCATTCATTCTTGGCCTGCGAATCACTTTCCTGGCTTTAAGATTGTAATTTGAATTGAACTTTCATGCTGGTCAAAGCAAAGCGACGCGACGCGACGCCTCTCAACGTCTCATCCCCCATTCATCGTCATCGAGAGAGCCCATCAGCGGCAGCTCTAATGAGCCTGCGTTGCCACATCCGTCAGCCGCAGTAATGGTGCTGTTGCTTCTGCTGGTGGTGGTCGTGGTCGCTGTGTCTCTGTTTTGGTTGTGAATGCTTTGTTAGCCGCATATTATTAAAACTGCAATTCCGGCCACTCTTGCATTTCTCCAATTCATTTCAATCACTTATTTTTAATGATTTGGCAAAAGCCAAAAATAACTAAACTAGAGAAGAAAAAAAAGAATAAACAATTAAATGTATTTGCAAAATGATTTCACTTAATTAGTACATTGGAAAGTCGCCACGGCTACTTCAAAGGTATCCATAATAAACTGATCGTACATGCTATACAAATTGTGGCAGCCTGTATGTATATACATATATGTATGTGTTTTGTGTATATTTCAGCAGCTTTCATTTGATATTTCATACTAAAATGCAGATAATATAATAATGAAAATAAATAATAAAAATAATAATACTGTATTGAATACAGCCCCAGATCTGCTCTGCTGTGATACAATTTTCCTATGTTCTTATAATGTGATAATTTATGAATCTATTTTAAGTTAATTGACTATGTCAAACTTCAACGTTACACAATCTGAAAGCTTCTTCGTTCATCCCATTTCAAAGAAGCAAGCTAAAAATGAACTCGTAAAATTCATAAAAATCTAAAACATTGAACAACTATTACCAATACTAATACTATATTTAATGGGTTTGTTTTCGTTGCCTCTGCCCTGCTTACTCACTCGCTTTTCCCATTTATCTCTGTTGACGATAAGAATCGTTTCTAAAGGTATTCTGAGGTGCTCTTAGAAGAAGCTGCAAGGTGCAAGTGTGTGCGCAAATTGCTGGCCATCGATAAAGCTGTGATGGCTGAAGGCATCTTTGGGTGCGTGGGCTGATCCCTGCTCCCACTTTTGAGCTGTTCTTGATGCAGTGATTCAGCAGTTGAGGTGTTTGTTTGTTGATTGTTGTTGGCGGCTTTCGTCGCAGCGCCAACGCCTGCTCAAGCCAAAGCCCAACCAACATGTTAATCATTTTGCGCGTCAAGCGCTGTCAAATAGCTCAGCTGCCAGTTCGCCCAGACACTCGCTGAGAGAGATATATAGAACCAGGCTCAAGACCAAGGCTAAGACCAAACCCAAATCCAGCTACAGCTGGAGCTCAGTGCGCCGCGGGCGCTTGTTACAAATTTTGATGGACGTCTTGAGCTCGGAATTGATTGGCTTTAATGGTAATGGCAAATGCCGGAGCCCCTAGCCAGAGGAAGATGGCTGCCCTAATGGAAATGGAAATACGTATGGATGGGGTGCAAGTGTTCCCAGCATCTGACAGCATCCAAAACTAGCAAGTACATTTTGGATGGGCAGACAATTTGCCTCACAGTAGTCCAGCAAACATCACCGTTGATGATGATGATGATGGCAATGGAGATGGAGCCGGAGTTGATGTTGATTGAGCCAGGGATCATTCCTTTTGGGCCAAGTTCAAGGCCAAGTTCAAAAGTGTTGGCACTCTGACAACCTCAACTCAAATGGCACTGCCTTAAAAAGAAAAAAGAACGAACAAAAATAATGAAACTAAGAGGGTCAGAAACGACAGTCAGAACAAGTGTTGCCACTCACAATCAAAACTAACAATACTAAGAATGTATGCAGTTAACGACTGCCAGATACTCTGCTTGTGCATTCAGCGATTTGGATTTAACGTTGTAACATTTCAGGAGATATTTAGTAGTAGTAAACGTGACTGAACTACTTTGAAGCATATCGTTTAAGAAGTTGACCAATTTTTAATTTAATCTGCTTGGATACAGATTTTAATCACTTCTACTACTTATAAATTTACATTTGATTACAGATACTTCAAGTACTGGAATATCATATTCTTGAGAACAATTTTTTAAGATCTTCTGTTCTGAACCACTTACCGATATGACGTTCCGACGCCTCCTTAGAAATAGCTCTAAGGAATTTACGAATTTACTAAACTTCAAATCTGATTTATTTTAATCATTCATTTTTAATTTTTCGTGCTGGATTTTTTAAAAATATGAACTTAATATAGACGACATAAGTATACAATATGGGAAAGATACGGGAAAATAACGATTTTTGGGCCTCGCCTAGTTGGAGTGTATAAGCATTATATCCTTTACGGAACGGGTTGGCAATGCCAACCATATATACCTTAGCTCTGATCGTGAACAGAATAGCAGAATAGCAGCATATTATAACTATAGTTGAATATATATATATATATATATATATATATATATATATGCATGTTTATATATTTATGATGACTGCGCTCAACTGACTTTGATGAAGGATGCCCAAATGCCACAAAATGCAATTTCTTTTGTTTGCCATTGTTGTTGTTGGCATAACGAGCATTTTTATGGGTCGACATGGTCAGGTTTTCTCTCTCTCCTACATGCTAGTCAGAGATGTAGCTGCCGCCGTTGTCTTGTGATGTCGTCAATGTCCATTTCCTGGGCCACTCACAGAGACCGCAATCTGTTGCGTTTAGCTATGTCTTGGACCAGGTTTCTACGACTTGTGTATGTATATATGTGTGTGTGTGTGTGTGTGTGTGTGTGTATGTCCGATTTGTGTGTGTGTGCGTGAATGTTTCTGCATAATTTGCAAAATTATGGGAATCGAAATTCAAGTACGCCAGCGACGCGGCCGTCTGCGAATGCCAGTTAACCAGTGAAGCCGCAACGTCACATTGTCTATGCCATTTCCCTACACCACCCCCCCCCCCCCCCCCCTCAAGCCCCACACCCCCATCATCCCATCCCACCCCTCAACCCCGTTCAAACCTCGTACCCCCTTTTGTCATCTGACCTGCAGGCGCAATGGCTATGTCTAGTGACTCCTACTCTAGGGTAAACACGATTGCCCAGCCAACTTGATCTGCGGTTTTCGACTTTCACAAACAGCCAACTGGCAACTGGTTAAAGAATTTACTTGCAACGCAGTTAGTTGCTGGCAGTGACAATGAGCCACTCAGAATGCTCATGATGATGATGATGTTGTTGTTGTTGTTGTTGTTGCGATTTTATGCTTCATTAGGCCAAAAATTATATAGTGGCATCAAAAGCCTCACTGCCAGCTAAGTGACAGACAAGCAACAGCCACTCTGCAGCTAAACTGGCAACTAAATGAGCCAAGCAACAGCAACAAAATGTTCCCCCCACGTGGGGTGGGCAGGGGCAACAATTGAAAAAGGGTGAGTGGAAAAACGTGGGATGCGGGGGGTTTAGTGGAAATATTCAGCGAATAAACGGGTCGCTGCTGCACTAAACTGGGCGCTGGTGGTATAATGCTCAGATTTTACTTTGCCAATTTCGCCAATTCCATTAGCAACAGCAGCAACAACATCTCCATCATCATCTCCATCATCAGCAGACCCAACACCCATTTTGCAATTTCTTCGTATAGTTTTAAGTTTTAAAATTGATGAGCTTGCTGATGGAATCTGCCCAGGCGCTGTCCAGGTGTTAACGCCGCATATAGCAACGAATTAATCAAAAAAAAAAAGCAAAGGAAACTTGATGGGTTTTTTTATATTTTGTTTACTAAAGGAGTGTAGAAAGTGATAAATACCTCAATTAACTTTAGGAATTCGTTAACGATTAGAAAAACCAACGATTCGGTTCAATGAAGGTTCGGTTTTAACATAACTGAAATATGATTTTGGGAGGATATCAATCGCAGAGACAGAACACTTAACATTTATAGAATTCGTCAAGGAAGTGCTGTTCTGGTTATAGATGCATATTTTTATGCTTTTTTCATTCGCTGCGGATCGAATGTTTATTTTCAAATGTTTGGTAATCTATCATTCACATGTTTAAGTTACCATTTGGAGAATGTGTTGAATGCCTTTTGCTACCACAAGTGCATTTCTCCCATAAATCAATGTGTCAGTTCTGAACGAATGTGTAGGAATGGAAGTGTTTGTTAAATTGTCACTCACATGTTAACGTTGTCAATTTGAGAATGTATTGAACGACGTTAATTCCACAGGTATGTACATATTCTCCTATAAATGAATGTGTGGAAATGTTTGATGCTCGTTAGCTTTTTTTTTTTAGGATTTGTCATTCACATGTTAACGATTAACAAAGATTAACATTGGCATTGATGTTGACCAGTGGAATTCAGCTATTAACTTATGTAGTAAATTATGTATGATTAGTCAATGAATTGATATACATATAAAATATAAAATTTGCAAATTTATTATCTGTTTAAAAAGCAAGACTATTTCTAGGGTATGAAGGTGTCGTGTTGCGTTTAGGTTGCATTTAAACGTTGTGCCTTCGGCTATTGTGGCCCGCAGAGTATCTTGGAATGTTTTGGCATCGGCTTGGACCACCGCACGCACCCGCATCACGACCATCGAGTCCATCCACAGCTATAGCTGCTGGCTGGGACTGGACTTGGGCCGGGACTGTGTTAATCTATGTAGATCTTTGAGAACATTCACGCGTATTCTGCTGGCGTGTCTAGTCGATAGAGCTGCTCAAGATTCGATCGTTTGCAAATGAAGCCAGAAAAAAAGAAGTCTTGTAACTATGAATGCAGACACTAAAAGCCTCGGGAGTGCAGTCTGAGCGACTGACTGAGCGAATGACTGACTGACTGACTGACTGACTGACTGACTAACTGACTGATGAACAGATTGATGCACTGATTCAAGTGTGAGCAAAATTGTAGTTGGAATCGCAATGCTCACCGCCTGTCAGCGAATATCAGCGAAGCGACAAATGAGCAAAAGAGACTAGAAATGTGGACGAGCAAATATGCTGCAGATCAACTTGGATGGAAATAGGCTATGAGATGGGCTGCCATGCCATTCGATGGGATGGGATGGGATGGGATGGGATAGGATAGGATAAAATGGTATGGGAACCGCAGCACGTCTGACACTAAGCATACCTCCTGCTGTTGCTGCCCACTTGCCCACCTGCCGGCCATCTCGTTCTTTCTCCATCTTTCGTATTGGAATCTATTGCGAAAATGGAACCGCAGTTCGTTGTATGGGCAACTCAAGTGGCACCAGCTACGTCCACGCTCGAGAGTCCAACATGATTTCGAAAGCACCAGCCAAGTGTACATAGCTGCCTTCAAGTACTTCATGTACTCATCGCGCATATTTCAATCTTATTTCATATCCGCGTTTAGTAGACCTGTGACCAATGCACCAATGCAAATTATTGAGAAGTTCATCAAACTTGCTACGACTCCACGCTTAGTTCCAAAGGGCCAGCAGTTTTCGCTGGAGCCACCGGGGGAAATGAATACAAATATTCAACAATTTTGTGTATACAAATTTTCTGCAACAGTATTATTATGTTTATTCGATTAGCACTTATTTTTGATTTATTTTATTTGTGGAAAATCATGATTACTAGTCTTGCATAATATTTAAGACTTGTTATTATTATTTGTTATTTATTTGTTATTATTATTATAAGCTTAATTTGGATTTATGATTTATGAAAGAAATTGTTTATTAGAATGCAAGTAAATATAAAAGTGGTGAGAATTGCCTTAAAAAAGTATGGGAATAAAAGTAAAAAGTTCACCTATTTACAGTTATTTATTTTATCTATCAGTGCTGCTCGCTCATAATGATAAGATAGTCTTAAGTGCTTGTGGTATTCACTATTTGCCATGTCGTTATGTTATGCTACAATCATATTTATGTACATATATATTCATTCATATGTAGGTCGTGGGTTGCGTGACTTGAGGTTCTGGTGCATAATATGAAGTCGGTATGAGTCTCATCATGAATGATGCACGAATGAAGCAGTTAACGGTTCACCGAGCAATTACACAAACTGCTCCAACTGGCAAGTTGCGAAGTAGTAAAACCTGTGACTTGGTTTGTTGCATAAGGAAACATTTACCTCCAACTAACTAACTAACTATTTAGAATGATTTCATCAGAGATGGGCAACAAATTGGCGCATCAACAACACAATCACAATGCCCCATCTCTCTCTCCCTCTCTCTCCCTCCCACTCTCTCTCTCTCTCTCTATCTTTCTCTATCGCTCGCTCTCTGACTGCTAGTGCGATCTTTGTCTAAGGCCTGGCCTGGGCTTATGTCATTTGATTGTCGCTGTGCTCCATTTCTGTCACGCTTGAAGACTGCAATTGAGCCAATTGACTCCTCCAACTGTAGTTGCGGTTGAAGATGCTAAAGCCTAGAGTCTTGGTGTCTGCAGTGGGGGCGTGTGAAGAGTGCGGCCCATTAGAAGTGAGCTTGGAAAACAAAGCACATCGAGCTGCACCGAACTATAGAGAATAAGTACAATATCAAAATGAGAGCAACGACAAACGGCGACAACAATGGCGCGGGAGGCGCTCCAGGAAAATGACTAATTATGCAGCAGGCAGAGACAGGCAGAGGCAGGCAGGCCATTGCCATGGGCGGTGCGGAGTGTGGCAAGCAGCTGATGGCGGAAGGCGGTGATGGCAAGCAACCACATTAGCGGCAACGGGGCGCGCTTTGAGTTGGTAGCGGTGAATGGTAATTGCGAACCGTTATAATGCGAGAGCGCGCGCATAATAAGAGCAAATGGAGACGGTCATGAAGTTGGCCAAGTAAAGCTGGAGCAGAGTGCTTAGTGGTGTAAATGGGGGTGAGGGGGTAGCTGTTCGGGAGGCAGGCAGGTTGACTGTTGGCAGCCCTCACGCGCACATTTGCTCCAATTCCGCGAGGCAAATGTGACACTCGTTCACGCGTATTGAAGCTAAGCAACAACACCGGCAACAACAATAACAACAACAACAATAATCAACTAACACTCACTAAAAAACTCACACACAGAACACCGTACACTGTGTGTGTGTGTGTGTGTTGCACATTTGCGTACACTCATAAAAGAATTCGCATTGAAATTAAATTCGTTTTTCTTTTCTCGTTTCCAAATCCACAGCTACGAAACGGACGCTCTGAAAATCTTACTGCACAGGAATCCCAACGGGATTCGAAATATATCGAAATATATATATATATATATACCAAAAATTAAAAAAGAATCTTGTCCTACAGCCAGAGAAAATAATTTTTAAGATTTGTTTTCTTTCTAGATGTAATTTCAAAATATACGAAACAATCAAATCAATCCTGAAAAATGTGTGTGTTTTATTTCAATGTTTGAGAAATTTATTGCTTAAATGTCTTTTAATTTTCAACTGAAAAAACTGGTTTTTCAATAGATAGAATCTTAAAAAATAAGTTAAGCTAGGAGTAGGGTCATTTTGATTTTTCTGAGTGTAGCTTCAAATCGGGCATTGATGTAATGACGGCGGCAACGTTGCTGACCCAGTTGCGTGTTCGCCTCAAACCTTTGCGCCGCGTTTGCTGTGTGCTGCACATCCAGGCTGTGGACGACGCTGGAGCAGCGCGCATCTTTTGTTGCATATAACTGTGTCAGTGGTGGTGATGCCAAAGTGGTGTCGATTTCGCAAACAATGCCAAATGTTGCACTAGCATAGTTGCAGCAAATGCTGCGGCCGCTGTTGCATTTGCTGCAAAAGGTGTCGCAGACATTGGCCATATTTGGTTACCATAGAACCGAGCAAGCAGGCAATCAGGCAACCGGGCAACCGGGCAGCCTGGTGTTGCAAGTGGACCACAGCCTGGCGGTGCCCCAAGCGGTACATTTGCCTGCATTCGAATATGGACAAATTGCAGGAACTAGCCCATTTCGATGACTTGACAATGCTTAATGGTTCTGAGTCGCTGACACGTCCCTTATTACACATAAGCACTCCCCCTCCAGCCCGGCAACTGCATGATTGATGAAGCCGACCGTCTGCATATTATTCTTATACCTAAGCGCGTAACTCTGTTTTTGGGTATTACCAATTCGGGCAATGCAAATGTAACCTGTATTTAATTGCATTACATGTTCCTAACTCCCTTTCCACGATCTTGTGACTGTACAGTCTACTTCTAGTAATGGATCTAAACTTGGTTTGTTTTTGGGCTGGAATTGAATCTACTTCAATTCGTTAAGAATTGCATTCCAAACAATTCTTGGTAAGCGGCTTTATAGGCAGGTGCTATTGTCATTTGAGAAATAAGTCGATTGAAACTGATTTTAATTGTACTTTGATTCCACTATTCAATGTGATTATGTGATTCAAAGTATTATTATAATTTGAAAATAAGTAAATAAATATCATCAATTTGGCATGCTCAATAGTAGATGTGTGAGATTGAAGAGGTCATTCATCAGACTTTTACTTGTTGCAGCTTTTATTCACATATTATAATTTATTGAGTAGTACATTTAATATATTTATTTAACATATCTAATAACAGTTTTTATGTTTGGCAGCTTATGACAAGCACTCGCTTAAACGATAGCTGGTACACATGAAGTAGTACTTGACTGTCTTTAGATTTAATCGGCTGAGCATCGGAATTGGTTCCAGAACCTTGCTTTGGGTAATACAAAGAGATGTGCGACTACAACCACACTTTGTTGCTCCGATTTAGTTTGTTGGCTCTAACAGTTAATGAACACATACAAATCTAAACTTAAAGCAGAGTAAATGTATGTGCAGATGTGGAATGTTCATCTTCATGCTTCGCAGCTAGACAAGTGTATTCGATGTCAATGTCTTTGCGATGGTTGTTATTGTTTTTGTCATTGTTCTTAATCACAGATCGCTTGGTTTCGAGTCAAGGCCTACGAAAATTGCTACAGAATGTTTGCCATAGCTGATGGCAGTCTACAGATACTTACAGCACTTCCAGTACATAGTACTCTATACTTATATATGAGTTAGTTCTGGCACTGGGCTTGATGACATCATAACGTCTGTTGCAGATATTTGTATATTACTACTACAACTAGTACTAGTACTACTAATTCTTTGTCTTTTTATACCGTGAACCCGCTGACAATGGCAAACAGAGTTTAAAGATGTTGTACATGACTTGGCAACAGTCAGAGACATCAACTTTGGAATTTTATTTCTCGTATACCACACGCAGCTTAAGTTAATTTCTATTTGAAAACAGCATAATCATGCTAAACAAATTAGCCCAATTTTCTGCACATGTACATACACACATACACCTGTATATAGGCACACATACAAACACACATTTAGTGGGTGTAGTCAAATTTTGTATCGTGTTAATTTCAATATATCTAAGACGTGACTTACTTCTGGTTACAGATTCAGAGTATTTTGTAGTCGAGCCCTTTTTACCAGAGTATTCTTACTTAATCTTTTCTTTGTCTTCTTCTTCGTTTCTTCTTCTTTTTATGATTCCTAACTGAACAAAACGCATTTAACTGTCAATTGTCACAGCACGTTCCATGCATTTGCTCGCTTGGCTGCTGGTTCCGCTTCTACAGTTCATAAATCAAATGCCCGAAAGCCCCTACAAATGATGACTTTTATCTCCGACTGACTGCGTGCTACAGTAGCATCAGTTGTTGCAACAATATCAGTTGCAGTTGCAGTTGCAGTTGCAGTTACAATTGCTGTTACATTTTCGTCGTCTTACCCAATGCATTTGACTGGCGCTTAGAACGGTTCCTATTGCCTGCCTCCTAGCAAATTGAGAAAATAATAAGGCAAAATTGTTTATTGACTTCGTGTCCGCGCTAACGGTGTCTTTCATTGACCGCTTGTCAGCCGCCAATTACCAGAAATCACTTTCTTCCCTCAAGAGGCAGACGATCTCTCTGCCGCTGTGGGCTCTGGCTCACATCCCGACTCAAAGTTGGTCACAGGCTCAGGTTGTGCCCATTTTGTGCGGTGTTAGGAAAATGTTTGCAAATGTGTGAATATCGTGTAAGAATGCTGTCGGTCTCAGTGAACGACTAACGGATACCCTGTAGTTAGGGTGGAACTCTTCCTCTCGACTCACTCCCTACCTTAAATCGATTTGATCAATCGCTATGATATTTTCACAAGATAAATAATATCAAATTGGTGAAAATCAAGGCATTAGTTTTCGAAACGCTGTTAAGAGGATTGGTTGCTTTGATTGGTTGCACACAGTTTTTGAAGCATTGTGAAACATTTGTCTATATAGGGTATCAGAAACTCAGAAACGTGAGCCCCACAGCCATCAATCGACCTGTGGAATAAATCGATACGAAAAACGAACAAATTTGTTCACAGCCTTTTCGCCAGGTCCAAGTCAAAGATGCCTGAGCCCGCCAACGGCGACAAAATGCACTTAGAATCATTTTGGTGTTTTCTTTTTTTCATCTATTGCTTTTTATTTTCGTTATTACCGAAGAAAGTTTTTCGCCAGGCCCCACAATGTTGGACATTTTCAGTTGGTTTTAGGGCTCTTGTTTTGTTTTGTATTTTTTTGTTTTTTTTTTTGTTTAGCGTTTTGCTTCGTTTGGCTTTTGGTGTCTTCATCCACGTCTGGGTGTCTATTATTTTGTTGCCGTGTGTTTGGGATTTGGTCTTTTGTTCTAGCTGCTGTATGTGGAAAATGCTATCTAACGGCATCAGTTACACTACATAACTGTTCTCACTTTCTTGACTGCGCCGCCGCCGTCGCGTTAAATTTATTGTTGTTTTGTCTCTCTTGCCGCATATCCGGTGCCACAGATGGTGTCCGCAGCCATTACGATTACTTAGAGCGCATTACATGGCAAAGAGCCAAAGAATTGAAACAACAAACACAACCAAAAATCGAGAACTAGAAACAGCCAGTACCAGTACCAGAATCAGAATCAGAATCAAAAATAATACTTAAATTACAATTACAATTTGAATCATAAACACAATTAGTTAACAGCACAGAATCTCTTGGGATTCTAAATTCAAAGATAGCGCCACAGATTGCATATCTGTGAAGGGAGAAGGGCCACAAGTGTGTTTCGGTTAGCTAACGGGGCATAATCGTCTGACTTAGTGGTTCTATTAGCTCTCCATTCGTGTACGCTGCATAATTTATAGACCCACAAGCGGCTGATTGTGATTGCATCATTTGCATATTGTCTCGATTTGTATGGCCTCGTTCCAGATTGAGGGCATTAAAGGGTATTCGGGTTGCAGCTTGAAGCTGCAACTAGTCTTCTTTATATATGTATAAGACATATCCCTTGTAAATCATTCTTAATCAAATATGTGGTAAAAAAAGAGTAAGTTACAGAATATTTAATAGATTTAATAGATTGTGAACAGTAGCTTAATAATAATGTTTTTTGTTTATAAATATGTATATATAGATTCCTTATTTCCATATCCAAGACTTAGACACATCGGCTTTAACTAAAGATATCACAACTATTTTCTTCTAAGCTGCGCAACAACCTGTTGGTTTGCGGAGCAGCAAGTCCAATGACGAAACCGAATCCGATCCGTATCCGATGTCATTTGTTTTCGGCTTACCACTTTCACCCGTCGAACCAGATTACGGGCCAAAGAGCTGCGGCTGTCTGCGTTGTTTCTCGAGGCATTTATTAGTCAGCTGGATACATCAAATAAATCAAATGCAAGCGGTATTCATAAATCGATTGACTATATTCAAATGCATAATCAACAATACAGACTCTTCAGTTAATTTAAAAAGTATGCTAAGAATTTCCAATTAATATCTTTAGATTTTCTTGTCGAAGAAGATTTATAGAAGATTGTAGGCGCATTATATGTGGTAGAAAGGTGGTCATAAATTATAGACAGAAATGCTATCGATCTCTGTAATCACCAAATGAAATGTCCACTATATTTACTTAAAGCATTACATTCTTGGGAATACCTGCATTAAGGAACAGTTATAGACTTTTGTAGTACGAATAAAACTACTATGTATAGTGTTTCCTAGCTAGATGATAAAAAGTAGGGGTTTGGTGTCTAAGCTAAGCAAAATATATATTTTTCGGTATACGAAAGGAATTTATTCTGGCTCATGTCTATTAAAAATGTTTGCAGAAACTCTCTTGACTTGCAACCACAAGCACAAGAGCCAATGATATGCTCAGATTTATGGGTTCCCACACAACACAAGAAGAGACAATAAAAAACAAGACAATACAAGACCAGACAAGACACACACACACACATTTAATTTGACTTGTGTAAATTGTTTCATTGGGGCCGGTGAGTGAAATCAACGACAGTGGTGACAACTGCCTCTGGACACACATTTGTCAAAAATTGTAATGAAAGTAAAACCCATTAGATTCAATGAGCGGCGATGACCATGACAAGAAAGCAGACGTGCGACACGTGCAGACCCAAAATATCACAGCTTTACGAGTGTACTCTCTGCTGTGCTTAAACAATGCCCGAAAGAAAATATAAAAAAGCAATCTGGCCAGAAATGCGTCTAGTTAAGTTGGCTACTTGTGTCTGGTGCAGCGGCTGGACATTAAAATAAAATCAACTTAACACGAAAATTGTAAAAACGAAACGAATCGAAAGAAAGGCAAAGTCTAAAAATAAAAGTCGGTCTACGTCTAAATAATAGAAACACAGAGCGACAATCTTCCGCCCAGTTTTAGTTTTATTTCCATTAAACTGAGCTCGGTTCGGCTGGGTTTGGTTCAGTTCAGTTCATTTGAGTTGAGTTGAATTTGGTTCAGCTATGTTTGCCATCGACAGCGACGTCAAGATCGACGGAAGCGCTGTTGTGCCGACATTTGTGCCCTTTCTTTGAAGTGAAATTTTGCCTCAATGCCACAACGTCTACAATGCGCCACATGAAAAGCCAGCCAACGTGTTCAAGAGACATGGAGACCAAACTTTTCGCACAATGCACTGCGGTGCTTGAATACTCTTTCACTATATGAACTTAATTAATATAAAATATAAAATTAGAAGAAATCTACTATAAGTAAGAAAAATGCCATAACGTATAAATAAATACAAAAATAAAATAGAAAATGAATTAAGCGAAGGATCTGTAGTAATGTTGAATGAATAAAATACAATAAAAAATACGAACAATTCAAATGGTATAGTGGGATAGGAAGAACATAAATAGAATACTTAAAGAACACAGCAAGAGGGTTTTAATAGAAAAACAAAGCTTAAGCAAGAATTTTCTCTGCATAACAACAATAATATGACACTATGATTAGATAGAAAAACAGAATGATTGAAAGATGCACAGGCTGAAGTGATTTGCAGCAGAGCGTTACAAGCTCAGTCGTCTAGCTAATCAGACGTCAAACGAGACTTTGGGAATTTAATAGAGATGACATTCACTGGGGACGGGTTAGGGGACAAGCGGCGACATCGGCAACGACGAGGGTCGGACACGGGTAATGAAAAGTGCGTAGATCATTACATGTTTTCCGCTTTTATCATATTCTATGCGTCTGTGCGCCGCTTCGTTGGAGGGGCAGCTGTGTGAACGTTGAAAGGCAGTTCGGTGAGGGCGGCAAGTTTGGCTATTGTATGCTTGTTGACTGCATCTTAAAACACAATTTATTTCGCGTTTAATTGCTATAATTGTGAAATTAATTTCGTTTTCATTTTCGGTGACCAGTGAAATCTTCTTTATATTTCTTCTCTCTCTCAATATTCGGCTGGCTGTCGGCTCTTTGTGAAGTTGAATGATTGAGATCACCCAGGCAGACCAGCGTCTAACTGGTCAGCAGTTTAATAAGCCATGTACTTACAGATCTTTATATGTAACCATGCTATGCCCATGCCGCGAGAGAAACTAAACATGAAATGCATTTTATCAGTGGAAAACTCATTATTCTATGAAAATAATTTTTCTTATTTTTTTTAAATGATGTCATAAGAGTTCGAAAAATTTAATAGGCTTTACTTAATCAATCAAATCAACTTGAGCAATTTTAAAAAACCAATTTAATTAATCTGTTTTTGGTATGTCCAATAACAACAATCGGGAGCATTGTTTAATAGTATTTCCATACATTAGGGAGAACATACTGAACATGGAGGAAGAGTGTGTGGAGCATGTTGGTAGCTACCTAGAGAGATCCATGATTGCAGATAAGTCGGAAGAATGATTTCGATGCTGGTTACTCAATGAATAATAAATATTGAATTTCAAGTGATTACTTTTTTAGGTGTGTTTTGTTTTTTTTGTTTTTTATAAAGTATTATAATTTTGCTAATAATTTCGCATTGCGTTCATCAATTCTACATATAAATTTAGAAATACCGCTTTGTTTTGCAGTTCTTATTCAACTGTCGTTAACCATCAAATATTGCTTTGTATATATTTTCTAATAATTCGATCAATATATGCCCACATATATCAATAACACAAACTTCCAATTAGCAATTTAGTATCTATTTTCAATATTTATTTGAGTTGACAGTAATGAGTTTAACTATCAGCGAGCACTTTACGTATAATCACTGAACTCAATCAAGAACTATTATTTGCATTGGCAAATAGAAAACGAAAAAAGACTTGCAAAAACAGCCAACGAACCGCTCATTCAATATTAGCTGACTAAACATGGCCAAGGAAAGACAGCTAAGAGTGAGACAACAATCAAATGGAATAAAGTCTACTCCCAGCCACGAAAAGAAAGAAGCCAAAAATCATCTATACAGTGATGCGAAAATGTTTACTAACCGAAAATTATGCGAGTAAATGGCGTGCGACAATTGTTCGGGGAGCTGCTGGGGGATATGTACGCGTGGGGGTAGGGGAAGAGACACAAGAGATACGGAGACACAACGTAAGGCAGATTTGAGTTTCAAATTAAAAAGCTAATGAAAAGGTTATAAGTGCCGTTATGGCACACAAGCACAAATATAAGCACACACACACACACACACACACACACAGAGACAGACAGACACACATGCACATACATGCTGGTAGAGAGCGTAAAAGCCAGAAATTATGCCAATACAAATACCAGAAGGAATATAAATAGGAATAGCATTGGCAGAGACCGAGGCAGAGGTAGAGTTGAGGCCGAGTTGGGTCTCTTCTAATTTCTAGCTTAGGAAGCCCAAACCAAAACCAAAACCGAACCAAACGAAACGAAATGAATCTGAATTCGACTCTGCAGTGGAATGCCAAACATGCAACAGCAGCAGCAGCAGCAGCAGCCACAGCAGCAGCCACAGCAGCCGCAACAGCAGAATCAGACGGGCCAAGAGCTTGTTTCAGCTAGTAGACGGCTTTGGATTTGGCCAAGTTCGCTTCACACGCTGACTAGCGATGCATCAAGCGGGCGAATTGATGCCGCCGATGATGAGGTGCCACTGCCAAAGCCAAAGCCAAAGCCACTGCCAAAGTCAGTGTTAGTCCGTCCACAAGCAGCAGCAGCAGCAGCAGCAGCCAGGTATAATAAGTGTTGCCAGCTGCGACTGCGACGCCAGCTGTGGGTCTGCAAACGCTGAGATTATGCTAATAAGTTGGCGCTGGAGTTGCCAGCAAAACGGTATTGGTAACCAAAGTCATGGAACGCAAACGCCACAGCCTCAGCCTCAGCCTCAGCAGCTAGCAGTCAGCGACTCAAAGCGCTGCAAGCGGCGACATATATAACACAGAGAGAATAGAACACAGAATAGAAGAAGAAGAACAACAATAACAAAAACAACAACAGCAACAGCAACACCAGCTAGCAGCAGCCGGGCCAGCGACAGCTTGCACAACGGCAATGTTAGGGGCAACAGAGACAACAGTAAAAGCTAAAGCTGCATTCTAGGTCAGTGACTACCACTAGGAGCAATGTTGCTGGTGTTGCTGCTGTTCAGTTGGTTATGGTGTTGGTCAACGTCTCTCATTCATTTATCAGCGGTCTTTGTTAGCAGGAGCAGGCCATGGAAATCGGTCAATTGTTGCCTGGTCAACTGTCAGTAAACTGCTTTTCGTTTTTCTACCATCTTATCTCTATACAATGTTTTTTTCCTCTTTTGTTTTCTGTGGCATATTACGAGTATGTTGGCCTAAATGGGTATTTGGGAATTGCAATTGATGTAATTTTACTAGCGGAACGTGGGAGTAAGTAGTTGTGATGCAAGTGGTCTGGCGATTTGGAGGTGTACTTCAAATTTAGCCCAAGTGAGCAGCTACGCCTACGCGAAATGACCTTCAGCTAAATAGGCACTAAACATATGCTGATCAGTTGGTCAGACTAGCTGAAAGCACTGGTCAGCGTAAAAACACGCGACAATTTGAATTTTTCCAAAAACAAAACCTGAAACGTTACTTTCCCGAATTTTCTTAAAAATGACGCCAACGCACGCATTGGCTAAAAAACCGTAAATCTTCTAATGATATTAATAATAAACTATAAATAATAAAAACCTAATATTTTCACACAGCTTTTGACAGTTGATTAAGTACTGTCCGTAATGTTATCCTTTAAAATATGTCATTCTGAGAAGATACTTGCAATGACTGATATTTATATCTGCCAGATGTTTGTGGCAGATATTTGTACCTCTTTGTAATTTATAGGAGATTAAATCACGTAGCTTTGTACAGAGATAATATCCATACCCAAAAAAATACATATATGAAAAAAAATAAAATTTGCAAAAACTGTCAGCGAAGAGTCAACGTTTATTCATGGAATTTGTATCTGTAACTTGAAATTTAGCTGTATCTATATCTGTATCTGTTGAGCTTTACAGTTCTTTTGCGCCGTTGTCATGATCGTTATTGTTGGTGTTGTTGTCATCGCGCTTTTGTTGTTGAGCGAATGCTAATGTTAATGCTAATGATAATGATAATAGCTGGCAAGCGATAATGATGGCCAACAGACAACACTCAACTGTCCACTAACTGGATAGACTAAAAGTCTAACAGACCACCTGACTGATGGATGAACTCGGGGAGTGCGTCGCTCCTTATACATAGATGGATAAGCATTTGAGCAAATTGCAATTAAAATGAGTAACAATTCCGTGATTAACTTAATGCGAATTATTACTATACAAATACCAGTTGATCTTCACAGACCTCCCAAGAAATGAATTGGAAACAAGAATAAAATACTTGGCAGATGATCAATCAGTTGGCACAAATAACGAAAAGAAGAAAAAAATACTTTTAGCTTTCATCATTGTGGATGGACCACTTTTTGATATTAGCTTTATCAACAACTGACTCATAACGCCAGCAAAACGCCCACAGTTCCAGCTCCCCTCTGTTTGCTATCCGTTCTTATGGAAATTAATAAGCATTATTTTTGGCTGTGTGGATTTCAATCGATTCGATTTGGTTTCATAGGTGGGCGGGGTCGTGTAGCAGATCTGTGCTCTGTGGGTCTCTGGGTCGTGTATCACTTTCATATTGATAATCGCAATAAATCACAAAGTGGTTTTATTATTTTTATGGCATTTTGATTCGCATGTGCGTGGCCAGCAGCCGTTTACAGATCAAATAGAGTTCTTTCATTCGTTTTGACTGGTTTGCTTTTGCTGTTGTTGTTGTTGAAAAAAATAATAATAAAATAACAGGCAACAGCAGAATTAGAAAAAATGACAACAACAGCGACAAACAGCAAAAAGTTGACCCAGTAAAAGAAAAAGTTATTTTTTTTTTTTAAGTTTTACTGCCCCTTCCTCCACAGTTTATTTATTTTTTCTTTTTTTTTGCACTCTTTTGCTTTGTTGTTGCTGGTATTCAGCAAATTTGTTGGCCAAAAAACGTTGTATAGTTATTAATTCTTAACGGTTTTTACTTTCACGTTAGAACAATATGGAAAAAGGCGATAATTATTTCGAAAGATGCCGCAACCTCGAGCACCCGGCTCATCCCATCGTCTCGCGTCGCGTTCGTTGCCTAAGTCTTTTGTTTGCCCTTCCGCTGGTCGCTTTAGTTGCCCTGCTATCCGCTGTCCGTTGTCTGCCGTCCGTCGTCCGATGCGGCTTGTCTAGCCCAAATATGTTATTTAGATATACTTATGTATGGCCAACTAACGGTCCCAGAATGACGAGCAAACTTTGCACTATTTGTAGAAGTTTAAAGTCATTTATGTTTCCTACTTTTTCAAATTCGTTTTTGTATTTCTTTTTATATTCAAAAACAAAAGCAAATAGAAAATTCAAAAGGCAAAAACGAAAAGCAAATATATACACATTAATGGAAACTAGAACATAATGCAAATTACACTGGACAATGGCCAAAGAGGTTACCTCGGCCCTGGCCACAAAGCGAGGTGAAACCTCGAGATCGAAGCCAACATGGGCAAACACTCTCTTTGTTTGATATATACACTCATATTGAAAGTAAATACTCATAAGTATACATATTAAATATCCGGATTTGCTACACATACTGTGCCTAGTACTTAAAGTCGTTCTCTGTTGAGATCAACGATGTTCACTTAAGTTTTGTAGATATAAGAGCTGGCTCCTTAAAGGATTGCAATTGGAGAGCTAATTTGGAACTGGTAACAAATTGGCTGTTAATAACTTAAATCATTTCAAATTCATAGAAATATTTAAGAAAACTGGCACCAAATGTAATATTATTTTTCAATGGGTTGGCTGCTTATGAAGATCACTCGTCAAATGAGACTAATATTGTTTAATGACCATGCTAAGTATATATAGCTAGCTAGCTGCAAAATTTGGGTCAGGCTGATAATGCCATCATCATTATTTTCCATAATAACAAGCAGCACATGACATGATCTTTAGAGATGATCATGCAATCATCAACAGGCGCATTTTCTTCTGTTTCTTCTGCATCTGCATCTTCTTCTTCTTCTGCTACTTCTTCTTCTTCTACTGTGTCGGTTTTTTTTCTATATTTTTGTTTTAAGTGAAGCATTTTTCTGATATTCGTACAACTTTCACATGTGAATGCGACGTCTGACGACTGACATGATCATCTGTGCCACTCTCCCACCGGCACCGCCCCCGTCACGTGCATGCCCCGCCGCAATAGCGCCCCCTCTTTAATATGCAGTCCACCATAGCTCAGAAAGCTCTTTGAGTTAATGTCTCGAGCGATTCGTTTATTATGTTCTTCTTCTTCGTCTTTTTCTCCTTGCAATTTCGCTGCTTTTTTCTAATGGCTGTTTTGCGGCTGTTGTTGTTGATTTTGTCTTCTTGCTGGCAAGTTACTGCCCAGGCTATAAATTTAATTTCAATGCAAAGTTACAGCTTAATTCTTGTGCCCAACAACGATGGACACGACCAAGACGTAGACGTAGACGTAGACGAAGACGAAGACGTTCATCATCATTATCAGCAGCAGCAGCGAGAAAATGAGAATTCCAGCGGCGGGGAATCAACTGCCCTTCGGCTCTCTCTGCCTACACCAACCTCTCCATCCTCCGCCATCCCCTGACGCTAGCTTGTTGCAAACATTTCACTTTTTTCGTGCCGCAAATGATGATCGATGTGCGCGTCGCATGTCGATGTCGCTGCGGCCAATGTTGAACGTCGCAACGTCGAATATTTCGCCTTCGTGTGGCTGCCAGCATTTTGAATTGGCAGAATGTAAATGCCCCTTGCCAATTCACACCCCCTCGCAAACACGCCCCATTTCAGCTGTCAACAGACGGTGCCAAAAATTATTAAGATATATGCCAGAAATGTCTAGGAATTGTTGAAAAATTAATTAGCGACTAAATGGGCTCGCCTGCCGTTCTTTTGAATTCAGCTGCAATTTCAGGTCCAGGTCCAGGTATAGGTCCAGGTTCAGGTCCAGCTCCAACCATGATTACGGTCCTTAGCGTTCTACGGCAATCCTCGTTAATCAACAAACGGCTCTGTTCAGCGTGTTTCGCATCAATCAGTCAGCAAATCAGCATCAGTGCTACCTAATAAATGACTAAGCTCGAGTGTTGTAGCTGCCGCTGCCTCTGTCGCTGTCGACGTCGACGTCGCATCTTGTTGGCTGCATCTGGGCACTAATTAGACGCGTTGTGGCGTTGATGTTTTGGGGCTGGCGAAGCGACACGACAAACGAATCGCTGCCAAATCGTTGCCTTGGCAACCAGACACCTTGAATCCCAAGCCCAACAGAATCAATGGAAGATGTCGAGGGCAAAGCGACTGAAACGATTTGGCTTGAGATAAATCCAACAAAAAAAAAGAGATACCCGCACTTTGGCAGCTTCTCAACATCTAATGAGTTTCCAGCTACCGCTCTACTCCTCCGCTCCAGCATCAAAACACAAAAATTAAAGAAGGCCAGAACATTTGTGCGCGTGCAGCTAGCAGCGGTCTTCTGCTTTGAGCTACTGTGCGGGCTTCAATCCTGCAGCAAAGCAACAACAGCATGATGAATAACAACATGATAAACATCCTCTGCTTAAAGTCGGTACTTAATCGAACAAATGCAGTTTAACTATCTGGAAGCGCATATAAGGGGGGAAGGGGGTTGACCACTGATAGAGCTATTTGTTTTTGTCGGTTCAGTCTTGATAAAATTATAGCTGTGAAAAAGCTTGGAGCCATCAACGCAGCTGACAAGAAGCTATCTTTCGACTGGCAGTTCCTATGATAAAGTTATTCGATCTGTAGCATAAAATATGGATATACTTAATGTATTCAAGTTGAAGGACTGATGCCAAATATGTATATCCATATCAATAAATCTCTCTCTATATAAATATGTATTGATACTCTGCTTTCCATAAATACGTAAAACTTTTCGTTTCTTTTGCCGCAGCTTGTTTCACATCAGAAAGTTACTTCATATCTGACAGGCAGACGTGATTCTTGCCTCTGATACCTGTATGTCCGTCAGCAGATCTTCGCCAGGCTTAGAGACAGGTGGAATGAGTATGGTTGCCGAGAGACCTGCCTGCCTGGCTGGCCATTATGAATACCATTTGGCTGCACACAAATTCTGAGCTTCGACGACGATTTACTCGACTACTCGTGTTTAGAATTTGTTCGGATCATCGGGGATCGGTTCGACGACTTCCGGCCACCTTTTAGTCTATTGGTGGTGGCCAGCGTTGGCTTTTGTTGTTTGCTGGCCAAATCGAAAACTCGTTGGCCGCATTGGAAAGTTAACGGTTAATGGCTGGCTGTGCCGTCTGTGATTAACTGGCATGTATGATAACAACTAATTAACGAGAAATCAAATCGAATCAACAGACAAAACAAACACAAAATAAACACACAAACACAAAACAAATAAATATGTACATATGTACACACGTATGTTTGTTTAGCCAGGTAAGTGAAAGGTTATGCTCAGTGCAACGTTTTCTGGCAACGTTTTTGTTGGCCGGCACAGCTGACGGACAAGACCGGAACAGGGGCCACCTAAACCCAACCCAACTCAAGTAAAGTTATCTGAAAAAGTAAAAGCCGGCTTTGAAGCAGTTGAGAAAAAGACAGAACAAAACAGAACAAAACCACGCCAAAAGTGAGCAAAAAAGAAAGGCTGTCCCGTCTCAGAAATGACCAAAGCCGTGCTGCAAATATTTAGAACAAATCCAAACAAACAGAAACAACATCAAAAGCAACAAAAAAAAAATATATCTATGGACCAAAGCACTGTGTCAGCTGTGAGTTAAGATTGTCATAACAGCTGCTGGGAATGCGAGGAAATTCCAGAAGGAGACATTTTACTCACCGATAGAGTAGTATAGAGTTGGTGACACGGGTAAGCAAGGTACGATTTGGCAGTTAGAGATGGCTGCGTGACACGAACACTTACGACTTGCTGCAACTGAAGATGAAGACATATTTTGCTCAGACATATTATGTTGTCATGAAATGACTAATTTAAATTAAATGATTTCTTCTAACAGTAGATAACAAACACAAAAAAAAACGCACCTCTTGGAACGCTACCATCTCAAGTATGACGTAACCAATAGCTGGCAGCCAAAAACAAAATGAACTGCGCTCACTGCAATATGCAGTAATTGCCATAGAGAACAACGGGGCTTTTTCAGTTTTGCAGCTGTCAAATCGAACAGGCATGGGTAAAGTATGCGGGGGCGGTCGGATGGGGGTGGTGGGCAGGTGAATGTGGAGATATGTGGGGGAGTACACTGTGTACTAAGTAGCGGCACTTAAAGTATGCGGAACCCAAAACGTCCAATGTAATTTTCTTATTTTAAGTGATTTTTTTACGCTTTCGCGGCGGCTTGCTGCTCCAGCTTCAGTTTCAGCAGCGACAACAACAACTGTGACAGCAACGAACTGCCATTCGTTCCAATCTTAATTATTGTCGCTTGCAGTCAAGTCGGGCAGTTCCAAGTCAAGTCTCCACTGCCATTGCCATTGCCATGGCCATCGCCATCGCCATCGCCATCGTCATAGTCATCGTCATCTCCATTTTCATCTTTCGACTCGGCTTCGTGTTTGTCATCGTTGTCGGCTTCAGTTTGAGGCATGGCAATTCATTTTCTGTTATGTCAAGACGATGAGGCCCAGCAGAGAGCTGTGCTGAGTTGTTCTGTGCTGGTGCTCAATTGATGCCCGTTCTAATGAATTATGATTAGATTTACGGGTGGCTGGCAACTCTACAAGGCTGCGGCGCTTGCTGCGCTGTTAGTGCCACTGTTAGGACCACTGTTAACATTTTGCGCGGACAGCGCCGTTAGCAGCATGGCAATGACCTGCGACTGCGTAGAGTTTACTTGACTAAATTCTCATTACTCAGCCGCAGACGCAGCCACAGCCGCAGCCACAGCCACAGCCACAGCCGCTGTCTCAGTCGCAGTCGCAGTCTCCTACCAGGCAGCCCCTAACGTCTCCCCACTCCTCGTACTCAGTGGTCTCAGTCGCAGTTTGAGCAAGCGGGCAGCTTTAATGTTTGTTTTCTTGATTTCCAGCTAGTTTATTTTGTTGCCAGCCAACTCCGTTAATGTTTAATGCAAATACTCGGTGCTTTAGCTGATATTTTTTTTCTACTTGTTTTTATTTTGTTTATTTTTTTTTGTTATTACATTTTTCTCATTTTAGTTAACATATTTCTATGGTAAAGGCCGCAGAATTTGTCACCCTCTGCTTTAATTGGCATAAAATCAACAAACTGTAGCTACTTTCTTTTCGCATAAATTGTGAGAAAACGAAATAAAACTGTTAAAATAAACCACAACGACTACAATACTTGAAAAGTTAAAAAGTTTGCAAGTTTATTGCTCAATGATGTTGGGGTTCGACTGATGAACTAACTCGACATACGATGCTGTGCAACTAGATACCAAGAATGGATATTTGATATATTCATAGTATATTTAAATGTGGAGATCAACTTCTAACTCAGAAACAATAATTATTCTGAAGTGAGAAAAATATATGAATTTATTAAATAAACCTTATATTAGACAGAAAATTATAAAACCCAGATAACATTTGAAAATTATAGCTAAAGCTTACCATCTTTGGTAATCGAGTAATTCAAGGCTTAGCAAATAGTTGCTTCTAAGGAGAAAAAAGTATGTACTCCCTAATTTCAAGTTAACAACCAATTGCAGCTGTTTTTCTGAGAAGAACCATTCTTTAAATTCAAGTTTCGTTCGACAACACTTACAAAGTGTTTTTTTGTTTTTGGTTTTTTATGTAAGAGTCCTAACTGTACTCTCCAGAGATTGAGCACTCAATACCTAATCTATTCATATTTGCTCAACACATTTTCATCATTTTCCGTATGTGGCCGCCCATATTGATCGTTAGGCTGGCCAGGCACTGAACTGATTGCAGCATGTGCCAGAATTGCTGCAGTGACTGGGCACAATTCATTAGCATATCTATCAGTCAGTAGTAGATCAACGGCTCCAGCAGATTACAAGATTACAAGCGACCGAAGCTAAGCTAATACACTAAGAAAACAGAACGGTAGCCATGCAAATCGATACGTTGTAACAGGTGCAGTTGTCCGTTGTCTCAACATGTAAATGAATGTTGTGCGAGCAGAGGAAGGGGCTAGGGCGGGGATGGGGATGGGGAGGGGGACTGTCAAAGTCAAGCTCAAGCCAACTGTTGGCGCTCTGTTGTTCAAGTTCAATGCTACGAGCAGAGGCTGCTGTTAATGTTGCTGCTGCTGTTGCCGCTGTTAAGCTTGAGGTCGCGCTGAGACCAACTCTCCACAGAGAGTGTGTGTGCGCGCGTGCGCTGTGGTTATTGTAAGTTTGGAGAGTGAGCTCTCCCATTCTCTCAGCATTTTGACTCTTTCTTGTTCTGCAGAAGAGGCGCACCGCTCGTTCGACCGTGTCTGTGAGCGTGTCACTGTGTGTGTGTGTGTAAAGTAGAAATGGGCTCGCGCTTTTCATCGCTTTTGCTTCGTGCGTTTGCATTACTGGTGCCGTCGGTGCATGGCTTTCTTACAACGATGACGACGGCGACGATGATGATGTCGAAGACGACGGCGACGGCGACGTCGCTTTCTCTGCCGCTGTTCTTGTGCGCTCTCCCAGCTGGTTCTTCTTCGCTGTGGAGACCTCTAGGAAAAGCATAAAAGTGGCGCACTCGCTGGCCCACCAGCCATTGCGCGTAATGCAATTGAAGTGCTAACAGCGCCGTCGTCGAGTCAGCAGCAGTAGCAGCATTAGCAGCAGCAGCAACAGCATCAGCAGCATCAGCAGCACCAGCAACACCACCATTAACAGCAGCGTGGACATAAAAACTACAACAAACTTCTTTTTTTTTTGCCAACAACTCTGTGTGCTCCTAGTGAACTTGAAAGTGTGCAACATTGCAACATTTGGTGGCATTCGGATTCGAGTACGAGCTAACGTACAAGACTCCTCCTTGTGCTCACAACAACAGCCCCCCATCGCCACAAAGTGTCCAAAGTGTGAAAGTGCAAGCATTTTTTTCTGTTCATCTATCATCAAAAACATACGCGAAAGGATTCTCGCAAAGCAAATTTAACGAAACGCAATATAAATCCGTCTAAAGCAAACAACTTCAACTGAATAAACTCTAATTGAATTTATTGTGCAATAAATTAACATAACGAAGGTAAGCAAGGAATATACATTTACGAATGTTCAATAAATATTTGATTTGAGTTGTGAAGAGATCTGAACATAAAGTGTTGCAAAAACTACATTTTTTTTATAAATTTTTTTTTGTATGCCATATTTTTAAGAAGTGCTTCAAAAACTGAACAAATGTCAGTTGAACTAAATAAAATGAGAAAATTGAATATGTGACGCACAGAACGCAAATTTCTGTTTAACATAATCGAAGAAAACTGAAAAGCAAGCAGTTATAATATAAATAAATCTGAAAATCAAACAGTTTAAATAAATAATTGGAATTCAAAGTCGCTTAGGATATAATGTCATACAATATTATCATATTCACATATAAATAATACTCCAATAAACAATAAGCCTGAATATCGAATTGATTTAAAAACAGAATATATAAAATTATTAATTTATAATCAATAATAAGATTACATAAACAAATAAATAACAATCTGATATTCTTATAAATGAAAACCGATCATTTCACAGCAGATGAGTTGCAATATCGTTTAGAATGAAGCAGCTTCAAGAACTTTGCTTGATTGTAATTAAACCAAAGGAGATTATATGATTTTGTTGCTCAAAAAATCATATATTTTTTTTATTTAATGAAAGAAGAACTTAAAAAAAATTAAGCATTTTGTATTATTTTTTAAACTTAAAGACAAAGACAATTCTAGAGCTCAACTCTGTGTAAACTTTAAATTGTTTGCTCTTCTGTTTCGAATGTTGGCGCTAAACAAATGACTTAGGCAACGAACTTGCCCGATGCCATGCATTTGACAATTGTACATGTGTTTTGCTTGCATTTGGATGTGTATGTGTGTGTGTGTATGGTAATTTGGTAGGATGAGTTGAACATTGACATGCTGTCAGTGCCCGCAGACGGCTTTGACTTTGCACAACTTGCGACATTTTCAATTCATTGGAAAATGCAGGCGAGCAGACCCAAACCCAAACACAAACACAACCCCAGCCCCAACCCCCAAAGCCACCCAGCTGGACACGCTCTCTCTTTCTCTCTCTAATACACACACACACACACACAAATACACACACACACGCACACATAATGGCACATTTAATGCTCTTTCCTTTTGTCTACTTTAGCTACTTTACTTTTTTTTATTATTTTAATGCTTGCGCTTTATATTTTCTGTTAAAGTCATTAACGCAATTAACCGTTATTACCAGGCCGCCATCGTTGCCAGCGTTGTCGTTGTTGGTCACCCAATTCATTAGGAAAGCATTTTGTGTAAAAGAAAAAGACACACACACACACACAGGCATAATAAAATACACAGACTCGGTGACAAACAGCAGCAAAAAGCAACGGGCCGAGAGCATGAGAAACGCATTAAAAAAATATATAAATATATATATTTATTTATATATATATATATGTGTTTACATATATTTATAAATGGTGTGTACAAAAAAGAGCAGGCAGCAAATATAACTTCAATGCGGAGCAGCAGCCCCCAAAGAAGTAACTAGCTGCCCCAAGACTGCAACTACCCACAGGGCCATTCAGGCCGGCGTCTGTTTTTATAGCTTCACACAGACACACACACACACACACACACACACACACACATACATACATTCAAGCACACACCCAAGTGGGCACATCTCCAAGTGGGCACAGAAGCCAAAAAATGCGAGTTGACTTTGTTGAAATTAAAGTTTATTGTTTTTTTTTTATTTGTTCTTGTTGTTAATGTTGTTTAATGTTGCGTAGCCCCGGAAATAACGTAATAATGTTGAATAAAAATGACTTGTTGTTTTATAATCGAATCGTAAAACGTAAAGAAATAGAAGCAGCCATAAAAGTTAGCTGCCGCCTGGTTTCACGTTACCAGAACGGTACGCGTTGCATGCTTCAAACAAATGACTTCAACTTGCCGCAGAACAGCAACAGCAACAGCAACAACAACTCCAAAACGAAATGCATTTACATTAGCTTGAATTACGTTTAAACACAACTTGCCAAAAAACACAAGAGCTGGCAAATTGAAACCAGCTCCTCAACCGGCAACTCCTCCTCTCTCAGTCTATCATTACACATCTCAGGCAAGACGTGAGTGCAGCAAATGAATGAAATTTCTCTGTCGTTATCTGTCGTCCATTCTGTTGGCCAGCGACGGCGCCATTTAAACGAGATGCGTGTTCGGCGCTCTGGCTATCGCCTGGAAGGCGGCAGAGGAGGGTAGTGTAAAGGGGAGGCAACTACAAAACTGACCCAAATCTGCCAGAGCTGTGCCGTGTGCTAAGAAAGTCAGCAACACTAACCAAAATACATGAGAAAAAACCAATAGCTACAACAACAACAACAACAACAATAAAACAGCAAACAACTTCAACTAAACGTTAAGCGCTAAAAGCTTTTTTCTACTTGGCCCACTTTTCAATGTATTTCACTTCATTTGATGGCAATCAAGTTGCCAACGTTCCGTAGCGGAAATTGATGAAATCGATTTTGATTAGATTAGAATACAGCTAAAAAAAACGTCTAAAACATGTGAGTGACACATTAAAGATCAGCGAACACCTCGCTTGGGCTTGGGAAAACTTGTGAAAAGCGAGAAAAACAGCAAAGATGGCTAATATGCTGCGGGATGTGAAGAGCAAAACTTAAAATGAGGAGAAATTGTGTAGTTAAGACAATCATTTTGAAGTTAAGCTCTTAGGTGACTTACATTTTCTACTTTTTCCCAATTTTCAAACACATCATAAAAGTATTTATTCTTCTCTTTTAATTAAGAAACCGATTTGCATATTAAAGGTAATCAAATTTGATGTTGCTTTGATGAACTCAAAATATGAGGTTTTTCTCCTTTCAAAATTTATATATTTCTACCATATGAAACTTGCATTGCTTATTGACTTTGCTAAATATGCCATTTGATGATTCCGGATTTTCTTCTTTTCCTTCTCAATTTGGAAATATGTATTTATATCTTTTTCCTTAGAATCTCAGTAAATATGCAAAATTCTATGCACTAGTTAGAAGTTGTGTTCAGTTGTTGCACAGTGCTGGTTTTCATAGCTGGTTATGAACTTGTCTACAGCCTACACACACGAGCATCTACCTCTACTACGACTACCAACGCTATAAAAAGAAACATGCAAAGCTTAACAACAGCAACAACAGCAACAACAACACCAACAACAACAAGATGCTTGTTCATCCTGTCTCACATTTCGGCCATCAGTTTTCTTAGCCATTTGGTGGCTCATTTCGTTTCGGGTTTTGTGCCGCTTCGCTGCGGCAGTTGTAACTGAATGCGCTGTGGCACAGTTTTGCTGTGGCTGTTGTTGTTGTGGTTGCTGTTGGTGGAGTTGTTAGAGTTGCTGTGGCGCTGACCCACATTCAGAAAATGCCTCAGCAGCAAAAGCAACAGCAGCAGCTGTTGAAGCACTGGACAAATTAAGCCAACAAATACAGCACCTGCTGCGACAATAATAGATTCGCACCACAATAAGAACGACAAAAAAAAAACAATATGCGATAAATAAGTATATAAGTGTGAGGATCGACAAACAGATAAATAGCAGACAGCTCCCCAAAAAAACTCTTGCGTTCATACAGCTCTTGATGTGAATGAACACTCAAATGAGCGGGCGCTGACAAATTCAAGAGGCTGTTCAAATGGTCAGCGATTCTGAGCGCTGAGTGCTGAGTACTGGGCTGGGTGGTGAGTGAGTGCCGAGTGCGAGTATGAGTATGAGTGTACTCACTTACAAATCGCTTAGAAACCATGATGAGTTCCAACTTCTAAGTTGCCATTTTTTGCCTGTTCCAATTCAGAATTCCATGATAGCAACTTATGAGCAAGCACTTTTATTTTGTTGTTGTTGTCGTTTTTTTTTTTTTTTGTATTTTGTTTTTGGTCTGGTTCCAGCTGAAATATTTTCGTTTTCTTTCGGGGTGAAGTGCTTGAGTTTTAGCTGGAATCTGTGCTAGTCAACGGTTGTTTTTGTTGTTGTTGTTTTTTTTTTCTCCATTTACAGCACGCCCCACTGACCGCTCGCTCGGCTCTATTCATTGCCATATATATGTCTGCGCCCTATAAGCCAAATGAAAGATTTTCTGATGTTGCCTTTGTTCGCGTTTCCCCATTATGAATTTGATTGTCGCATCGCTGTGTCTGACTCAACTTTCAACGGCGCTCCCAATTAGGCCAACAAATTATTCGGCGCTGCCGCCAAACAGTAGATGAATAAGTATTCTTCTTCAAATGCAAGAAATTGTATGCATCATAGTTAACAAAAGGCAGCGAGATGAGGCTACAGCAAAGTAAATGGAAGAAACCTAAAGGGGGACCAAGTTCCCAGAACTTAGTTAGTATGCCGGCTTAAATGTGGGCTTCCAGTTTGATTGCTGAGTATCTCTTGCGGTTGAAGAATATGATTGGGGGCTAAAGAATATTTTCCCTAGACTAAAGTTTGTTCGTTGTATTGCTTATGCAATAACGTAATTTCATTTGTTCAGGCACTTGCTGATCGCATAACACATATCGCACGGAATATTGTTTAGAATTTTATGGAGAATTTAACAACTCAAAACTAAATTCCTTAACTATACAGATCCCGAGATTTCGCTCTTCATACAATGGTCGGGCCTTGTTCACCATTTTGGCAAGTTCTGTTCACATATTGATTGCCTTAAGTTTCTAAAATCGTAATATTCTTGCTATTTAGCATTTTGTGCTCTCACGCTTGTTAACATCTTTCACTCTTCGTTATGTGGGCAGCCAAATAAATTTGAATAAGCAATCAGATGAGCTAAGTTTTGGCTTTCAATTGGCACATTTTGATTGAATGATGGTGACACACGGCTGATTTTAGACATTTAATATATGCGAAAAGAGCTGTTCAACAAAAACTAGCTGAGAGTGAAAGAAGACGAAGAGTCTTAATGGATTTACAAGTCCAGTTCTACACCTGTCCCATTGTCCAAAGCAAATGTGTGAAAGTGTTCCCATTTCGAGTGTTAATTCAAGTTGTGCGTCTTTTTGTTGTATTTGTTGGATTCATTCTTTTATTTTTATTTTGTATTTCTTTTTTTGGTTTCGACTCGACTGTAAATGGTATCATTGCACTTGACGTGGCCAAACAGCAGAGGGTCCAAACAAACTTCTTAGCGCAGTTGTGTATGTGTGTGTGTGTGTGTGTGTGTGCTTGTGCCCAATTGTTGCTGACCGCCCAGACTTGGGCTGCTTGGCCGCACTCTTAATGAGCAGCGTCGCAACGTCTGAGGTTTAATTAGACTTGAGGCGCATGCAAATGGGTGTGAGTGTAAAGTATGTTTTTGGAGTGTGCGAATGCCGCTCTCTCTCTCTCTCTCCCTCTCTCTCTCCTTATCTTTCTGGCGTTCAGTTGGTCTGTTAGCTGATGCGCTCCATAGAATTTTCAGTGGAAATTGGAGCAACTGCAACTGCCGTCGTTTTTTTTTTTATTTAGGATTTTAGTTATTCACATAGCAGCACAATAGCAGCTCAGCCAGGCGTTGCACATTTGCATAGAGTTTAATGGAAATGCCGCCCAGCTTGGCCAAGTTTGTGTCTTAAGTCTTTTGTTTTGCAATTCGGTCAAGTAATCAAATAGAAAGCAAACACTTATTGTTATTGTTGTCGCTGCCGCTGTAGCTGTTGTTGTTGCTGCTGATTGTTGATTATGGACCGTATTTTTCTACATACATATGTTTTTCTTCTTTTCTCCTCTTTTTTTTTGCTGCTTCCATTTTCTAAGCAAAGAACGTCATGTTCATGTCGCCAACTCTGTCTGTCTTTTTTTGACTCGTAATCGCTCTCTCTCTCTCTCACACACACTTTTAATTGTTTGCGCTGTTTTGTGTTTTGTTAATTACTCAGCATGTTGTTGCTGCTGCTGTTGCTGTTGTTGTTGTTGTTGTTCTTGCTGCTGCTGCTGCTGCTGTTGCTGTTGCTGTCTGTGATTTTTTGCCATGCAAATATATCCGTTGCTCCATGTCCCGATCTTTGGGGACCACATGCGGCGCAACAATTTCTTTTTGCACTTTCCACTCGCTGCTGCTGCGCTCGATTGAATGATGACTCGACGACTCAGCGAGTTCAAAAAAATGAGTCGAGTGCACGGGGCGGTGTATCAGGGGCATGGCACAGCATTTTGTTCGTTCTTCTTTTAAGTTTTTTTTTTTTCTCAACCAGTCAGTGCATATATCAATAACCCATTAGACGAACTGCGAGCTGAGAGCTGGGAGCTGAAGGCCTGCTATGAGTAGTAGTAGTAGTAGATACCGTTACGCAGCAACTTTTCAGTTAAAGCAAGCTGCTTGGCGGCAGTGTTGCGGTGATGTGGTGTGCAGGCTTGGGTAGCGGGTTACTAGCCAGAGAACATGTTGTTGCCGCTGCTGGAAACCAGAATGAAGCGACGACCGAGCAACGGCATAATGATCTTAATGATGATGACAATGCCGTTGCTGCTGTTGGCCATGGCCAAATGCTCAAAAACAAACAGCAACAACAACACCAACAACAACACCAACAATAACCGGCAGCTCACAGCTGACCATCAAATAAGTTCAAATATGCATTCAAAGCTGCAACGGCAGCTGTTCATCTTCCCCCAACCCCCATAAAATAGAAAAGAAATATAAAAGTAGCTTAAATTAAAAAAAATATCTTTCCAAAACAAAATCGTTATAAGAACTCGTTTTCTCCAGCCGCCCGCCTGCCCGTCTGCCCGTCTGCCCGCCCCCCGTTGTCCAGCTGCATGTTCGACAGTAAAGTGCATTTCCCCAAAAGCTGATTGTTATTATGATCAGATTCGGGAATAACTAATAATTAAGGCGCATTGTTTACGCGAAGCGTTGAAAGATGCGGCCACATTGTGGCCGAGTAGCTGCAGTTATAGAAAGCCGCAGAGTAAAGGCATGGAAGACGTGGAAGCTTTGCGGTCTTGAAAAATGCCAGACGGAGAGATGAATTATAGATTAATATTTAAGATCAACTTGTGCTAAGCATTTTAAAAGCCAAACAATCTGAAGTTGCAGCCACACTTTGTTATTTTTTTTGAGGGATTCACACGGGATTAAAGCGTGAAACCTATGCGCTTGTTCTCGAAAAGTACTCATAATGATAATCATAGACCAGACGATGGGGGATGCATTACAGCTGGTCAATGCCTCTTAGGAAATCCTTAACAGATCGATTAGAAAGAAAGGCCGACGAACTGATGAAATATCAAGTATTATTTTATGTTATTATAAGAATAGGAAAGTTAATTCAGATTAAGCAAAATCCTCAGAAATTGAGTTGTGCTTCTTTTCTAGAGTCTTTAAATTTGAATAGATATGATTAGACGAATCTGTCTTGTAGAGCTTATAGAGCATTTTAAATTTGACTACTTCTTGGGGCTTTGCTGGCATATTATTTTAATTATATGAATTATATTAAATTATATTAAAGTTTCTAATCATTTAAGCTCTAAATTATGATTAGACTTTTTGCAATAATTAATCTACTTCAACTCGCTCTCTTTCTTTCTGGTTTTCTCTCTCTCTTTCTCTCTCTCCGTCTCTCTCTCTCTCTCTCTCTCTCTCTCTCTCTATCTCATTCACTTATTCTTTAAGCCAGCTTTCCTATGAAGCTATACCAGTTAAGCAAATAATTTCAAGTTTAACTAACAAATTGTTTATTGTGTTTTGCCTTTTTCTATTTGCAGTTTTGTATAGCGACAAGTTTTGAGCTGCCAGACAAGAAGGTAAGTTTCAATGCCGGGCTCCTGTCACTGTCAAAGAAGAGGAAGCATCGCAACTGAGCAAACTCAGTTTTGTGCATAGTTTAAGATGCAATGATTATATTTACAAAACGCTTCACTTTAGCGCACAAATCAAAGGCAGGTGGTGACTGTAGAGTTGAACAGTCGGAAAGTTTCGGTTGAATAACTGAAGTTGACTTGAGATGCTGTTGTTGCTATTGTTTTTGCCATTGGGGGCTGGCGGCGGCATCTAATCGCAGCGTGCTCTGCCCTGTGATCTGTTGTGCCTATTTATAAGACTGAACGTTGCGCTGCAATCAGTTGGCAATTAGTCACTCAAACTGACTGACTGGCAGGCTGGCCAGCTGGCTGGGTGAGCTGGCAGCAATGATTGCTGGTGCAGCAGCGACTGTTTGCAACTGTTGCTGACCATACTTCACAATTAGGGCTGCGTGGCTGCCGCAGATAAATGTCAGTGGCTTTAGTACCCACCTAATTGACGATCAGAGTCAGCAGCAGCTTTTAGCTTTTAGCTTTGGCGGCAGCGTTGGCGGCATCCAATGACATTGAGTAATGCGAGCAACACTTTAGCAGCCAAAGCAGCAACTGTTGCTGCCAACTGTCCATTGGGCTTTGCTTTTGATTCTCTTCGAGCAGCAGCAACTGGTGACGACTGGCTAACAATTAAGCTCTGTTGTTGTTCTTGTTGCTGTTGCTGTTGCTGACAAAACGAAAATGAATTGCCGCTCTCAACAAAGAAGAAGAATATGCTGCAGCAGCAGCAGCAGCAGAGAGACAAAAGGCAGGCGGCAACAATTTCAGCAAAAGCAACGCCCAACGTTCAGGCCACAAGCCTGCAACTGCGGGGCGAGTCTCCCATCCTCCTCTCTCACTCACTCGCTCAGTCACTCACTCTCTAATTTATTATCTGATGCAGCTGTAGATGCATCTTCATGGCAATGCAACAAAGATGCCAAGATGCGTTTAGCTGTCGCCGCCGCGCCCCGTTTTCTGCAGCAGCCGCATCCATTGGCATTGCTGCCCATCGCAATTAATTTCTATGTCTATTTTTAATTCGCCTTTTGATTATTGTTCAGGCGGCATGAGTTGAAGGCAGTTGATGTAACGGTGCTTACGGCTGTGCATTATTTATGGTGGAGCAGTGGATGGTGTTGTTTTGTGTTGCACCAATATTTTGATGGTTTTAACAACAAAAGACTAAGGCAACGAACGTGCCACTATTTTAACAAAAGAACTTGTCTTTGTTTGGATATTTTTAGCTTACAAAAGATTTAGACAACGCACTTGTAATGCTTTAAGTGTTTTGACTAAAAAAAAAACAAATAACTTAGACAGCAAACTTGTCAATATTTTTTAGTAAAAGCCTTAGACAACGAACTTGCCACTATATGTATACAAAAGTTGAAAATGGAAAAAAGACAGCATACTTTCACTATTTTGGCATAAGCAATAAAAAACGTTGGCAATGAAGTTGCCAATATTGTGCACTTACACATGTGAAGTCTGTACTGTGAATGCTGACTGTGAACTTTGATCTTGGATTCTAACAGCTGCGCTTCAACATCTTGATAGCAGCACAACCAAAAGACTTAGGCAGCGAACTTGCACTATTTTGATACCATTAAAAAAATAAACAACAGACTTAGGCAACGAATTAGCCAGCATTGTGCACTAATTAAGCAATGCACTTGCCACAGTCGCCACCCGGCCTATTGGGTACTGGGAACTGATGCCTGGCAGCCGCTGGTATGAGGAAGTTGTTGCTGCCACAAACTGCGCCTATCGTTCGCTCGTATCTCGCAACATTGGTCGCATGTGTGTGCCACCATTTATTGACCATTCTTCGTGCGCGCCTCAATTAACTTCATTTTGTTTGGATTTTGTTAGTTATTTAGCTGCGCTTTAATCGCGCTTATCGACTCGAATGCATCCATTTCCGGCTGGCAAAAAAATTGTACTTTGTTTTACAGCCGCTGCATTTGTGTAGTTCTGTAGCTCGCCTCAACTCGTGTGTCCTCAAGCTGAGCACAGCAGAATCTTTTCAATTGCAGTTCCATTGCGCTCTATTGCTGTTCGTTAACGCTCATCGTTAATCGATGAAATCGTTAAGCCCCCCATCCACATCCTTGTCATTCCCATTAATCGAATGCTGTCAACGATTTTTCATGCCATATCATTTTAAGCATCTCCGATAACTGTCATATTGATTTATTATCGGCATGTGGAAAGTATACAATTTGTGGCACACTTTTTATTGCAATTTGCGCATTTAATCCATTTTTTCTCAACACACCATGGATAATTGATAAATGATTAATTATGAATAATTGATAAAGTTAGTTGATTAAACATTACATTTTATTTGCCTGCGTGGCCAGCAATATTTTTTTCATTAGCTTTTTCTACTGTTATCTTACAATATTTATGTGCTGGCAATTCTCAGGATACTTCATTTAAATCGAAATAAATTTATCGAATGTTTTCGCTTACAAATTCAATTTTCCATTTTATTGTTGCTGCCCGCGTTTTCGCTTATTCGCTTGGCTTATTGGTCATTTCTCATCGGACGAGTGATAATACTATGCTGCCCTTACTTAGAGTCTACGTCATGATCGACTTCGCAATGATCGTGATCATGATCGTGGACATTATCATCATTTAGAAGTGGCAATTGTTAATTTATTGTTTTTAGCTGCCCGCGAGCGTTTATTGATTCAGCTTGCCAATTATTGTGCAAATAAATTCCAAATTGCGTGCGGCAACAACAACAACAACAGCAACATCAGCAACAAGTACAACGATTGCGGCAAACTTGGCCAACGACAAAGTGTTCGCCTCATGAACTTGACTCCATGTTGTTCTGGTTCTGCTTGGTGCTGTTTTTTTTTTGTTGTTGTTGCTATGGTCATTGCCAGTGGCCAACCACATACATTTCTGTACTTTATGGGCACTTTAGAGCGTCCAACAACCAACAAGAACAAATGGCCAACAGCGGCTTTTTAAAGAGCCAAGTAACGGATACACTTACCACGTTTTGGCAAGAGTGGTTGTGGAGGAGGCGGGGTGGCCATATGGAGAGGGCGGTCAAGAATTCTGCTAACAATGCGTTCTATTGTATGGTACAAATTGTCACAAAAAGTTTGCTGTTCAGGCTGCTGCTGCTAATAAGCTCAGCACGAGCGAAGGTAGTTTTTCTCTAAGAGTTGCGGGGGTTGACGAACTGATCGCCCATAATAAGTGCGATGGATGTAATTCTAAAAGAGAACACTAAGACAGAATTAGAGTGAGTTACGACAGATGATACAGTAAGAATTTAAAACAAGTGATAACAAGGGAGTGGAGGCTGAAGATGGTGAAATCAATATTAACCTTAGAGAAGACTGTACATTAATGATGGGGCAGCAAATGAATCATTTATAAAACAAGGGTATGAAGAAGCAGTTCAAGAATGATTTCAAGCAGAAGTTTTATCAGCAGTTGAAGTATTAAATTAAGCAGACATTAATGCTAACGATGATGTACAAGATGAAGATACAAATGGAAAAGGAGTTGCAACGAAGTGTTAAGAGAGGTGTTGGGGCAGGAGTTTAAAGAAGAGATGAAGCAACAGCTGAGATAGATAATGGAGCTGGAGTTGAAGGAAGAGAAATTGAAGAAAAGGAAAAACAGAAAAACAGTCAAGGAAGTCGGAGCTTGTCATTTGTTTGCTGACTTTATGAAACTGCCAGTTTGCCAAGGTGAATGCTGGCAGGCTGCTAGAAATGCCAACTTCATCTTCGTCTGCAGAGGCACCAGCACCCCAGCACCAGCACCAGCAGCAGCAACTACAAACAACAAAAAACAATAACAGTAACAGTAACAATAACTTGGCCCGCAGCTGATGGTGCAGCTCCGCCGGCTGTTGCTGCTGTTGGCGAGGCACCTTCTGGCAACTGACTGACAGACATTGAGATTAGCATTAAACATCAGCCACAACCCATCAATGCCACAAGCGAATGGCCAAAAATAAAACAACAACAGAAAAAAATCCAAAGTCAAAGTCAAAAGACAAAGACAAAAAAGATGCCGATGCATGCTCAGCTAGATGGAGCTGAACGTGAAGCTGGTCACAAGTGGTCGACAGTGGCTTAGTGGCTCAGTCGCTGAATGCGAATGTTATGCAATTTCAGCTACTTAATGCCCATCAGTCAATCAGTCCAAATGCCTGTCATCACATTTGGTTCGTCTCTCGGTTGACAGCCGAGTCACATTTCACTTCACACACACACACACACACATACACCCATTTTTTTTTCCCTCATTAGCTAGAAGAACGTGCAATCAGCAAACAGCTCACTGTTAATTTAAATGTGTATAAATGCGTATTAAGGTTTATTTCCAGCTTAATATCTTTGCTAATATTAATTGGCAATTCGACTTGATAGCTGGTTATTTACAAGCTGTCAATTTTATGACTGATGCAATCCTAAGCGGAAACTCGCCTCTATAGGCAAGCGTCCAAAAAATATGTCAGCTGAGATAGAAAAAGAAATGAAATCACTGCGAATTCGAAGTTCTCTTGGATACAATAAATTAAAGATTTGCCATTTGGCCAACTTTACAATTACAGGCAGTCAAGTAGCAAGGAGCTGGGAAAACGATGGCTTTTCTGTTAGCAGCACTTTATTAACACAATGCATTTTATAGTTAAGAATGCCTGCTGGCAGAAGTATTCTTTTTTTAATTTCGAAGCATATGCATAATCAACAGAATAACGCCTTACCAACAGATAACGATCAAAACTTATAAATCATATGGTACTCATGCATACATAAAAACGTTCTCTGAACAATTTAGCGAAGCAAATGATATTTAATGGTTTGTTGAGTGCAATTTTTTTTTATTATCTATGCCAAGCAGCTGCTGCGATTCGTTATGGTAAGATTTGCACACTTCAGGGACCATTTTCGGCTTAGCTTTCCATTTGGACAACGTTAAAATAGTACCGTAAGAAAACTCGGCAATTTGGTAGGAACAAATATACAAAAAAAAAACGAATAAAAATAATAATGAAAACTTCACCGCAATTGGGCAATTGAATTGGGCAAAAAACCAAAACCGAAAATTTCATTGGCCATTAAGTGCTTACCATTAGCGATAGCAACCACATTAGCCTTTCAGCTTTAGTAAATGGTAGCTGGTAACTGCTAACTGCTATATGGTGGGCGCTAGATGGTAAATGTTAAATTTGCCCAAGAGGCTTCCAGAGAGATGATAGAGAGAGAGAGAGAGAGAGAGATACTGGATTATAGTAAGAACTTCATCATTGGCGAGAAAGTTTAGCCAGCAGCAATCGATCAATCGATTCTAAATCGACGCGATAACAACCCAAAGTGGCCGACTCAACCAAATTTAGCAAATTTAGCCATAAATGAAAGACCAAATTGCAGAGTTTGTCCAGTTGCCCAGTTGCCAGGTTGGCAGCCATTGGCTATTGCCTGACGGCTGTCTGACGGGCAGTTTAGGGCTCATTAAAAACGCCCCAAATGCACCCGCTATGGCAATGACCATTCAGATTCCGACAGAGGCTCCAACAGCAGCCTTAACTCTACATTCAGCTCCAACTCCAGCTCCAACTCCAGCTTTGGCTTTGGATGAGCGACGCAGATATCTGTATGGAGTCTGTCTAGTGGCTTCATTATTGAAATGCTCTCATAAAATATGAGAAATAATTGCAATTATTGAATATAAGCAACAAAATGGAACGCAGCCTCAGATCTTTTATGTACACTGAAACAAAACTGATGCAGCAATATGAGCGAATTTGGAGTAGCTATTATGGAAAATAACGCGTTCCAGCTTTAAACAGAATTTAAGCTTGTTTTAACCTTGTTTAAACCTGAAAGTTAAAGACTGTAGAGTGGAAAATTGTTCAAATACTTTACTTATGGTTTTCGCTGAGTGTGCGGCATATGTGCTGCTTAAGTGAAGGAGTGCAACCATTTGTGGCACATGCAGCGCCCACGCGGCCAGCTGAGGTTCAGTACTCTGTCTGGTGGCCAATGCTCCATGGCATTTTCTATGCATGTATTTGCATTTTTCATTTTTCACCCCGCAATGTATTTAAGCAAAGTGTACGAGCGCAGCGAACTGTGGACGTGAGTTCTGGACATGGATGAGGATGTGGATATGGATGTGGTGCGCTGCAAAAGCTCGAGATGTGGACGTGAACATAGTTGTGGCCGTGGCTGGGTCTGAGACTAGGACTGGGACTGCGACTGGGACTGGGACTGTGCCTGTTGCTTTGGTTTAGTTTGTTTGTCAGACTCATTTGAATGCAGTCGCTATTTATGTTTTATGCTAAAGGCAGCCCAAGAGATAACACGCAACCGACAACACCAAATGGCTACGAGTTCAGTTCACGTCGCTCAGTTCGGCAGCTCTTCTGTTAGCCAGTTAAGGCAATGCCAAACTAGGCTGGGCTGGCCAGTTAAGATTGTTACCTTTTGTTTGCTTCAGCTTCTCTCAGCGCGACTCTCGCACGGGCGGCCTTTTAAGGTGCGCTATATACATACATATAAACACATTAATATATGCAAATAGATTTGGGCAGCCTTGCCTCAACCCCTGACCCTGACTTATCGCATCGTTCTGGCCAAAAGTGTCGGAGCTGGCTTATTGAGTGATCCGTTCAAGGGGAAAGAAATGCACCTGACTGACTGAATGCGAGACTGACTTTCGAGACTGAATACATGCGTTGAGGAATCTGTTAATCAATTTTGGAAATGGTCGAAGCACGAACAAATGTTTACTTCTAGAAACAGATTATGATCTTAAATTATATTGTTAGCTAGAACCTGTCCACAACGTTAGCCAGTCAAGTTTTCATTGAGGCTTATACAGAAGCAATAAAATCGAAATGAGATCGAATAGATTTGAATACAACTGCTTATACCGGTATAAAATACTGTTTACTATAACGATTAGAATATGTGTAGAATTAAATGAATTACAATAGAATTAAATCAAAACGTTTATAATAGGATCAAAGCTGAATGACAAAAATTAATAGAAGCTTATAACATGTCGACATATAACATTAAGAAATATAAAATAATATTAATAATAACCGCAGAGAATCGAATAGAAACAATAACAGTCAAACAAACTAAAAAAGAAAAGACTATCTAAAATTCACAAAGAAACCCTTTTGATTAACTGTATAAGCAATTTGTTCCACTGTACTCTTACCATTCATGGCCATCATTATTTCCGTTAACCAACTGGACAAGAGCAATTTCAAAATTGTATCAAATTGTTAACATTATTTCACGTTACCAACCACAACAGCAACAACAACAACAAAATGCCAACTGTCACACGCATTGGAAGGCCTTCAGTTGGCTTATCCTCAATGATATTGAATGCAGCCAAAAAAGGAAATTACGTTTAGAAGACGTCAACAGCTGAAGCTGCCATTTCTTTCTGCCAGACAGCAGCTCAAAAGTTGTCACAAGCACACACACACACACACACATACACACACACACACACACACACACACACACACACACTTAAAAAACGCACACATAATGGGAAAATTTCAAATGTTGCCTGTCAATTCGGCGCTTGCATCTCATTTGCATATAATTTCTGTATATATATATATATATATATATATAAATATTTAAGTATGTGTGTGTACCTGTGTATATATGGCATTTTATGGACTGTCTGCCGGTGGCCAAAGTTCTATTGAGCTGAGCTGACAACTTGGCATTAACGAGATGAACGGACAGCGATAGATAAATACAATATCAGTCTGAGGGCAGGTTGTGGTAGGGTGCGACGGGGCAGGATGGGGCGAAGTTTAACAACAGCAACGTTGACATTTGCATCGTTAAGTCGCTGATCTGGCAGCATTAACAGATCAGTTGTTGTTGCAGCTCTTGTTTGTTGCTTCATTAGACGAAATAAAATCTTTGCTGTTTAATAAGGATGCTCAAGTCAATCAGCAGCAGCAATAGGGGCAGCAACATGAACAAAAAGCAATAACTGCAACTGAAAAACAGCAACAACTGCTGCTGCAGTAGTTAGCCAAAATGCCATTTGCTATTGCATCTTGTGGCAGCCATAAACCGGTCAAAATTAACCTACTTAGCCACAATGCCAACTGCTGTCGCTGCAGCCATTGCCTTTCCAAAAAACAAAAAAAAATCCAAAAAATAACCCAAAACAAATCTCTTGTACGTGCCTCGCTGGTCGAAAGCCAACAAAAAAACCACAAAAAAAACCAAACCGAAAAACAACAAATCTGATGAAGATGCAGTTGGCATCAGTTGCGACAGAGTCGAACTTCTTTAAGTTTTTACTTGTAGTAAATTACTACATTTAAATCACAACTCTCCAAAGGAAATGCATTTTTCGTGTCTTTAGCTTCGTGCCTGCTCACGAGCTCAGCGCTGACTTCAACCAAGTGAACTTGAAGCTGAAAGTCCAGTCGTACACGCAAAAGAAATATTTCTTTAAGAAAAAAAGCTTAAAGCTACAACGCCCACAGCTCCGCCCCAAAAAAACGCCCAGTGCTTTGTCAAAGTTGATAAAAAACTCTTTTCTTTTCTCTTTTTCTCTACGTATATCAATTGATTGATTGATTGAAAATATTATACATTTTTTCCCATGTATTCTAAGGATAGATATGAATGCTTTTCCAACAATTTGCGGTTTGTAAACTGATCTGATTAGCTTAGATCATGTAGAAATTAGTTTCTTACGATTTCTCTTGCAAGAGATACGATATCTATATAATGATTATAATGCGAACACAGTTCTGTATTGTATCGTGTAACTGACATCAAAACCTAACCTTATATGCTAAAAACAAAAGAAGAACCAGTAGACGAATGATTGCGTTTCTCAAGCAATCTCTTGTTGTTGGCTGGTTGCACTTTGCTGGCATAGATTGTTAGATAGATTCTTCTATGCGCTGTTAATGGGGAGCTGTGTTTTGAGGTTAACCGCGATGTGAAATTGAAAATTGCGAATGGGCCCAGAAAGAAGCAAACAAAAAATGTAGAAAAAAAAACCGCAATCAGGTCTAAAGAAAAAAACCTCAAAACCCCAAACACAAAGCGAAGCGTAAATACATCACACTCGCACATCAGACAACAGACAACAGGCATCAGGCAACGAGAGGCAAGGGCACTGTCGATATCAGCTTCAGTACCTATTGCCGGTTTGGGTAACAGCTTTAGTTGCAGCCTGCGCCTGCCTGGCGACTGACTGACCAGTTGACCAGGGTTAATTGATTATCAAAGCAAGGCTTCGCCAACTGGTGTGCTGATGGCGTTGCCGCCGTAATTTGCCTCCAAGCCCCTGCTCCATTGGTGTTGAGGCGCAAATGAAGATCAGCGTCCGTTTTCAACCGCAATGACAAGCGTCACGAGATCAAAGCATAAGGAACCAAATTAGAATTTGCCATAGGCCAAGTCCAAATGCTGCTACTCCTCTATCCCGCCGTCTATATCTTAGCTAACAAGCTGCTTGTGTTGCATTTGAAACAGAGATACGTAGAGTGGTAGCAATAGCAGCTAACAGCATTGCCCCAACCCCCACTGGAAAATAGTGGACGTGACTCTGGCATCTCTCTGGCTTTGGCTTTGCCATTGGCATTGGCATTGGCATTGGCTTTAGTTTTTAGGTGTAGCTTTAGGATTGTCTTCGTGTGGCAGAGTCAACACCAAAAACAGGCCGGCAAATGGCTACAAAATCAAGTGATTACTGTCTAGCATCACGAGTAATGAAACGTGACTCAAATCGTAGTTGAACACCCCAGCGACACACACATACACATACACAAGCATACATATATATATATATATATATATATATATGTACAACACACACACGCAAACCTAAATCCCCAAACCGAACGAGCTAAAACACGAGGCAAACAGCAATTAGAACAGACCAAACAACAGCAACAACAAGCTAGCAAACAAGACCAAAACTTGCAGATTGGCAACTGAGGAGGAGCTGCCTCCAGCTGCACCTGAGTTGTGGGAAAAGGAGGTAAGTAGAGGCAGCAATCTGGTCACCGGATAGAAAACTACATCATCAATGTCGTTGCATGTCAGCCATTTGGATAATGGCGACCATTTGGTGTTTGCCAGTGTCGAGTTGCTCTTGCTCCTGCAACAGGATGTTTTTTTTTTTGTTCTTTGTAGTATTAGTTGCTATTTCTTGTTGTTGTCTGCTTAGTTTTGGATCTGCAACAAGACTTCAACTGCTTGGGTGTGTATCTCTCTGTCTCTCTCTCTCTCGCTCTCTGTCTCTATTTTCCCTCTCTCTCTCTCTTTGTCTTTCACTGTGTATGGACCGACACAAAGGTTTTGCTTAGCATGGTAAAAAAGAGCAACTGGTTGGCTTGAGTGGAGTTAGCAGCAGGGTCACTCAATTGAACCTTTGGCAGGAACACACACAACACAAGTTGAGTTATCTTTAGATTAAAATAGAATACATTAAAGCTGAAGATGCCTTCGCATGAGGTGCACGCATTTCAGATACGTTTGCGGTGTTAATGGCGATTCGCACTCCTTTGGACATGGGTACTTGAACAAGCTTTGGTAACAGTTGTATAGATGTTTAAAAATGTTTTATGATAAAGAATGAGATGAAAGACAAGTTGAAGAATGTATAGCGATTGCTTGCACAGAAAGACAGCCACATATACGAAGTTGCCGTAGTAATAAGACTAAGATGGAATAGTTGGTGGCCATTTTTGAATATGTGGCAGCATTTTAAGTTACATTTCAATAATTATGAAAATTTGTACCTAGAACTATACTTCCCGAGATCAAATTCCAAATAGCTTAAATTTATAGTTGTTTTCTGAATTCCATGCTTAAACAATTGGAATTTTTTGTAGCTCAGTGACTGCAGTATCGACAGTTGCACTTGTGTGCCTGTGGCATTCTGCTGTGGTTCATAGCCGTATCAGAACGCTATAAATGGTAATAACCGCAAAGTCCATATCCGCTGGGCGCTGTCCATGAATTTTTGTAGAAATTTGCATACGTTGTGCCAAAGGTAACCGAATACGTTGGGGTCGGTAAAAGGTTGGACCCGTTAGGCCCCAACGAAAAACTATGCAAATCTTCTGAGCGCGTCCACGCCCAACTGCCAACTGGAACTGCAACTGCATCTTCAACTGCAGGGCACACGTGTGTGTGTGTGTTTTGGCCATGTTTCGCTCTGTTTACAGATGCAAAACTGACACTGCAACACCAGGCGGCGGCGGCAACTTGGCACTTGGCATGGCTGCCAGGCAGGAAGGAGAACAGCTCGGTGAAACTTTTAGGGCCTTAGATATCATCACACACATACACACAAACACACACACACACACTAACACTTTTATAAAACCTGGTGTTTAAAATATTTCACTTTTGGTTCTGGCCCAGCCGCCCACTTTTGTTGTATTGTTAATGTTGTTGCTGTTGTGGTTGTTGTTAGCAACAACAATGGCCAGTCCACAGCTGAGGATGTTTTCTCGGATTCCATGGCTTCTTGGCCGGCACAAAACGGCGCAACGGCAAATGTAATTCATGGCATTAAAAACACAAGGCAGAGGCCTCAAAATGGAAAATTGCCATGCATAACAATTTTTTTCTTTCCCAGTTTTGTTTTTTGTTTATTATAAAGAGCTGTAAAGTGCTCGCTGGAGGGCAGCCGCAGGAGCCGAGCCGAGTGGCGGGGTCAACAATTTATGCGGAGCGAACGCAATTCGGTTACAGATTTCAAAGTTACCGTGAAACTGCTGCGGTTAGATCTGCCAGCGTTGATTATGCGTTCAACATTGTTAAATTTGAGCATTTTTATTTATAAAGCCGTTAGATAAGTTGAAGCAAAGGGACAGCTGACAACCAGAACCGTAATTTATTGCTAGGAATCTGACATGGCCAGAACGGCTAGAAAATATCTGGCACCGCAGAAAAACCAGAGCTAAGAATTTATTACAACTAGAACTACCAAAAGATTTCAGAGGAACGAGTTCTCATCTATGGCATGGGCTGTTAGCTGTAGCTTGACATATTCCTTATATCGCCAACATAATTAAAAAGGATCTGGTCAGAGAAATGACTGAGAAGTGACAGCATAGCTTTGCTGCCTCTGACCCTACTGCGACTGAAGTGTAACCTGGACCATTAATGAGAATTACAGTAGCACGGAGCTACATTGAGATGATGTCTTGATAATGTCAGATGTTCTAAGCTAGCTCACAAAGTAATTCTGCTACATCTATCACTGATAATGTCAGCACAACTGAGCTTTATTTAGATGCATGCACGAACTTATCGTCTCAACTGAACTGGATCTGGTTCTACTGCTTAGTGGAGCGTAGTTCATCAGCGTTTTTTTTTTGGATGATGGCTAACTGAGATGGTAGACTGTCAGATGCCTGCCTCCCTGCCTGCTGCAAACGAGACTCGTCCATTGAGTTGGCGGGCTGCCTACTGGCTGCCTAATTCAATTAACTTTCACTATGTGCAGCTCCATTATGATTCTGAGCTTCAGTTTCAGCGTCAGCGTCAGCTTCTAGCCGCAAGTTCAGTTGATTTTGCTTTGGCTTCGAGGCTTATCTCATCGCTTAGGTCTGCAGCACGTTTGAAACGGGCAAGCCCCTTTACTTCTCCCTCTCTCCTCCCTACCCTAACTACACAGCTATGTTCTGGTACGTGTCGTGTGTCATTAAGTAACGGTAATTTACCACGACACCGACGCGATACGCCGCCTTTTGTTGTTGTTGCTGCTGCTGCCCCGGGCCAGGAGTAACTGGGCACAAAAAGATGCGGGTTTTGCCTTAATTTCATGCTCATGCTTTTATTACGCCAATTTTCTGTTTTTTTCCCATTTTATGATCTTATTAGAGCTGAAGAAGCCGCTGCCACGCTAAACAAAACATTAAAGCGACAACAAAAAGTAGTACACAGCACAAAAAAAAAAAAAAAGACTTAAGCGACAAACGCGCTGTTCAACATATGCCGCCAGCTGAAGATCATTTATCAAATGTCTAAGATGGTTTCTTATTTTATGATATCGGAAAGCTTGGTAAAAAAATGTACGATTATTCTCAGTTATGAGAATATATATATAGTTAAGATCTGCCGTAAATCGTTTTACTCCGATTCTGTTATTACCATAGATAATCAAATTATGTTTAACCTTTTTTTAACTCATCATCATGTTAATAACCTGCTTAACAACTTTTGCTTTTACTTTCAGATTCTACAACGAAAGCAAATTTTGTGCAAAATATAAGGTAAGTCTCCGAAAAAAAAACTTAAAAAACTTGTTCAGCTATTTGTTATTCTAGCGTGTTTCTCGTGTCGTTTTCATTTTGCTTTCAACAATTTCTTTGTGCAAAATATTGATAATCATCACTTATTTGTCGACACCAATACAAATATTTGATTGACTTATGTCGTACCATTATATATATATATATTTATATGCACATAAGGAAATATCTTTTTATATATTGATAAGTACGTGTTGTTAGATGGCTCGCATTTTTGCTATAAAAGCTGAGAAAGCATGGGAAATCGCTAAAAAGACAGAAAAAGCCAAGCTATGCTAAATTTGTATGGCTGTTGTGGAGAATTGGGCTGGGAGAGGTGGGTGGGTGTTGGAGCGTTGGGATATTGTAGCGCTGAATTGGCCATTAGCTGCGACACGACTTTTGGCTCGCTTGTGGCTCATCTTGGCTGTGTTCTATGCCCGCTTCGCTTTCACCGAATTCATTTTATTTATCGAATTCTGTGCATGTCGAGCACGTTTGCACGAATGAACAGACGGACGGGCAAACGGGCGTACTTTGAGTCACTGCGACATTTGGAATATGTTCGCGAATATGTATAGTGAAAAGTTGCGATTGTCAAGGAACAGCAACAGCAGCAGCAGTAGCAGCAATAGTAACAGAAGCAACCAAAAAAAAAAGCAGCAACCAAGTGCTAAATAAAACAGAGGCGGACTTGCGGTGCAGGGGGCAACGTACATATGACAACGGCCAGAGCAGCACATGTTGGCATGCCAATGAATTTAAAGCCACGACTCCGGCCAATGTTTTTGCCAGCCCGATCCGCCCCTCCTCGCAAACCTGAGTGGCATGTGAATGAGACGCCATCGAAACACACAAAACAAAAAAAGAATTTGGTACACAGCGCTGTGTTTTGTGGCCAGAAATTGTCTTAGGTCGTGCCAACAACGACGCGCATTATAAATGTACAACAACAACAAAAACAACTAGAACAACAACAACAACAACCACAACGACAACCGAATCAACAACCACTATCAAAATGAAAATGAAAAGTTCTCATGCGACAAAAAAGTCTCAAAATAAATGTGAGCCGTAAGCGAAACAAAAACCTTTGACAGCGCACGTTGCATTTGATGCACTCAATTGAGAATTGAGGAGCGAAAGAGAGAGAGAGAAGTCAATGAGTGAGATAGCTGCATAGGTTAAATATGTTGCTTTGCTCTACATAAAGAGCAATAACAACAACAATAAAAGAAAACCAAACAAAGCGACAAATTTACAATCAAAAAAAAATAAAATGGGGAAAGAAAAAACTCTTGGCAATTTGAGTCTAAAAAGAAAATAAAAGAAAACTAAGCTATAGAAATTCCAACTGAAGTGAAAACCAGAGCAAAGAGCAAAACGATTGTCTTTAACGAGAGCATGCGTTCAGGGCAGGGGTAACCAAAGCAAAATGTTAAGGTGACTGCACAAATTGAATGACCGCAATTGGGTTGTAAAAATAAGCGTTTTTTTCTACACATAAACAAATGTCGGATCGAGTTTCTATTTGACAGATCGTAAGACATCAAAAACAAAACGTTATAAGAATGGTGTAGAACAGAATATCATATCAATAATCGAACAATCGAACAAACACATGCAGATCACTGTTGGAATGGAACACGGCCGCGACTGACCGCAAAAACTCATTTGCTGCCGGACTGACAAGAAATGTTGTAAGGGCAGGGAGAGGGTGGGTGAACGGGAATCGCCTCATTGCATGTGGCACTTCAAAACAGGCTTGATTTGGCAGCTCATGAGTTGCCCAAAAATACACTCTTATATCCGGCTGACCCACAAACACTTGAGAAATTGCTTGAGTTGGCAAGTCGATGCGGCTAAGAGTTAACTGCTGCATCCGAATCATAAAATATAAAACCAACCAAAGCAGCAACAAGATCTTCATCTTCTGTTTGTGGTGTGTGTTTCTGTGTGTGTCTGAGGGACTTGGCGACGGCGACACAGAACTTGGCCCACTTCCAGGTGATATGACCGCTTTTGGTAGCTTTGTTGCTGTGTGTGTTGCCACAGTTGGAATAGCGTTCGTTTCTAATCGATGCAACTGCATCAGACTGTCAATAAAAAGAGAAAGAGTCCCATCGCTAACAGTCAACAGTCAACAGCCAACTGGCAACTGGCAACTGGCAACACGTAAGGCGACAGTAGCTGCTGCACTTTCCAGCCAACGCACTTTCCCAACGATCAATCGTTGCCATCTTGACACCTGTGCAGGCACAGGCAGGGGACTCGGGAACATTGCCATATTTTATCGATAAATGTGTTGTGTTCAGCTTGATGCCAAATCTGCTGTAGACTACCGTGGAAATATTGGTAGCTGTTGGGTAAGCAAAAAGACTAAAAAAGCTCAACAAAATTGAAAGTGTCATTTCTGCACAGGCTAATACCGAATGGGAAATTATTACGCTCAAGACTAGGGTTCAGATCCAACTTGCTAACTATCTGCAATGTTCCCATATTTCCAATGTTGCTGTCTGCAATCGTGCGTCATTACCATGCTGCATTTTTCTTGATGTTGTCGTTGTTATTGTTGGGCATCGCATCACGAGTATTGATCAAACAAAATGCCAAATGCATTAGCATTAAGCCCTAATCAAATCATGATGATGATGACGATGTTCATCCGACTAATGACAGCCCTGGCAGTCGCGTTCGTCCACTTATTCCCAGCGGACAACAGCAACTGTTGCTGCTGCAGCTACGTGCGTAGCATTTGGCGATGACTGTTGCGGATTATGTGGCGACCTTTTGTGGGCCGCCCAACTGACGGGCAACCTGGCAACCTGGCAACCTGGCAACAGGGCAACAGTTTTGTGCTGACCAAAATGCCCAATTCAAATCGAAATCCATTTCAAAGTGGCCCATTGTGATGGGCAATCGGGCAGCAATCGGGCAGCAACAACAACAACTTTAACTACAACTGCAGCCACAACAACTGCATCTATCGCGTTTCTGATCTGCAGTCTGCTCTTAACTGTGCTGAGACTGCGACTGAGTTATGCAGTCATTTCTCAAAGATCGTCGGTTGCTGTGGCTGTTGTTGCTGTTGTTGCTGCTGTTGCTGCTGTTGCTGTTGCTGTTGCTGCTGTTGTTGTTGTGCTTGATTTCCGTTGCTTTTGTTGTTGGTGTATTCTAACGCTTATCTCAGTCTGTTAACCAGGTCAACTAACGGCAACGGCCGCAAGCTGTTAAAGCCAACTTAAACAAATAACACTCATTCATTCAGACTCGCAATCTCTCTCCCGCTCTCCAGCTCTCTCCTGCTCTCCCGTTAACTTTTACCGCACGCTTGCGCTCAGCCCGCATCTCTTGCCACGTTCTTAGCACTCGCTATCTTTCTCTCTCTCTCTCTCTCGCTCTGTCTCTTTCTTTCTTTCTTTCTCGCGCAATTTACGCATATTACGAGCACATTCAATTTTCTTATTGGGTTTTCCCGCTTTCTTTCAATTCAATTTTTGTGCACCAATTGAAATCCACCAAACAGGTCAGGGGCCAAAATTAATCAGAATGATAGGGAAAGGGGGCGGGAGACTGCGACTGCGACTGCGACTGAGAGAGAGTCAGGGGCAGGGGCAGGGCATTCGATTCATTGATAATGGCAAATAATTGTTACAAATGCCAGTAATTTCTCTCTCAGCAATTTCAATTGGCTTGGCTTTGGCTTTCTAAGCCGATTTGGCTAATGACCCATACAGTTTGTGAACACCAAACATTCATGACAGCAACAACAGTTCTAGGTGCCAGTCCCACTGAACCCACAGCTAATTCTCTACCTGCTTAAATCATCTTTTTGTCCGTCTTTGCCATTACCAGCTAATAGCTGACTAATGAACCAACAGCAGCAATTTACATTTGATTGTAATAAATGATGAGCAGCAGCAGCAGTAGCAGCCACAAAGTTGCCCATCACAGCACTTGGCATGCAAAAAATATAAATCAGCTTTCGTTTGCCACCAGCAGCTGCAACTCGAGCGTTTTTTATAAATGTTTAGGCAAGATCTCTGGTAACATTGTAGCTGCTATCAATCATGCCACAGTTTCGTTCTTCCTCTTGTTCCATACACTAAAGTTACCCTGGATATGTAAGGATATACAGCCAATATATATGTATAATACTTGGCATGCTGAAGAATACACAAACAAAATTGAAAAAGATTAACCAATAAAGACAAAAACAATAATCTGATAAAGGACACAGTCTAATATAAGAAGTATAAGAAAATCAGCGAATATTATACAATGACTTGAGTTATCTATATATGACTATAACTATAACTATATATTTTGTTAGTGGGTATCTGGAAGTCGAGCACTTTTGGCCACTTTATGAAACCATATGATTTTGTTGCATTCTCGCATTTGACTAGATCAAATGCGTGACGCATGCTTCAGACTAATGTCTCCCTCTTTCTCGCTCGCTCTGCGTCGTTGCATGCCACATTTAAGCTTCAAATGAAAAGGGCTTGTGTGCGGCGTATGTATGTGCGACTGGGTATATGTAAAATGCCATAAAAATCACACACAGCATAATTCTTAACAAACACAACACAACACAACAGAAAACATGCACAATCACTCAGCATGCAACATGGCATTCCATTCCGTTGCCAGTTGCCAGTTGCAACGTCACGTGCGGCATCTGTTTACCCGCCAAGATTCCCTCCTTCTTACCAAACAGCTCACCCTCTATCCCGCTGTGGTTTAATTAAATGCTGGTTTTAAAATTGCATCTGCAAAATGAGCCACAATGGGCCACTTAGGAGCACACACATACACACACACACACACACAACACACTCACACACAGAGGCATAGTTGGCAAGTGACCGCATTTGCTTATCGAGCCGGTTGCTGCTGCTTGCTGTGGCATGTTGCCATGTAGCAAGCAAATTGGTCATCTTCATGTGGCATCTTTAGCAATGCCAATGTTGTTGTTGTTGTTGCCTGCTGTTGCAGTTCTTCTTGTTGTTGTTACCAAGCTCCGCTTGTGTCTTTCTCTCTGGCCAGGCGCATTCAATTATTTCCATGTCCTGATTGTCTTGTCGTGCGGCCGCGTGAGTTTTGTATTTAAAAATAGGCCGCCACAACTTTAAATTGCCACAATTTTTAATGAGCTGCTGCTGCTGCAGTTGTTTTTGTGGTTGCTGTTGTTGCCACAGCGAATCTCTAGCGCCAGTTACAGATGGTAAAGTGTCAGTCCTACTGTAATGAGGCAATGTCTTGGCTAAAAATACATGCATGCCGCAGCAGCACGCAGCACAACCCACTGTCCCGCAAATAAGATAATTTTGTTGCACGATAACTGCAAGAATCTATCATAACAAGCTGTCATGTTCACCTTAAGTACAATTCGATATATATTTATAATTTATACCAACATTGCAATATAATATGGTAAGCTACAAATAAAAATAAATTGTGCGACAAGCTTCACATGGACAAACACTAATTTAAGGGTGCCATCACTTATTTTAAGTGAGTGACACTTAAGGTAAGCACTTAACTCAGAGTAAAAAGCGTAGACTTGAAGTTGGTAATTATAAATATGGGAAAATATATGCTAATAAATCAGTCGAGCATTCTGCGAAACTATTTATAAATAGTGTGCTTTCAAAATAATAATTATGTACCCCTTTCAATTTTTAGTGCAGGTGTGAATTTAGCACTGAGGAAACATCATCAATACTCCAATTTACTCTTCTACAATCAAACTTTCTAACCTTAAGTCTGTGATATATAACCACAAGAAAGATAGTTGAATATATATCTATATTTTATTGATTTTGTAGCATTAACCAGACAGACATTATTATTTCAAGCTGAAGGTCCTTAGGATCAAGAATAACTGAAAAGCTTTATACTTTTATACCCTTGGATATTCGATACCAGAGCGGGATAAAACTGCGAAGAACTTTCCCAATTACAGCTTGTAATTCCCGCTAATCACTTTCATTTTGTTGGAGATCGCTGTGCTCATTGTATCAATAGATTACAATGCTTGTCATAACATGTGGTTAAAGCAAATGAGTTTCACTTGTTGGTCAAATGGTTGGCCAACCGCAGTCGTAATGAACATGGCCGGGGTCTGAAGTGGAATTTAAGGGGATGGGGGTGTGGCGTGGTGTGTGGGGGCATGGTAGGTGAGGTCAGCACTTGCAATTAATTGTAATTTGTGGGGCGCATTGAAACAGCGTCATCATCATAATTGCCATAAATCATGCAACGCTGCACTTGCCACAACTAGCTGTGGCATCTACTACGTTGGGTTGAGCTGCTCCGTTTGCCTGCTGAGCTGCAACAACTGCTCATCTTTTTTGTATCTACTCTTCTTCTTTTCCTTCTTCATTTTCTTCTTCCTCGTCTGTTTGTCTCTTATCCGCCACATTCCGCAACTCAAATGCGCTCTAATGACTCCTGTTCTTTGTTGCCATCGCTTGCTGCTGGCTGCTGCTAGCTGCTGCTAGCTGCTGGCTGCTGGCTAATGGCTTTCTGTGGCATAACTTCCGCGTAGCCAGGTTGGCCACGCCAACAGTCGAGAAGTCAAAGAGGAGGAGTCGTGTCGGCCCCTGCTTCTTGGAACGAGCCACAGCCCACACAGCTGATCGAAATCGAGTTGCCAAACATGAGCCCGGGCAATTGAACGATCGATTGCTCACTATCCCACTCCTACAATAAATGCTCTCCAGATCTCTCCTTCTCTCTCTGTCTTTCTGTCTGTATATTGACAGCTGCATTTGCATGGCGCAGACAATCAGTTAGCCATTCCAAGAACAATTTATGAAATGTTTGGAGCTATGTGACCCGTCACAGTCCTAGCAAACAGTACGCAAACCCATCACAGTGATCGATTCAAAATATAAACTTCCAGAAGTCATCTTCAAATTCAAATTTTGTGGATTTATAATTTTAAAATTCTAGAATTGAAACTTTAAATACTCGACAGGTGAATAGAGCAATAAAAAAAGCACACTAGACTAATTGAGAATTATAAGCCCATGAAATGAAGCTTTAGTAATTTTTAAGAGTGTTTTTCAGTGGAAGTGCTGTAGTTAATAGCCTTTCAAATTATCAATGCTCCCAATATACATATCAAAAAAAATCTTTGCATTTATATTATGTTCATTAACTGTACATGGCAATCATTAATTATGACTTTCACAAGAAATATTTGCAAATTGCCAGACCAACTGGAGCCGTTTTCATTTTCGAGTGACCACTGTACCCATTTGCAGTCCCAAGCTCAAGCCCAATCTCAGCGTGGGCAACACCACACCCGTTTTCATCTTCCTTCATTTTGGGGCCCGCATATCTTGCGCCTGCATCAACTTGCAGCCAGCTTGCCAGCCAGCCGGTCGAACGAGAGATGCACTTTCAAATATATTTTGTCGACACCCCTTTCCCATTTCTTCCTCCTCTTGTGTCTGTACATGGGCTTAAAGTGTTGCCGAACAACCTTGAGGCAGTCGAACTGGCCAACTGAGCAATCTGAACTGAGTCTGTGACTTAACCTAACCACATCCTCGGCTATCAGGCTGTATCATGTGATATCGCCGCGTTCAACTTGTTATGCAATAAATTTCCGGTTCTAAGTTACAACAACAGCCATAACATACACATATTGCAGCAAGCAATCTGGCATAAAGACAACCAGGCAACCAGGCAACAGCGCCTTTATCTGGCCACTTCATTCCGGCCAGTTTTTGTTCCGATTTGCGCGTTAGTTCTGGTCTTTCAGCTTAACATGCGCAACGATGGCGTCGGCTCCTAAATTAAATGGCATCCTTTCGCGTACTGACAACTCTGTAACTCCAACTGCCACTACTGCATCTGCCACACCTGTGGCACATCCCCAACCCAGGCAGGTAGGCATCTAGCCTGATTCAATCATAACGCATGCAAATTGGCGCGCACTGTCTGCCTGGACTCGTTTGAATGTTCATTTTAAGTGACTGTCATCTTTACAAATTAGTAACGGCATTTAATAGCACACACATACAATAACATATATATTATATATGCAGCGACAGATGAACAAGTTTGTGTTCCAAGTCTTTTGTTTTACATTCACATGCAAAGCGAATAAAATTTATTTTTGTCTTTGGTTTGTTGATGCTTCAAATTTAATTAATAATTATATCTTTGCAAAAGCTAAATTTTTGCAAACATTTTTCAAAAAATCTACATCAAGTTTATATATACTTAAATCTATAAATGCGCATTAAATTAAATTAGTTCAGCGAAACCATTAAAAAAAAATAAAATTTTACATGGTTTATAACATAATTTTATTTTAATTTACAAAACTCAGATTCAATTATTTGTTAGCATCACATCCTCCGATGGGTCATGGCCAGTGGATTAGTTAAAAGGCAAGTGGGAAGACAAGCCACCGCTTGGCAACACCATCAGCAGCACCTGGTAAATGGCAAGCAATTTCCTCGCCTTACTCGGTTCTCTATTCCCAGTTCTCTGCACACCATTTGGGATGCAGTTTGCAGTTTGCAGTTTGCAGCAGCAAATGAAAAGGCTGCCACATATCAATGTTAATATAATTTGCCAGTCATTATTTTGTAGCCGCCTCTCTTTTTCTCTCCCTGTTTAACTGGGATTTCGCCATGCGTTGCATTTAATTTGTGTAAAGCGTTTTGCACTGCATTTTTCTTCTAATATGCCAAGTCACCCGAAGCCCCTCCAAATGCTCCTTGATGCATGTGGTCCAGGAGAAATATATGAGCAGCAAGATGAGGGTTAGAGTATAGCAATATTTGCCATTAGATAAAGACCGCTTCATGTTACTTGCCTTTTTGTAATTATAACTTTTAATATTCTCACACATACACACTCACACACACGTGCAATCGGATAGAGTGGGGAAAAGTCAAAGCGTGTTTGTTGCATGCAGCTGGCAACTTGGGAAACTCGGGCATCTCAGCAAACTCGGGCAACCGGCAACTGGCAACTGGCAACTTGGCAGCTCTTCAGCTGTTGTTTCTCTGCCTTGACATGTTTTGCGGTGCTCCATTGTTCGATAGCAATTATTGCATCGCACTTTTATTGCATTGCGAAACTGGGACTTGGTGCACCTATAGCTATAAGACACGCACAACAACATTCACACACACACACACACACTAAACACACGCACACCTTGCAGCAGGTGCTTCAACTTGAACGGTTGCACGTTGCGCATCTTTAAACTGCGATGATTGAAAATTGCATAATTGCAGTGAGCAGATAAATACACACAGAGAGTGTAAAGAGAGTCAGAGTGAGAGAGAGAGGGAGAGAAAGGAGCAGAGAAAGAGAGAGAGAGAGAGAGGGAGACAGCTGTTCGCAATCGCACTCATTTAGTTAGATACTCGCGTGTTGTGACAACAAATTGCAAATATGAAAAGGCCTCCATTTCCGCCGCTGATCGAGTGGACAGACAAACTGACTGACAGACACACAGACGTGGCGAACAGATTGCAATACCACAGCTGTAAGGCCCAGACATCCGTTTCGAGTGCCTCGCACACTCAAACACACAACACTCATGAGTGCGACTAGAACTCCTGGCATGTTCGATGCATGTCGACTTTCAAGGGGTGAGAGTTTCACAGGCAGAGAAAGGAAATGAGTTTGCTGGAAATCAGTAGCTCGCGGGTTTTCTTTATGATTTGCCAAAGCCATTTCTTTGCCAACTCAGGTCTGTGTTAATGTTCGAATCATTTGAGCGAATGCAGTGTGAATTCAATAATTTATTTTCTGATTACATCTTCGAGATATTGGCTAGTAAGCACGTAAAGACAGTCAATATACGCCCAGCTTGTTATTTATAAATTATAATTAATAGAAGAAATTCATATTTTTGTTATGCAAAAGGCTTAGGAATAGTGTGGAACATTTATAGAAAGTCTGCATTATGATAATTTCTGACTCTTCAATCGATTTTTAAGTGTCAATCTAGTTTCGAGTAAATTCAATTGCATGAAATACCGTGAACCAATTTTAAATATGATTTTAATCGATATTCTAAGCAAATTGAAGCTTCAAAACCGCAACTCTTTTGTCTGCAGCAAATTTCGAACTCATTTGTATCATTGCTCCTATCGAGGCTATGAATAATTCATATTGAATCACCATAATCCTTGAAGATAAATCACTTTCTTCAGAAACATTCGATTGTCGGATGCTTTCAATTGTATATGGGTTTCACCAAACCGTTCGTCATTAAACTTAACTCAAACGCTACTCAAGTTGTTGCCTCTTTCACATCCATACATCATTCTGAAAATTATACAGTAAAGTTGATAATAGAGCTGTCACTTCGACTAATTAAAACTGGAACTTCTTTTATGAAAGAAATAACAAATCGACTACCGACTACTGTTTTCTGTTTCTGCGTTTCGCCTTTCTACAAGCTATAAATTTGGCTTCCTCTGACCAATGTTTGACAACGAAACGAAATAACAAGCAACCAGACAAGAAAGACAAGAAAGACAAGAAAGCCAACAAGCAAATAAGAAAATAAGAAAATGAAGAAGAATTGCCGTTGGCTGTGGAGTGTTGCAATTTCATCTGGTTTCTTAATGGGTTTCTTTTGACTTTTGGATGGTTGTCTCTCATTTCTTTTTAATTGACTTAATTGCATATTATTACTTTCACTGTTTTGACCAACTTGCTTTGTGGCTTGTGTATTGTCACCGTTATATTGTTCGCTATCTAATTTCCAGTCTTGTATCATTTCTAATTTGTTTCCCTCATTTCTTTTTGCTCAGCCTTTGGCATTAGTTCTGTATTGTTTGCGTTGCGCTTTCGTGCATAAGTTCGTCTTTATTATGAATTATTAAAATTAAAAAAATACAAATAATCTGTTGTTTTTCTTTTGTCTTTAATCTTTTTGTTGCTCTTGGCCGCTTTTCCCTCTGATTGGAGTAACGGACTGACCTTTGAAGGGTTTACTTTTGCGTCTCGCATCTGATATGTCTGCTGCTTCTTTTTTCCTCTTTCTACGTCTTCTTTTTCATCTGATGGTGCTCATCTAATGTTGCTCATGTGCTGTGCCACAGGAACTTTTTCTATCTTTTGACTGGTTATGGCATTCACTCACTTGCTCACTTGCCTCGTAATTAGAGGCCGTACGCGAAGAGGAAGTAAACGTGCCTAATGATAACCTTTAGCTTGTTGCCTGCTGCTCAGCCACAGGGCGTCCAAGCCGCAACAAGCGAGAAGAGGAGGAGTGAGAGGAGCGAGAGGAACTGTCTCAGTCTGAACCTAAAACAAAAAGGCAATCCAAACCAACCAAGAATCCTCCCCCATTCTCCTACCCTTCCCCCATAATATTCCCGTCCATTCTGTTGGGGGCAAGCGTACAATTTTCTTGATTGCCGGTTACCAAGCGCGCTGCATCATCCATCTAACTAAGTACGCGCCACTGACCAGCAAAGCAGCTAGCAGCTAGCAAGCAGCGGCAGACTGGGATGGTTATATTCAGGCTCTTGCACGTACCCATACTCAGATTCGGACTCAGATTCCAAGCTTTGCATATTGCACTCATAATTCTTTTTATATCCTCTAGCCTAAATGCAAATATATTCGAGACAGTACGAGTATATACCCCGATCGGCACTGTATATATATCTGGATAGAGTGCTTAGCTGAAATGTACATACACTCTCTGAAAATCTATGAAGTCTATCCCATTTTTTCTAAATTAATTTATCAATTTGAATTGGAATTTTCAACCTCGTCTATTATATGCATATCAATATTATTTTGAATTCTTAATATTTCCTTCAATTTTACCAAACTAGATATGTGTTTTCGTGTTTTCGCAGTAGAGAGCTGAGGATATCTGCAGGATATCTTCTAGTCGGCCACTCTCGGTTAGGGCACACGTTTACATGTTACTTTTATCAGTTGGTATTGCACTCGCATTGATTGAGCGCCCAGGGTATTATTTAGTTAACGCCCACTAGACTCCCGATATTTATGTAGCAGGCGTTGCGACCAACACAAAGGTGCCACAGCAGCAGCAACACCGAAGAGAAACGTTATGCTGAAACAGCAGCATCAACAACATCAATACTTGGTTGGTTGGTGCTTGGTTGTGCTGTTGAGTGGCGCCACATGTGTGAACTACTGCAGCACCAGCTGCCGTTTCCTATTAGCCATCGGCGACATTTAGCTGCTCATTCCAGCCAGCAGGGGCAACTATAACACACACAACACACTCAATTACACGCAAAAGCAATTGCAACAGAAACAGAATGTGGCATTAGAATTGCCGGTTGCTGGTCAAATGAGAGGAGCGCTGCGCTTAGGCCAAGGACACCCCAAAAATAAACGCAATTTGGCTAAAAATAAAACGAATCGCGAACAAGATGCCAGCAAAACTTGCACCACTTGCAACAAGGGCAACACGCGGTGGCAATGACGTCAAATTCGAATGCGAACGAATGCGTTTCACGTTTTGCGTTTTATCTGCGCAGGCAGATCGCCCGACTGTGCCCATGTAATTGGCATACCTCCCCCCCTCTCTCTCTCTTTCTCTCACTCCAAACGCATTTCATTGCCAGCTACAGCTGGAGATCGACCTGGAGCTGAAGCCTTGCTGGAGCCGGGAGTGGCACTGGGACTGGGACTGGGATTGTTGCTGTGCACTCTCATGCAGATTGGCAATTCTAGAACACGAACACACAGAGTCCGAGCAACAGACAAGCAAGGAAATGGACAAGTACAAAAAGTATGCTTCAGTGGGCCGATAACTAAATACCCTTTGTGCCAGCTTTTGTATATACTTGGATATACTTGGATATTTGCCAAATATCATTTCTATTCAATTCTATACGACATGACCATCAAACTAAGGAATGCCAGCTGTTACTAATCGAGAATATATATATTTATATTAACGAGTTTGAAGATGCCTTCGACTTGAGCCGTCACACGTTTTGTAACGAAATTTGAACGCCCTTTGCAAGGGTATCAAAAGTCACAACGGCTCCCTGCGATGCTGGTGGTGGCTATTTTCTTGCTGTTGTTGTCGTTGTGGTTGTTATTGTTGCTGCTGTCGCTTTGGTTAAGAACACGCTACACATTCCGCTGACTGTGTTTGCCACCTATTTCATACATCGTGGCTACATTTGTTGTCGCTGATGTTCCTGTTGCTGTTGCTGTTGCTATTGTCGTTGTCAATGTTGTTCATGTTGCTTTTGATGTTGCTGTTGCCAGTTGTAGCATCGTTTTTTTATGCTGCTGCTGCTGCTGCTGCTGCTGCTGCTGCTACAATTGGAAACGGCGGCAACGATTGCTTGAATTCGAAGCGCGCATTTCGCGGTTCTCGCTGGCAACCTGTGAGTTAATATTGTTTGTAATAGCCACGTTCCGAGCACTGTAATCATTGGAGAGCCACCACCCCTCCATCTCCAACTCAGTCACTCGCTCTCTCCCTCACTCCCTCTCCATTTGGTCTTGCCTTTTTGTATTTTGTTTCATTTTAGCCCAGGGGGCAGTGCAGTCTAGTAATAGTACTAGCAGTGGTGCTAGTATAACTTATAAATACGCTCGTATAAATAATTGCGGTATGCAAGCAAGAAACAACAAACAACAAGCAGCAAACAACAAGCAACAAACAACAAGAAAGAGTTCTGCATGCTGGCTGCCCACTTGCCTGGGACAGTTCAGCAAACAAATTGAATTGAATATGTAAATATAATTGCATAGCGGAGTCACAATGCACCCATCTAGCTGGCTAGCTACCTGCTCACAGTTCCCAACTCACTGCTTTGTGGGCGTTTAAAAATCCATAAATTTAAGCCTTAATGCCGCTCTAAACGCAACTGCAGTTGGTTATCGGTATCGCTATATAGCTATACATATAGATAGCTATAGCTAGAGCTATAGCTATAGCTATCGGTATCGTTTCGCATGCACTCATACACATATATGGCAACGCTGGCAAAGACTTCCGCATGGCATTGGCCATTTGCAGCACTCATTATGCACTCAAATGCAAATGAGTACAGTTAGCGAATAGTTAATGTCGATGCACGAATTGAGTTGAGTGTCAGAAAGAATCATGAATAACAAGTGTACTGCCCAAGATACAAATAACAATATGTATATGTACATAATGATTGAAATGAATGAGTTGAGTATGGCACTGATGAGTCCATTTACATTCACTCGTTAATACCGTTATACATATACCGGATACTACAACCCTTAGATTATATTCAAGAGCCTACAAATTTCTATTTCTTAAATTAACGATCCTAACATTTGTATGTGAAATGCATTTTAATAGATTTTAGCACCACTATCATAAACATGATTTCTCAATCAGGAAAGGGTTAGCAAACCTCTGTTGAAGATGCAGCCATGCATCTTTTATTATATCCACGATAGATGGATGGATGGGCAGGTAGACCTAAGCCCGTTGTTAGATAGCTAGATAGATTAATCGCATCGTTGATGACATTAAGCCAACTCATGGCTGATAAATGCTGGAATGAGTGCATGATTGAATTGAGATAATATTCATTCGCATTTGCAATGAATTGACAGCTCTGTTTGGCCACTTGATTGATTTACCAAGCGAGTGTCAAGTGCTGAGTGCGGAGTGCTGAATGGTGATAATAATGTGAGTGCGCACTTGAATCATTCATGCCCCAGACTCATGAATTGTGCGCTATTAATATGAATGAGTTGGCAACTGACTTCAGATGAGAGCCAAATAGAATCAAGCTTTCGCTTTTCAATTGCTGCTGTACCGGGCTCGGGGATCGGGTCCGGCGCCGGGACCTGCATCTTCTGGGTCAATGCTTGCCCCCGCATGTGCCCAATTTGGGGTCAGCCACTAATTATGGCATCCACAAAAGCAGCTGCTTGAGCGCAAAAAACCAATTTGCAGCATGCTCAACTCAAAGCCACAGGAATGCGAACTCAATAGCTGCTTGGCATCAGTCACAGCATTAAGTTTGGGCTTTGCGTCTGGGTTCAGGTTTAGGTTTGGGGAATTGGAAATGCGTCCATTAGAATTTCAAACCGCAGATCGTCAATAAAAAGACGACGTTGGCGCGCAAGTGGAACGCTACTTCAGCTTCAGGCCATTGTAATTTCCGCCGGGCAGCTCATTAAACTCTCAGCAAATGCAGCCAACGAACTTGCTTGCTCCCCAGCCAGTGGGCGGGAGGCAGGTAGGCTCAGGGGCGTTGAAATAGTTCTTATTGGTTCGCTGGTTTGCTGTGTGCTCAGTTAAGCGTGTAATGGAGCGGATGTCTGTATAGCCGCAGCTCCCCAGCTTTCCAGTTTCCCAGTTTTCTAGTTTCATTTGCTGTCATCGTTTGCAATTAGCAAAACGCCTGACGCCACCTGGCGGCCAATATATGCAGCCACAAAATAAATTCATAAATTCCAAAATATTTAAATTTGTGGCAACAATTACTCAAAGACTGTTGAACAACCGAAGTCAAACACTCATATCGAGAATCAAAAATACGCTTGATAGCAATATATACATATATATGTATCATTCTCCCTGATTTCAATGGAATTTTTAGGTAATCAAAAGAAAAGAATGGTCTTATTATGTTGTTGAAAAACTGATGTTATTTTTTTATTTTAATTATTTAATTACGTGGAACACAATTTGTAGAACATATGGCAAATGTTTGCCTAATTTTTGTCGTGTTTGGCTTCTGGCCAGCTCCAAGAAGTACTTGGACAAGGCCTGGTGATGATCATCAGCGATGGCTGCCTTCGAGTAGGCAGATTGTTATCGGTCGCCTTGATTATGGGCAGGTGGCCATGAGCAGCGCGGAGACGCCGACCAGCTGCAGATTGTTGCGTTTGGTGTCCTTCGCCACCTGTAGATAGCGATCGATAATGGCGACGGCCAAGTTGTTAAATGGATGAGGATGGCACGCATCTTATACGACACCTCAGACTGATCTTCCAAGTAATCCGGGTAGATGGGCTGCTGCTCCTCCATCTCGTGCAGATAGTCGAAAATATCGTTCATGTTTTCAGCGACCAAAATCTGATTTTACCCATCATCCGCATCAATCCACATTAGCCAGACAACGACTGGACAGGGCTACTGTGGTTGTTGTTGGTTGGTGTTTTTTTCTGCAGCTGCTGTTGCCTGTGGCACGTTGTTGCGCAACTTTGGCAGCCTGGCCAAGTCAACCTTTTCCCCATCGGCTGTGGACTTTTGTTTGGATGCTGCTGCTGCTGTTGCGGCTGCTGTACGTTGGATTGGATGGGATGTGGTGACAGGAGGATTGGTGGAAGAGGTGTGGCTGTGGTTGTGGCTCAGGGTTTTCAGCATACGCTTGCTGTTCGCCGCATCGGCGACCACTTTTGCATTGACCATTTATATATATCGTTTATATCGTTGTTGCTAATCGACCAGCAGCAGCAGCAGTTGTTGCTGCCCCATTTGCTGTGCCCAGCGGCTGCTTCATCCAGTGTGTGTCCACATGAGCCTTGTTCGTCAGCTTCACAGCTTTCAGTTCTTTGCGGGCCACATCTTTGGTAGTTATTTCATGGGCAGGTCGCCGAGTGCGAGAAGCATTTCTTCTCTTGACTTTGGAACACAAGAGAGATTTTTGATAATTTACTTGTTGTAGCTAGTTGGCAGATTGCACAAATATAGTTTTAAGATGTATTTATCAACGATTGCTGCTTTAGTCTGCATTTTTGTTAGAGTCTTGCCAACTTTTGCGTCTTTGGATCTCTCTTCTGCTAACTCTCTCTTTCTCTCCCTCTATCTCTCTCTCTCGCTATCTCTCTCTCTCTGTCTAACACTTTTTGTAAAGTTGCAGTATATGTGTAGATTTGTATATTTTTATTAAAATATCTGTTGACACGTACACCTGTCTTTAGAATACAAGTTTTTTGTCTGCCGTAAAAAATGCAGCAAATAGGAATAAAGAAAAGAAAAACTGCAACCACAACTAAGCATTTACTTGTTATTCTTCCACTTGCAGATGCAAGACGCAGCAAATAGCAGCAGTAGCCGGCGCAATCGCAGTAGAAGAGAACAGGAACAGCAAGAAGGAAGACGGGCATCGACGAGGACAACGATCTCTGGCGGCATGTTGCTGATCTCGCTCGGATTGGCCATGCTGATGATGTTGCCGGCACAGGTCTCCGCACGCATGGCCTTTGAGAAGCTGACAGATTTCGATTTTGCCGGGACCACGTACTATAGCGTCAAAAATCTGTCGCTGTACGAGTGCCAGGGATGGTGTCGCGAGGAGGCCGACTGCCAGGCGGCGGCATTCAGTTTCGTTGTGAATCCGCTGTCACCGTCGCAGGAGACACACTGCCAGCTGCAGAACGATTCATCGGCGGCCAATCCGTCGGCGGCGCCACAGCGTTCCGCCAACATGTATTACATGGTGAAGCTGCAGTTGCGCAGCGAGAATGTCTGCCATCGCCCGTGGTCGTTTGAGCGTGTACCCAATAAGATAATCCGTGGCCTGGACAATGCCCTCATCTACACCAGCACCAAGGAGGCCTGCCTCTCCGCATGCTTGAACGAGAAGCGCTTCATCTGCCGCTCCGTGGAATACGACTACAATAACATGAAGTGCGTGCTGAGCGATTCGGACCGACGCAGCTCCGGCCAGTTTGTGCAGCTGGTCGATGCCCAGGGCACCGACTACTTTGAGAATCTCTGCCTGAAGCCAACGCAGGCCTGTAAGAATACACGCTCGTTTGCCAACGCCCGCATGGGCGTCTCCGAGGAGAAGGTTGCCCAGTATGTTGGCCTACATTACTACACAGACAAGGAGCTGCAGGTGACCTCCGAGTCCGCCTGCCGTCTCGCCTGCGAGATTGAGTCCGAGTTCCTCTGTCGCTCCTTCCTGTATCTGGGTCAGCCGCAGGGCGCTCAGTACAACTGCCGTCTGTATCACTTGGATCACAAGACTCTGCCCGATGGCCCATCCACCTATTTGAATCATGAGCGTCCCCTGATCGATCATGGCGAACCCATTGGCCAGTACTTTGAGAATCAGTGCGAGAAATCTGCTGGTGGCGGTAGCAACTCACCTCCCGGCACATTGGATAAGATTGACACGCTGCCCGTCAGCTTGGACACCATCGAGGATCCCACTCTGACCAACATGACGCGCAACGATGTCAACTGCGACAAGACTGGCACCTGCTATGACGGTAAGTAATCCTCACCAGCAACCAAACAGTTCACTCATTGGGGCTATTCATTAATGGGACTCATTTCAATTTGATATTTTGTTGATTATGATTGTGTCTAATCCGTGCATCCTGTTTCAGTCTCTGTGCACTGCAAGGACACCCGCATTGCTGTGCAGGTGCGCACCAACAAGCCGTTCAATGGTCGCATCTACGCCTTGGGCCGCTCGGAGACGTGCAACATCGATGTCATCAACTCGGATGCGTTCCGTTTGGACCTCACCATGACTGGACAGGATTGCAATACACAGAGCGTGGTAAATAACCCTACGCAAAAGCCTTATGACAGCTAATAACTAGCTGCAATTGCAATTCACAGACGGGCGTCTACTCGAACACGGTGGTACTGCAGCACCACAGCGTCGTGATGACCAAGGCGGACAAGATCTACAAGGTGAAGTGCACGTATGACATGAGCTCCAAGAACATCACATTCGGCATGATGCCCATACGCGATCCTGAGATGATACACATCAACTCGTCGCCGGAGGCACCGCCACCAAGGATTCGCATTCTGGACACACGCCAGCGCGAGGTGGAAACTGTGCGCATCGGAGATCGCCTCAACTTCCGCATCGAGATACCCGAAGACAGTGCGTAAAATGCTTGCCATTTATGTCCAAAAAGCAACTGCTAATCCTCCCCATCCATCTGTTTGCAGCTCCCTATGGTATCTTTGCACGCAGCTGCGTTGCCATGGCAAAGGATGCACGCACCAGCTTCAAGATCATTGACGACTCGGGCTGCCCCACAGATCCCACCATCTTCCCCGGCTTCACCGCCGACGGCAATGCGCTGCAGTCGACCTATGAGGCATTCCGCTTTACCGAAAGCTACGGCGTCATCTTCCAGTGCAATGTCAAATACTGTCTGGGTCCCTGTGAGCCGGCTGTCTGCGAATGGAACATGGAGTCATTCGAATCCCTGGGCAGAAGGCGTCGTCGCTCCATTGAGGCGTGAGTGTCCCACATTACACAATTAAAGCAATGCTTGAATATGATCATAACTTATTCTGTTCTAGCAATGAGACCAAGAGCAAGGATGAGATGAACATCTCGCAGGAGATTCTCGTCTTGGACTTTGGCGATGAGAAGCGTGAATTCTTCAAGGCAGATCCAAGCACAGACTTTGCCAAAGGTAAGACTTACAAATCAATCCAAATGGATCTTCACATGCATAAAATCCTCAATTTAAATACAAAAATAATATATATATATATGTATATATATATAATAGAAATAATACCTTATTCGAGAAAATCATTGAACTCTTTTTAATTCAACCTCGTTCGCACTTGCAGACAAGACTGTCACCATCATTGAGCCGTGCCCGACGAAGACGTCCGTGCTGGCGCTGGCCGTTACCTGTGCGCTCATGATCCTGCTCTATATCTCCACGCTGTTCTGCTACTACATGAAGAAATGGATGCAGCCCCACAAAATCGTAGCATAAGTTTAGGCGCAACACAAGAACAGCAACAGCAGCAGCAGCAGCAAGCAGATCAAGAACAAGAGCTGCAACGAAGAAAACTGAATTAAAAGAGATAAGAGAAAAAGAAAAGGAAAACAAAAACGATACACACAACACAAATTGTCACCAAGACCCGCACACACACACACACACACACACAGACACACACATAGCCACACACGCATGCGCACAATTACGCACACATAACAATTCTCTCTCTGTCACGCGCTATTTCTATCTCTCTTTGGCGTATGGCGCCCATCTTAAGTGCAACAACGTCCACGCTTGTCAGCGCTCAGCGCTCTCTCACGAGAGAGAAACTGGCAATGAGAGCAGCAGCGCAGTTAATCATGAAACGAACTTCGGCTTCGGTTTGCAATAGAAAACGGGAGAAGACGAAGAAGAAGGAGGAGAAGAAGAAGAATATCGAGTGGATGTATTCCAAAACCAAATCCGAACTCAATTTTGATCACAATCAAAGCACAAACACACACACACACGCCCACACGCACACACATACAGAGCAGCTGCCTGACAAGCGTGTATTTTTTGTTTTTTTTTTTTTGAAATAATTACTATATATACAATTTATTTATTTATATTTATTTAGATTTAGAGCGTGAGTTAATTTCCAGAAATTGATTTGGCGAATGCGTTAACTGTGTTCGCCTGCCCTTAGCCTATTTTTTATAACTTATTTTCTAACATTTAGTAGACAAAAAGTAAAAACAAAAAAAAATTAACAAGCAAAAGAGCAAAAAGCGAACAAGCATCAAGCGAAGCGAACTGCACATTAACAATTACATTTACATATGCGAGCATTAATTTAAATTTTTAAAATGGAAGGAAACGAAACGAAAGAATGAAAGAAAGAGAAGGACGAACGACGATAAGAAGCGCATATTGAAAACTGCGAGCGCGTACTTTCTATAAAGTTACGAAAGAGAAAACCAAACGAATGGAATGGAATGGAAGGAAAGAAAGAGATCGAGAGTGCAGGAGAAAGAGAGAAAGTCGATAGATAGATAAATACAAAGATTGAGTAGCGAGCTTAAAGCTCCGTCGATCGATCTCTTTTGTAACTTGTATAGAGACTGCAGCCGCAGAAGCACATACACATAGACACACACACACGCACACACTCTTACACACCCTGCTAATCCCCCGCCCCACCCACCCCCCCCCCCCCCCCCCCCCCCCCACACACACACACACACGCACATACTCACATTTATTTAATTTAAAAGTAAAAAAGAAAAAAGCTAACAAGGCAATTAACAGCAAACAGAAGCAATTTTCAAAAGAAAGTAAGAAGCAAGAAACAAAAACAAATAATGAGCGATCAGAAATGAAGCGAAACTAATTTCATAGTGTGTACAATGAAATTGTGCTTAATTGTATTGCATTTATTTAATTTAAATCTATTTATGATAATAAAGAATGATAACACAAACGAATATGCAATTTGAATTTTTCGTACAAGTCCTTGGGTGCTGAGATGACTCCATTGACTCCAAGATTCCACCGCTTGGTCCTTGTCGAAACTCTACAAGGAGTAGTTTTTCTCTGTCGCCTGAGTGTGCCACACCAAAGCAAAGAGTATGCTGTAATTCTTGCTCAAGTCGCATTTGATCGAGTTTGCAACAAGCTGCAAAGAGAACTTTATTTACAGGAAATGGGAAATTATGCATTTCTTGCTGTGTCCAAATACTTTCTTGACACAGTGTATTTCGCAACCGAATCACTTTTGCAAAAGTGTACAAAATTCTTGATCAGCATCTTGCAACTCACCCAGCCAGGCAGATTTATTTGGATCAATTAAAATCGAATACATTTATGAAAATGATATTATTATTGTTAAGCTGCACAATATTATAAGCTGTTAAATAAACGTTAATGTTAATTCAGGCATAGTTAGAAATCGGTAAACAGTAATCAGTTATCAGCTATCGGTATATATATCATAAGTCAAGCTGTACGCTTTCTGTGTACTCTTCTATCTTAAGTCTAAAGACGAACGTTGCCAAGTTGCACATGGAATGCTTAAGCCTAATAAGCCTTAGTCTAAATGTGATGCAAGGATGCGGAAACTGGACGGCAGAGCAGGTGAAAGAGAAACAAAAATATAAATCGAAAGCGATAGAGAAAGCGAACAAGAAAGAGAGAGAGAGAAAGCAATCTGCGGTCATCTCAGCCTGAGTGGTTGGATGTGTGCGACTCCATGGTCTGGCGCTGGAGATCTAACGGTGGCCAGGCAGGTCTGCTTGAGGGATTTGCCCGGCGGCCGTTTGATGCACTCGTCAAAATAACACTTCTCCACATTGTGCAGAAACTCGACCAGCAGCTTGGCATCGCCCCCATTCGGTCCCGCGAAGTATTCGCACTCGTAGCCATGGGACTTGAGGTCGCGCACACAACAGTCGAGGAACTCGGCATTGGCCGAGTACCAATTGTTGTGCCGCTGGAGCGGAATGCCGAGGCGCGTTCGCACGATTCCCGTTAGCCAGGTGTCGTCTATCCAGAAGATGGGCACACGCTCCGCCTCCGCCACAAGGCGTGCGGCGGTTGGCACATTGGTAATATACAGCCAGCCGGACAGGTAGGCCGGATAGAGTGCGTGCGCGTATTCCTGGCGTGTGACGAACCACTTGTTAGCCTGCAGCCGAATGGGCGGCTTGGCGTCCAGCACAAATCCCGCCAGCAGCGTGCTGCTGCTGGTCAGCGCCGGCTGGCTGAGCTCCAGCGACTCCAAATAGCGTCGCAAATGGAATATGTCGTAGATGATGTCATCGTCCATTTTAATGATGAACTTGGCACGATGCTGGCACTCGCCTGATGCCCAGCGCAGACCCATCGCATGCTTGTAGCTCAGATTGCGATAGTCCTCGACAAAGTTGCCTTGCAGCAGATCCCCGAAACGCGCCTGCTCGCTGACCAGCTGCGCCTGGCTGATGAAATGTTCGCGCGACGGCAGCGCAGCCAGCAGGAAGACCCGTTGCAGCCCCATCTCGGCCAGCTTGCTCTGCGCTATCGCCTGACGGTGGGCGGCGCGCAGTGCATCGTGTCCCGCATACGAGGTCACAATGAGTACAGCTGTTAGGGATTACGGATGACGCATTAGTTGCGAGTTGGATCAGGGAGTGAGGTCAGTAAGTGCAAACAACAAAATCCAAATCAAACACAAACTCAAACTTCGATTATCGATTTTGTTGTTTACACACTCAAATTGTTTTTTTTTGTGGGAGGAGGGGGCAACTCACCGAGCAGCTCCCGCTCAGCGCGTCGACACACATCGCTGGCGAGCAGATAATCAAAACCTGTCAGATTCAGCAGCGGACCAGGTTTCAGTGCAGCTCCCACAACCACTCCCATTCCCACTTCAGATTGAGCTGCGCTTTGCTGTTTTGCTGCCATTTGTGCGTTGAGTGGAACTGTTGTTGTTTGTGTGTCTTCGTCACTCGTCGGGGGCAGATGCACCAGAAACTCATCTCTGCTCTCACGCAGCGGATGAGGAGAAGTGGGTGGAGTCGCCATGTAGCTGATGCACAATATTATGATTACGATTAGCGCGATGGCAATTGGTAGCAATCTGCGGCCGCGCATGCGCATCTTCAAACATTCTATTGTCGTTAGGCGTGTGTGTGTTTGAGTGTTGAATGTTTGAGTGTTGAGTGTTTGTGTAATGTTATTGGGCTTATGCTGAATGAAAACAAATGCACAAATGATTCAAATACAACACAAGCAAACACACACACACTCATCTGCACTAAATAATACTATGTGTGTAACTATCGATATAACGATATATCGATAAGCTGCTGCCAAGCTACATCAATAGTATGCAAATAGAGAAGATTGAGAAGTGACATGGATATCGATGAAGGTAGCTTGTGACGTCATACGACAGACTGTCAATGACTGCTCAACACACTTGAAGCGAGTTCTTTGAAAATCGTGGCTTCTTATGTAACCAAAATGTTCAAAGAAGATGATTTTACAAAAAAGGCGGGGTAGATCAGAAATACTGAGAGTTATCTAATAACGCGGCGAAATTTAGCCATTTGAAGCAGCATTCGGACGTGCTTTGGTCCGCAGACAGTTCTTGTCCTGCCGTTGCGAATTAAGTAGCAAAATTGACGAAAAATCCATCAAACAGCAGCAATAAGAAGAATTTTCTTAAAACAGAAAATTGCCCTTGCTCTGTAAAATCCTTGCGTATGCTGTCGAGTTCCTTGCCAAACGTTTTGTTTTAACTGGTGTCAAAAACTTGCCAAGCGACATTCCAATCGTCCTTGCAGTTTCTGAAAAAGAAATAGTTTCTCTATTTTTGGCATTTTTTTCTGGTCGCCTAAAAGTATGCAGTATTTTTTAATTCAATTTGATTTCGATTTTTGCTACATGTTGGATTTGTTTATTTGCCTTGTTGACTTGTGCGTGTACAATCACCAAGCAGACAATGCAAATTAACAACTCTTAAATTACCTTCCTCTTTATCAATTCGTAAAATATGTGTTCTTAAGAAGCTAAAAGCTAAACTTCAAAAGGATACATCGCAGACTCAAAAACTACAAAATTCAAAATCGAAAATGAAAAGACATGGATATAGTTGGGATAGGTAGAGTATTGCCGCTATCTTCACACACTTTCAAGGGTCTGCATCCGATCCGCTAGCAATGATGGCGCTATCTTCGCACACACTCATAACCCTGTAGGAAAAGTACCAATTCAATTTTTCATGCAGTCACTTTTTAGTCGATTACACGCCTCGATACATGTTGGTGCTCAAGTGCAATTGTACATTGTAGAATTTTGAATTGCAATATACAGTGTAATGCAAGCCATTATAATAGTTAGGTATTTGATTATATACCGAGCACCAGCTCAACTAAACATAAAAAATATTGACAAGATTGGTCTGCCTAAGAGGAAAATGTACAAAATGTGCCTACTACTTACTTTCTTATGAGATTCTTTTCTCTAAGTGTAAATGCAACTAAACTGTTATTTTTGCTTTTTTAGTTATTTTTATTGCTCTCTCTTTCTCTGTGTGCTCTCTTCTTGTGGGTTTTTTGGCGGACTGAGCTCAGTTCGCAGAGTGAAGTTGCCAAAGTTTGCCAGGCATGAATTATAATTTTAGTGCATTGAATTATTAGTGTCAAAGAAAGCACTTCAAGTTCTATGAAAGTTAGAAATTATATTTTATAATCTGCGTCAATCGATCAGAAATAAACATGAAGCGGTCCGCTTACGAGGTACAACGGGATTTTGCGCTGAGCAGCGGTTTTCACTCGGAAATCATTTGGGACTCGTGAGTTGAAAATGATTGCGGCAAATGCAGCAGCTGCTAATGAAACGCGCCAAACTTCATTGCAGCCTCGCCCCCGAGCAGGCGGATGTGCTGCGCCAGAAGATTGCCAATCTGATATGCCAGATGGAGGACGAGGACGTGGCCGAGGCGACGACCGGAGGAGCGAGAAGCAACAAGCTGCTGGCCAAGCAGCGCCAGCAGCTGTTCGATAATGTTTGGAAGCAGCGCGTCTACACAAATCGCACGCTGCTCTCGGCGATTATCTATGTGCTGGTCACTCCTGAGACGGATGCCACATTGGCGCTGCAATCGACCAGCTACAGCTGCCATCCCGTGATAAGGACGCGCAAGTGCGTCCGGGCGGATGGTGGGGGCAACGAGAGCTCCAGCGACGGCTGCTGCATGATCTTCATTGATGAGCACGGACGCGTCTATGCCAACTGGCAGCAGTATGTGCGCAACAATGCCCTGCCTCGTGGCACCATTATAGCGCCCCACAACGGTGTCTACACATTCACCAAGCTCACTGACCAGGAACGGGAGCGGGAGCGGGAACGGGAGCAAGTGCAGCTCATGGTGCAGTCAACACCAGCGTCGTGGCTCAAGCAAAAGGTGCTGCAAGTCAGCGACAAGCTGGTCACAGTTGGTGGCATTGTGGCCACGGTGCCGGTGGCTGCCACACTGGCATTGCCCGTCGCCGCACCCATACTGATTGCAGCCACAGTCGTTGGCGTCTCCACGGCTGCCTATAGCACCGTGCGTTCCGCGTCGAGGCTCATTGATCGACGCTGGCACGGCCAGACAGTATCGCTGGCGGACAGTGAGGCGCGCTCCAGCTGGCTGGGCGTTGCCGGCGGCGTTGCTGGCCTGGGTGCGACGGGCGCCAATACGGCGCTAAGTGTCCTCCAGGCGGGACGAGCTGGCCGGGCTGCTCAGCTGGCGGTGCACGGCTGTAACGTGTCCTCAATGGTGATCGCCGGCACCGGCGTCGTTAGCGGCGTCTATGATCTGTATCTCAAGATTAGCGACGAGCAATCGCTGAGCGGTTACGATGCAATGCAAATGGCATCCAGTCTGCTAATCTTTACGCATTCGGTGAACAATCTGCGCCTCGCCGTAAAGGCAACCAACGGCCACAGTCTGCGACGCGTGGTGCGTCACCAGACAAGGAAGGTGTTCAGTCGCATCAGCGAGGAGTCGGCCAAGCTGCACAGCAGCGACATATCCCGCAAGCTGGACATTGTGCGCCTCATCAATGACATACCCTACAAGGAGGTGCTGCTCAACTTGCACAAGATTCACTCGCATCTGGCGACTGGTGTCACAGTCGCCTTAGTTTTGGATGCCGTCGGTGCCGCTGGTGTCCAGTTGCCCACTTTTGTTCGTTTGGGCGCCGGTGGTGGGCTCAGCCTCGATTTACCGGAACTGACCAGCCAGTTGGGCTGCAAGTTTGTGGGCCAGATCGGCAGCCAGGCCAGCTTTATGGACGTGCTCGATGGGATGAGCCGTTACTTTAGCGGGCAGGCGATGCAGCTGCTGCTCCACCTGACGCGCACCTTTGTGGAGCAGAGCGTGGACGGAATTGGTCGCACCCTAAACACCTTTGTCTCCACAGAGCTGGTGCTCTACCACATGCTGATGCACTGCATCAACAACTACGAGAATTGTGCCGTCGATTTTCTCGAGCCACATTGTCACGACATCTTGGCCGTCATCGGCAAGTACTTTAAATCGCTCCAGCCTCAACCGGATCCGGAGCAGAAATGCATTAGGCGCAAGTGTCCCGCCTGCCATGGTGTCTACTATATGAGTCGTCTGTAATGTCTGCATCGTCTCCGTTTTAATGTGATTTCTCATGTGATTTTCTGTACTGCCATATTTTATTATCTACAACTAAACTATAAATTAAATAATCAAAATTATGAATAATTGTAACTTAAACGGCAATTTATTTATGGCATTCAATATTATTTGTATATATACAAATAATATATTTTAAGCAAATCAAATGCAACTCAGATGCAGCTATTTTGGCATAAGGAACTAGAACACCTAAACTATAAAAAACAATCGAATAAAACTCAATAATTGTATGCTGCGTTCACAGAGGAGTTCGAGTAGGTAAAGACAATTTCTTGAGGTCCAAAGCGTTCCACAAGTGATTGAATTTCGCTTTTTGGGTTACGAGGTGATCGACCATATTCTTCCAGTTGGCATTGCAGCCGCTGTCCGCCCAGTTGAGTTGACCGTTGATTATCACACCGCGAATGTTAACTCACTGGTACTGATTCGATTCATGAACTGAAGAACCACTTGCGCATATCGATAGTTATCAAATTAATCTATTGTTCAGACATCACACTGGATAATTCGCCGGTACTGTTTCGATTCATGAACTGAAGAACCACTTGCGCATATCGATAGTTATCAAATTACTCTGATGCGCATACGACACACGCATACTAGACAAAAGCTGTCTGTTATGTTGATGTGCTGTGAGCTAACTCACCGGAACTGTTTCGATTCATGAACTTGCGCATATCGATAGTTATCAAATTAGACTGCTGCGCATACCACATGCGCATACTGGACAAAAGCTGTCTGTTATTTTCTTAGCATGCACCAAACTATCAACAATCAATATCGAAAGTCAGCGTCGTCGTCGGAGCCAATCTTGGGCGGGACATTTTGCACATTTTGAATTACACAATTCGAAATAATCTGCACCCAATTCCATATTTCCATATTTCCATATTTCCCAAGACGACTGCCAGGCAATATTGAATTATTTTCATTTAGTTTTATTAATTTCTCTTTTCATTTGTTGTTCGCGTTTGTATCTCTTACGTCTGCTTATATATTCTCTTTTCAAATACACACATACATATGTATGTGTCTGTGTGTGGTATGATAATTGCTTGGATTACAATATGCCTTAGACATTTATGTAGTACTAATCGGATCTCTGCGAATAAGTTACCAACTGAATAAATTGCATATCTTTTGCATTTCATAAATGCTTATGCTTCTTTCACACATATATATATATATATATATATATATATATATATATATATATATATATATATATACTTATGCATATATGTATATATACATGCATTGTAGCTGTACATAAGCACATACATATGTATATATATATATATATATTTATACAAATATTGGTATTTCGAGGGACAGAGTCGAAAAAACCCTAAAAATGTGTAATGCAATATGGGTATTCCATTTATTTATTTATAAATACTTTCAACTTATATATGTATATATATATATGCCCTAATACGCCTGATGTAATTCAGTGGTAAGTTTTTCTCATTATTATGTTTACTTGTAGGTATTTTTTTTCTATCATTCTTGTCAATTTCTTTCTTTTTATATTTTGTTGGACTTAAACTCGTTTTGCATTTGACGTTTACTTGGCTTTTAACGGTTCAATTCGTTTCTCAAACTCGCCTCACATACCTTTGCTTTATTTATTTATTTATTTCATACATACAAATATTTTAATATTCGGTTTTGAATTCGTTTTCGATCTCACTTGTATGCCTCTGTGTGTGTGTGTGTGTGTCAGTTTGTGTGTGTGTGCGTGTGTGTGTGTCAGTTTGTGTGTGTGTGGGTGTATGAACAATATTGGTAAATCTATGTATGCTTGTGCTCTGTGTTAAGTTCTCTTGTTGCTTGTATTTAATTGTACAATTAAAAAAAAAAGTTGTCTAACTGCATCGTTGTAACGCCAGCGTTACAATTTCTTTTTTAAAATATATATATAATTTAATATACATATCTCATATCTTGTTTTCTGACCCTGCATCTTTTTATTCTTCGTTAGATCTATTTTTTTTTAATTTCAGGCCAAACTTTTTTCACATTTCAAGCGTTTTTCCTTAACAACCGTCTTTCTCTTTTCTCATATTCTGTTTTCCTTTGAGTTTTGTTTTGTTTTCAAATTTGGTGTTTTACATTTCATTAAAGTACAAAACATATCATATCATCCTTTCAAGTAAATACGTTTTGTTGTGACTTTTTCTTAAAAACATTTTCCATCATTTTATGCAGCGTATTTTATGTTTGCTTGGTATCATATTCATATTTATATATATACATATGTATATATATAGATATTTATATTTATACTACTCTATACATTTATGTATATAAATTGTATGTGTTATTTAAATTTGCAATTCACAGAAAGAAAAACAAAAACTTCCATTTACAGTTAGCATCACGACATTCAAACAAAATATCTAACTAAGCCACAAATTTCTGCATAGTTATCAAAAAAATTTGGCCAACCTGTCCTATAATGCTGTTCTAGTAACATGTATCATCTATCATTATATAAGTCGTAATTTACTAGCAAAAAAAAAAAAAAAACACAAACACGAGGTTTTATTTACTACAATTTGGTATGCATATGTATAGGACCTCATATATATATATATATATGTATATGTATATGTATATATAGATATATACACTGATATACTTGACGGTATGTCTCCTCTAATCGCTAGAAACACGACGATTAAATGTGAAATGTCACACCCCTTAACTATATGGATATATGTATATGTATGAGGATAGTATATGAACTATACGATACTGCAATTTCAGTCAAAACTGGGCAAACACTGGGCCACAGCCATCGAAATTGAGATAGATAGATGGATAGATAGAAAGATAGATCGATAGATAGATACATATGTATGTACATATATCGGACCATACATAGGATACATATGTAATAGACAGAATGGATTCGAGATTGGAGATTGAGACTGAGACTGAGACTGAGAATACGAGAACAAAAATACTTCCTACTCTTAGATGCAATTAACTTTTTTTCTTGGCAATTCTCTAATTAGTAAATATATGTATTCCTTAGTTTCTGTTTTTCGTTTATTTATTGAATTATATGTATGTATGTATGTATATATTTAAATGTAAATTTAAGTTTATGAATTGCTTTTGGTTTAACAATGCGAGAACTAATGCCGAATGCCATTTATCGGGCTATGTTTTAAAATACATACATAAGATACATATTAAATTCATAAATTACAGTGACACTCAAAATACACATACAACATATGGTTAGATACATACATATAGAAGTAACTGTATACATAATACGCAACGGCATATGCACATTTATTATTTTGTAATATAGCACACATATATATATACATATATACATATATATATATATATATATACATCTATACATGTATATATATGGCGATGCGCATCGTGGGTCTGCAAATACATTGCAAATTACTTATTCCTGTAGCTATACACATATATATATATATATATATATATATGTATATGTATGTATATACGTATGTATGTATGTAAATATCAGTGTATCTGTATCTATCATTTCATATGTTGTGGAGAACTGTTTGCCTGTATATGTGTTTGTGTCTGTGTGTTTGGTTTGGTGTTGCTTATTACACACATCTCACTAACATTGAAATTCATTAGTTTGTAACCAATTACAATACATTACTTAATAATATGTACTATATATGTAATTTAGCAATATTATAGGTATGCATGAATTGTTATGTAGTAGCATGTATAAATAATTGGTATCTCTGCCTTTTGGTTTTGTTGTAAGTTGTGGTTTTTGGTAGAGAAAAAAGTCATTTAGTTTTTGTTTGTTTCATTTATTTGTAATTTCATTTCACTCAATTGTTAAAGTAGCTTTCAGTTTGCCATGGACTGCGCCCTGCTTCCAACTATTGTTTGTTTTGTATGTAGTATATTTTAGTAAATTGATTTCTCTTTGACTTATAACTTTTGCACTTGAATTAATTGCATAATTAGTCATTAATTGCAAAAGTAAATTTGAAGCGCACATTTACAATGCTGCTATAATTGCTATAAAGTATTTATTTGTTGTTGTTCTTGTTGTTGTTGGTTATGCAACTTACAATCTGTTGTTGTTGTTATTTTGTTTTTCCTTTCTGTTTTTTTTTCTTTTTTGTCTGGTTTAATCTAACAATTTGACAGTTGCTGTGTTCATACTATTTAACCTGTTTTCTCATTTCAGTTACAACAATTTTCTCAACACGTTCTGCTGCTTAAAGAATATATATATTTTTATGCTGTTTTAATGTATAATATATATAGGTTTTGTATATGTATATATACATATATATATATACATCTATATATATACATACATATATATATATATATATACAAATATATTTAATAGTGCATAATAATTTTAATGATATTTTTAGACCATCAAGGTTCATTTTCATTTCATTTTTGTTTTAATATATGTATGTATATAATTATGTAGATATTAAAAAAAAAACACAATTTCACGGATCCTGCCCGTTTAAACACAAAATAAAATATATATATATAGCATACAATATGTGTGTGTGTGTAGGGGGGTGGGGTGGGTGGGGGTTTTGGGGGGTGGTTAAATATATGTTTATATATAATATATATAAATATATATATTATATTAAAAAAAATTAATAAATTAATAACAATAAAGGTAATAAATTATGCGCTTTTTAGTTTGGCCTGCCACTCTCGATCGATCACGCTCCAGCGTGAGCATGTGACTCAGTAAAAATATAGTGTTTGTAAATATATATAGCATAGATTGCTCCACATGCATATATATGCATGTGTCTGTGTATAGTTTGTTTAAATGGTGTATAGCCAATGACTTTTTCAATTGAATTTTATTTGGTTTTCGCTTTAAATTAAGAATTTTCTAGTGCTTGAGCTGGAAAAGTCTTTTTTTTTCGTGTAAACTGTGGACCAAGAAGCATCTTAAGTCAATTAAATCAAATCAATCAAAATGTGTAAATTGATGTGGCAATCGTAGGACAACTTTACATACACATTTCGAATTTGTCAGTTGGTTGATTTAACTTGGTTAACATCGCTCTTACTGTTTCTGTTACTTTTTTTTTTAATTGTTACTGTTACTCATTTTGTTTGTCTACCACTAAAATGATATTTTGCGAAGACAGCGTTTTACTTGGAAGCAACATAAATCAAGAATTTCTTCAGCTAATTGTACAAATTATTATTATTATTAATATTATATTTGTTTTTTTTTTGTTTGGTTTTTTTTGTTTTTTTGGTTTTTGTTTTATGTTCAGTTTTTTTGTTTCAAGCAAATTAAACTTTCATTTTTCTTTTTGGCTTTGTTTCTCTTCTTATTTTTTGCGTCATTTAGTTTTAGCTGCAAGCATTTGCTGCTTTATTTTAAATTCGAGTCCAACGTTTAAGTTATGTACAAATAATTAAAAAAAAAAAAAAAAACGTATTTCACGTGTGTGTATGTATTACATATGTATGTATATAGGACTTTACAACTGCAGTCTAAGCTGCAGAATGTACATAAGGTTTTGGGCTTAAGTATGTTTTTTTCTTTTGTTTCATTTGAATATAGCTTCAATTTTGTTTGCTTTATGCATTTCAATTTAGTTGAATTCACTGGTTTTGCTTTTAGGCGGGGTTAGGGGAGGCTTACAGCATTTAATTGCAGTTAGTGCTTCGTGTTTCTTTTTGTTTTTGGTTTTTGTATTTTGTTATTTTTGTGTTTTTTTTTTTTTTGTCGTCTCTAAATAAATAAAATTTGAAATGTATACAACAATCAACGCAATCGTTATCAACATAATCATCAACAATGATAATAATCTTTTAAAATTAATAATTTAAATTTAAAATTTATGCATGCACAATATTTTGTTTGTTTTTTTGTTAGCTCAAAGCGTTGTTCATTTACAAATTATCTTAAAAAACTTAATGGTAAAATTGTTATTGTTGTTGTTATTGTTGTTGCAGTAGTTGTTGTTGTTGTTGTTGTTGTTCTAGTTGCCTTCCTGGCCTTGGTTTGTCAATACAATAAAAATGAAAGCAACAAATTTGCCGCAATGAATATTGAGCTAGAGTGCTGTGGTTCAACATTAAAAACTAAAGTTCGGTTGCTTAAAATATATTTAAAAAATAAAAATAAAATCGAATTAAATATTGCAACAAAATCCGTCTATGGTTGTGTTTTTGTTGGTGTATTTGTTGTTTTTTTTTTCTGCGGTATTTGTTTAAAGTTTTTGCTTTGTGTTTGGCTTTTGTTTGCCTTTCTTTTTGCAGTGCGCTTTTGTCTTGTCTTTAATTTGGAGGATTTTGTTTGGGTTTTGTTTGTTTTTTTCTAGATTAATTGTTATGTGTAATGTTATGTTAATGCTTTGCTTAGCTGCTTTCTTTTTTGTTTTCAGTGTATTTCACATCAATCTCAGTTTTCATTAAGTAAATTTCTAATTTCTCATATTTTTTTTGTTTTTGTTTTCTTTTACTATAAGTTAAACGGTACTTTTGCTATTGCTGTTTGTTTTTATGCTTTAAACATTTGTTTAATTCTTTGTATTTTTTTTTTTGGTTTTTTTTTCCTTTTTTTGTGTCTTTTTGTTAATTTTTTTGTTGATTTTTTTTTTCAAAATTTTTGGTTGTTGTTTTTCTTTTTCTTATTTTTTTTTTTAAATTGTAGTCACTAACGTAGTAGGAAGAAGCTGTGCGCTTTTTCCGTTATTCTCCGATAAATTCTGACGACTCTCCGTCACATTCCACCGCGTTGGGCCTGATTTTGACTCCCTGGCGGATGGCCACCGCCTGCCGCGCTGGTGGCCGTTGTGCCCGTTGTGGTGCTGGAGCCGGCATCTGCCCGGCTCTCGCTCTCGTCGCACTCTTCAAGCTCGGCTAAATTCTCCTGATCGGACTCTTCCAGCGTTATCTGCGACGAGAATGAGCGTGAGAATGGAATATAATCAACTTATTGGCTGATTGAATACCTGAAAGCGAATCTTCTCATCCTGCGGTATTTCATCGGCTGCCGATGGCGGCGGCGATGGCGGTATCATGCTCTGATAGTAGTCTCTGTTCTCTTCAAGCGTATCGAGTATATCCTGTGCGTCTGGATGCACCAGATCGGCCCAGGTTTCCCACAGCGGATGCACAATATAATCGATGAAGCCCACCTGGGACTTCTCGATGGTAGCATTGTGGCGATCGCACATCGGACTAATGTCCATGCCCGATTCGCGCTCCTTGTCGCCCTGCAGAAAGAACTCCTCCATTAGCAGCGCCACCCAGCGCTTATACAGCGTCAATGGCTTGGTGGGATTGCTCAGATCAGCGCAGTGCACCAAATTCTCAAGCACCTGTGCACACACATCAACCAGAAAGAGACAGATGAATGTGTGTGTCTGTGTGTGTGAGAGAGAGAGAGAGAGATTGAGAAGAGCATCTCACTTACCTGTATACGATCTGTGTAGTTGTCCAGGAGCAGCACCCCAGAGCCGGCTACCTTCTTGGTCTCCACCATAGTCTTCAGATCGGCCAGCAGACTCATGTGCTTGGACATGTCCGTGGAGAGCACAATATCAATAACCATTTTCCTCAATGTTTGGCGTTGTTTCCTATATAGATAGAGATCAAGATTGAATATGGCCGTAGATGTGCGCTTTGGGATTTACTCACTTTTGCATATTACCGAATATATCACATCCTTGATTTTGCAATAATTTGAAGGCAACAGCTAAATGATGATTTTCCAAAACAGATTCGTCATTGTACATTAATGCTAGTTCGGAACCTGCAACAAAATGACAAAATATTCAAATGAATAATTAATTTTCACATTTGAAATGATTGTGTTTCGTTCGTACTTGAATTAACCAAAAACTGATTGGTTAAGCCAGGATGATCAACATCGTGAATACAAGCGGCGAACAGGGCCCCGCCCACTTCGAGGGGCGTGAATACACCCTCCAATGCAGGTGTATTTAGTAGCACATTTGTGCTCTGTGTCACGTCAGCGGCATGCAGCGAATTGTGAAACGGATTGTCTTTGACGTAGTGGTCCTCCAGAGTAGTCATAAAGTTAAGAAAAGTTTTCGGTGGTATCATAAGACTGGTCAGTAATTCTCTACTCTGTAATTGCAGAACAAATCAAAACAACACAGAGCATTAGCATTATCATTTCATTTATGGAAGTAGTGGGTAATAATAGAGTGTATTAATATTTGTTGTTTAACAAATTCAATGAATCATTTATGACTTGTAGTCTTTGGAGTGTCGTTGACTGTGCTGATTCACTTACCTGAAATATGGTGTATGCCACACAGGTGAGCGGACGATTGCAGCTCAGATCGCCAATTTTGAATATCTCAATGCCCCACGTATCGAGCTCGGCGAGCAGCGGGCCCAGCTCGCTCTCCCTGGGCGTCTCCACGCCAAACGTGGGCAAACGCTCGCCGGTGAAGCTGTTGGTGTGCGAGAGCGGCCGCTTCACGCCGCTGATCTGTGACATGGGCGGACCGCGGGGCGATCGACTGCGCGGATATTGATTGACCGGTTGGGTTGAGGGTTCCGTATTCTCTTCGACGCGCAGCGATGGCAAATCGAACTCTTGCTGCTTGTCTGCAAATATTCAAATACACACAGCAAATACTTAAGTTAGATTGGGCCTTATCAAGTCACATCAAGTATACGTCAAGTTGTTAACAAATAACACCCTTCACGTACATATTAAATTTGAGCACACATTTTAGGCAATGCGAAATTTGCAAAGTCCCTATTCTTGGGGCAACATGAACCCAAATCGCCGATGCATAAATTAATATTTATTTATTTATTAGAATTGTGTTGAATTTAAGTCAGCGTACAGTTGATAATAACAATGCTTGGACAAGCAGACACAGACACCCTGCAGTGCTATACTCTACATTCATTCAAAGCACTCATTTTACGAGTAAATTGATTTGAATTTGGGCAAATCTTTTAAACTTGATAAATTCAGAAAAATATATATTCTTACTTATGTATTTAATTGGGTCTGTCTGTTAATAATAATTACACATATTCGAAGCACACAATTCCCCCTATATTTTTAGGGTATAAAGAGTGTACTACAAAATTAAAATGTGTGTGTTTGGGTGAATGCTTTCATTTCCACGTAACAAATATAACAACTCCATGCATATTTAATAGGGTCAAATGTATCTAAATAAGATGACTGATATGAATGGCATATTAAGTTGAAGTTGAAATCGCTCTTGTTGCATCCAAAAGAAATTCATTAAGAAATGGGCACTTTTGACTACAACCGGACTTGAGTTGCTTATTTTTGTACTTGTAGCTTACTTTGCAAAAATGCTTTTGCATATCTAAGTAAATAAGTAAAGTCTTTTAGTGTTAGAGCTTTAATATGTAAATATTCATGTGATATACTCTGACATTAAGTAGTCGTTATGGGTAAGTTTGTAGATCGCTGTTAGTCAGCAACTCTTCGTTATTTAGATTGCCTTAAACTTTGTCCAACTGCCAAAAAAATAATCACTAAAAATCGCTAGTTTTACTGTTAAAGATAACTTTAAATATTTATGATTACCAATTTGATGTGTACACTTTTGAATTGCATTGCAGATAAGTATGTGGAACATCTGTCTACTATTCGATACCTTATTTTTAGGCAAGTCTTTAAAATACAAACAGCATGAAACACTCACACATATATCACACACACACACACACACACACACACACACACATATGCACGAGTACATATGCTATCCATGCCACATCGCCTTCGTGCCCCACGGCATTAACTCGACGCAGAGCTGTCTCAGCTGCCTGCTGTTTTATGTTTCTTTTTTCACTTCCCTTATATTTTTCGCCAACACACACACACACACACACACAAACACACACACACACACACACACACGTGGACCGATGCAAGCATATGTACACACTTTGCATACGATTTGATTTTGGTTTTGAATTTTGAATCTGTAATCCGTTTCAGAGATTTTTTGTTTACTCGCACAGCGCTCAACGATTTGGCTGTTTAACATATGCGACAGCCGCGAGAGACAACTCTTCTCTCTCTCTCTCTCTCTCTCGCTCACACTCTGTCTTTGGCTGTATCTCTATCTCCATCTCTATCTCTGGATACGTTTGTGTTTTCATCTTGCAAAGTCGTTTCAATTAAGCCACCTCCACATGCCTATTCCCATTCTCATTCCCATTTGCAATCGCAATCGCAGTTAACGCCATAGGCCATGGCCATTACGTATACGCACTGTGTCTGTGCCTGTTTTTTTTAGAGTAGAGTCGACTTATCGACTGGGCGACACATTTACGCTGCCCGTCCTGGTTTTTGTGTGTGATTTTAGGTTGGGCGAGAGACGGCCGCTTCTGTTTCAAATGAAGTGTTACAAATGAACATTAGGGTCCCGTGTGTGTGTGTGTGTGTGTGGTGTGCGTGTGTTAGAGTGTAGCTTTAGGTGCTGGCTAGGCCAAATGCGATTTTATGCTTGATAAACTACAATAAAAACAACAACAATGGGGGGAGACAACTACCAAAGGCGTAGGCCCAAAAGGAAGCAGACAAAAAAAAACGTTAGTAACCGCAAAGGTAGGCAGAAAAACGAGTTTAGGCCTGGCCAAGCCGGGCCGAGCCAAGCGAAGCATTTTAGCCAGTTGCCAACTTGGCCATCTGAGTAGAGTCGAGTTGAGTTCGAGTTCAGTTCAGCTTTAGGCATAGGCTCAGCTCAGCGAAGCAGAAATTTGGACAAATGTGCAAATATGTTGGCCTACCTCATGCTTGGTCACACCCACAGTTTAAGGAGGCGCGCCCACCCCTCCCTCTCTCTCTCTCTCTCTCTCTCTCTCTGACAGTTGCTTTTATTTTATTTGACATTCTGTTCTCTTCTCTGCGGTGTTTTGTTTTGCTTCAGCTGTGTTGTAACTCTTTCGCTTTGGTCTACGCGCCTTTGTTTGTGCACATCCTGAGGGCAGCGTCAAACGTGGACGTAGTTTTTGTAGCCCCCCTTCCCTCTCCCTCTCCCTATCCGTATCCCTCCCCTCGACGCACACACATAAGCACCCGGCTGTATTAGGGACTGAGGCGTGCCACTGGGTTCGTAGGTTAAACAATGAAATTTCCACTTCATCTGTTTTTATGCTGCTCTGCATAATTTAATTTTGCACTTTCAATTCGACGGCTTTGGCTTTGGCTTAAGTTTTATTTGGCCTGTTATTTTGACTCCTTTTTGCCAAGGGGTTTCCTCTATTTTTCTTCTATTTTTTTCTTTATTTTAGGTTTTACTTACTGCTCTTTTGCACTATAAGCTGGCGTCTCGTACTTTACAAACAAGTTTTGAATATTGCATACTGTTTTTGCTATAGTACATAGTTCTAATTGAGTGTGCGGGTGGGATGAGGAGGGGGGATGGACAAGGAAGGAAGCAGACGCCACTTGAAACTTTCCTGCGGCTAATGCGATTTTATTGCATACTTTTATGCGTCGTCGAGCAGCAACAAACACGATAAAAAGAATAAAGACTATGAGAATGTCATCAAGTGCAGATAAAATAAACGCGAAGTCCTCACAATTCTTGAATAACATTCAGTACATTTCATTGGGCTCACAATGTGCCAGTGCCAAGGATATGACTTACTATAAGGATTTTCCATTTGAGCTGGCCTTCTTTGGTTTGGGGCGGCACTTACTTTGAATAAGTGTAATAAGATAACTATCGGCGATGTTATCGATGATATCGATACTCCACTACCAATATGAACAGCTTTATCCAAAACTATACAACAACTTCTTTGACTGTTTTGCTATTGAGTTGTACTTAATAAGCTTAGACTTGATAATATTGGTAGTTTCTCTTATATCTAGTTTTTTTTATTCCCCCATAAATATTATATCAGTTTGACTTACCCAAAAATGTTGAACATATATATTCGGAAATTTGATTTCCCGATTTGCTTGACTCACTAAAGTGGGATAGCTCCTTGTTTAGCATGCGCTTGAACTGAAGAAGATAAAAAACGATACAATTAATCGAAGAGTTAGTAGTGATGTAATAATTGGCAATGAATTATCGATAATCGATAAACGTACCTTAAGCGATGCCATGTCGGAGACACTGCGGTGCGTTTGTATGGTCTCCAGCTGATCCAGGCACCAATCCAACTCCTCAATGGTATCGGTGGCTAGGCGAGTGTAGTTCTCCTCGCCCTGTGCTAGTTGGACACCGCTTGCATTTCCGCCACGTCCGGATGATGATTGAGCTGGCCGCCTGGATCTTGTTTGATTAATACATGATTTGCACACGCACAGATACGCACACACACACACACACACAAAGATAGTTGGTGAGACAGAGGGGTGAGGGTAACATTGAAATTTTGATAAATAGGAAGAGAGAGTGAGAGATAAAACGGGGAGCGGGAAAGTGGCGTGGAAGTTATTGTGATGGGAGGAACAAGAACGGAACACAAACAACAACAAACAAACGTGACGACAAACAAGAAGAAAAAAGAAACAGATAAAAATATGTAAGAATTACAAGAAAATTTCAATGAAAATAACACAAAAAATTGGCAAACGCAAATAAATTGATCGAATTTGAGGGGAGGCGGTTGACAGGCAGTGGGATGGGTTATCGGAAGGAAGTTAACAGTTTTTTTTTATTATTATTATTATTTTTTTTACAACCACACACAGCGAGAAAAAACGTGTTTACAACATTGATAATCAAGAATTGGGAATATATATATATATATATATATATATATATATATTGAATTGAACAACAACAACAACGATTAAGTTTTGATTTCGGCGAGTGAGCGAGACACATATATAGACATATATGTACACATATGTATAAAGAAAGAGCAGCAGAGAGAGAGAGAGAGAGAGAGAGAGAGAGAGAGAGAGAGAGAACAAGAGAAAAAAATATGAACATAATTGATTTGAAAAATCTGTGGTTTTCAGTACAACAATTAAGAATTATTGGTTAGCTTATGATTAATTGCATACTTATGGACTTATGTTGCTTAATATGGGATTCTCTTTTTTGGATTAAAACATGGCTAACGAGTGGAATAGAACACTGCTGTTGGTAAGGGTATTCATTGTATTATTTGTAAACACACAGACACATCCAGAATTTTAGATATATTAGTGCCAATAAGCAACATCAACAACAACAACAACAACAAATAACATAATATAGGTGATAAGAAGAAATGATCTTTTGGGGATTTTCTATTTTTTGCAAGCACATCGCACATGCGCACAGCCGTTCCCATTCCATGGTGACTGACCAGTTCAATAGAACTGACAATGTTTTCAATCTGAGTTCCGTCATATTCGTTGGAAAAATGTATAAATAAAGTGCACGATACGACATATATTTGCGGTATTTTTGGCACGTCAAACCGTAGCCCCGCCGCCCGTCCGGCTCCAGTCTGTGTCTGTGGGTCGTTCTCCGCATCGTTGTCGTCATTTCGGTTGAAGTGGGTCTCTACTCTTCTTCAACAGTTGTGTTGTGTGTGTGTAAGTTTAGTGGAGGGGGGAATTACGAATACATACACTTATACATACATAAAACATGTAGACATAATTATTGTTGGTCGGTAAAGAAGATTAATGCTTTATGCTATTGTTGTTGTTTACTTTCTGGTTGTTGTTTTAATTGCTGCTTGATTAATTAAAGTGTGAGATGACTAAAAGATATTGAGAGAGACAGAGAGGGGGAGGGAGCAAGAGAGCGAGCAAGGTACATCGACAGGCAGCAAGACAATAAGTGCAGAGAACATGAGTAGGAAGCAGGCGCGAGACAGAGTCCGGGAGAATTGTATAGAAGGAAAACAAGTTATTTCCTCTCGTATTTTTATTGGTTATTTCTTTTCTTTATTGGGCGGGGCTTGTGTGGAAAAGTGGTGTTTCAGACTGGGAAATGGAAACCTTGGGCGGTGAATTAGATTTGTTTGCCTGTTTGTCATGGATCGCGGGGGTCGCGAGCTCAGCCTTAAGTGATTTTGTGGCAGTAGCTCTTGGGGTGGTGGTCGGAGGGGGGGGGGGTGTTCATGTCAAAATCACCACGAAACAAACTTACTTGTTGGATGCTGGTACATTTGTCAGACTTAATAAATTGTTGCGCACTGAACGTAAACTGGCTAAAATTTGGGCAAACGGCGTTACAATCAGATCCTCGCCATGGCTGCAAAGAGAGAGAGCAAAATAGATAAGTAAATGCAGATTATAGATGTTATAGATATAATACATAAGTCGAATAGATGTTCAAACATAGGATACATAAACACATTTCCATGCAAAATACAAAGTGAGTAAATAGAGTAAATGCTATAGCGACTATAACCACGTCGACTTACAGAGAGAGTGATCGAGACATGCACGTAAATAATTCAATTAAACAGTGAAGCACACGTGAGTAGCGAGTAACAAGAGTGACGAGTAATCGAAGTGGCGAGTAACAGAAGCAGCAACAGCACCAAGTGTGGCGAGTAACGACAAGAAGACAAAACACTACAACATTTGTTTAAGTACTATTACTATTTGAATTGAATTGCGAATAGGGCGATTAAATCATTAAACATTTGTTTCTCGCTTTGCAAGCAGTTTGGCACTTGCTACTCGCCTTGACTCGTTTATTGAATTGCATTTCATTAATTACCGTTTATTGCACTTGAAGTCATGAGTGTACATTAATATATATATATATATATATATATATATCGATTCATAAGTTTAGGCATTAGGTGACCTATCGCAACCGAAATGAAATCATTGAATTCAACATGGAATTTCGCACGCAATCAATTAAACGATGTTAAAGTTGTTGTTTTCCATATTAAAAACTACCAAAATTGATGGAGATATTAACGCTTAAATTTCAAACTGATTTAAATGGAAACGATATAGTGTGAGTGAGTGTTTAACCGAATTGGCTGGCAAATCAACTGGAACAAACTCATAGGTGCCTGAGTTTACGATGATACCAGTATGACAATCAGGGTCTCCCCCGAGGGCCCCAAAAAGGCTGGCAGCTGTCGGTCGGCCGCAAAAGGTCAGCGCCATTGCCACGAATAGACATGCCAAAAACAACACGTATGCCAAACACAAAGGAAGGCAATGTAAGGACGCTAAAGGACGTTCAAGTTTGTTGCACCGCACAATTCTGTCCAGGTTGGCCCGAAAATTCCACAGAAATGCGGAACGAAAAGCGGCGCGCACATTTTGTGGAAATTGTGTGGCAGCTTGTTTCTCGGCCCACGAGCCACTTGGCTCGAAATATTTGTGCCGAAAATAAATATTAAGCGGGCAAGAATAAAAAAGAAAATATTTAAAAAAAAAAGAAACACACACACACAAAAAAAGTAAATACCCAAGGCACAGGCGTGGCAAGGAGACGTGCACAAAGACGTTGCCGTTGCCGTTGGCGTTTTCGTTCGCGTTGACAAACAAAAAATGGGATAAATTAATATTAATATATTAAAATTAACAAAACATATAAATAAAACAAACAACAACCATAAAGCTATTGGCCCATCTGTGACGTCACGACAGAGCAACGTTGGCGGCGCCAAAATTAAAATTCGCTTTTTAATTTTGTATTTTGATTTCTCTATACCCTGTAGCTCTGAAGGCTTGGCAGCTGTATTTGGCTAATTAATATTACATAGGTATAAGAACTCTGCTCTGAACATAAAAGGGTATGCATATTCCTGAAAGTCCCAAAAAAAGAATAACTAACACAAAAATGTGCTCCACAAACAATTAAGGTAACAATCTAAAAGTGAATCTGTATATTACTATATAATACTAGATATGTGGTATAAAAAGACTGAATACAGGGTATACGCAATTTGTGCATGTTTTAATTGCGCTTTTTTACTTGTAGATGTATTTCTTTACCGTTCAGCTTTAGAGCCTATTGGCTGGCAATAAAAACGCTTGGGAAAATTGAAAAAAATTATAAAACGAAATTCTGCGACTTTTTCAAAATGTTCAATGAAAGCGAGCGAGAGAGAGAAAGAGAGAGAGAGAGAGAGCTACAGAGAGCGAGCGATATGCAAATGGTGACAGCGATATACGATTAATGATGCCAACTCATTTACAGGCAGGTTGCCCCCGCTGCCCCAAGCCCGCCTTGGCATCGGCCCGCTCCACTCACAGCGGTGGGTGCTCTGTGGTATGTTTGCCTGATTTTTGGCACGTTGCAATATCCCACATAATATACCAATGTCTGTGTGTGTGTGTGTGTCGCAACAATTGTACAATACTACACTGTATGTGTGTGTGTGTGTGTGTGTGTGTGTGTGTGTACTCACATGCTCATCCATCCATTTGTCTATCCAAACACCCATCTTAAGTGGCGACCATAAACAACAACATAAATAACGAGAGGCGAACAGACGCAGCAGCAGTAAGTGCAACAACAAGATTCACCCACACCACCCACACACCACCCGGCACCCTCCCCCTCGCCCCACACATTTCTTACACATCTACCGCCTGCCAGCAGCAGCAGCATCAGTAAATTTGAACTCTTCACTTTTGCCCCCGTCTCGTCTCTAGACGACACTTTGCCACTTTGCAGACAGACGAAATGTTTTTGCTGCTGATTTGTCATTTCCAAGCATGTCTCTTCTCTGCTCTTCTTCTATACTCTCTTCGTTTCTTTTCGTTTCTTTTCATTTCGTTTCGTTTCGTCTCGTTTCGGTTTTCTTCTGTTCTCTTTCGTTATTCGATTATGAATATTGCGACGCATTTCGCCGCCAGATTAAAAACATGCCAATGACTCATTCACTGCGCTTCGGTGTGAATAATTGTCCGAGGAATCGCCGTGGTATCTTAATGGGGATACTCTTGTGCCATTGCACACACACATATATATCTATATATATATATATATATATACATATGCATTAACATATACATATATATGCTCAAGTACGCATTTGTCATATTTATCATAAATTGACTTTGAGTTGATTTTAATCAAATCTGACATTTTATTGATTTGTTTATGATTTCATCTCACAAAATCAGTTCATCCATAAAACTTGTCAATTTCACTCTAAGCAAGTCAAATAATACATATTTTCCAATTGTTTTTCACAAGCTTAATAAATGAAATACATTTTTTGTAAGACATAGCTTTTCAGCTAAGGTATTTCTTTAGGTCATATTAAGATTTGAATATTGAAGCGATTGCAATTGGAAAGTCAGCTTAATTCGTCTAAGCTACAATAATATTTAAATTATATTTCACATGTCTGTTAATAATATTAGTAATAATTATTCAATATTAAATAATAAATGTGTACTACTCATGTTTAAGCATTTTGTGATTTTCTTAATCCGTGCTTACTTAAAAAAATCAATTGAAAGGCAATTAAATAATTTATTAACAATTTCAAAAGATTTTTACTTGCGCAAAAGCAATTTAAAGTACTGATTTTATTAGTCAATTGACGAGCCTGATGAAATGTGAATTTTTTTGCGCACAAGCTAATTAAACTAAATGAAATGCCTAATGAAGAAACTTTGAAACTTCATTTGAAATCTCTAGCGTAAACATATACATATATATTCAAAATTATTTGACAAATACGCATGTACAAGTGTAGTTTCTTATGCCTTTGGGAACGTAAGTGAATAAACTGGCAACAGAAGCAGCAGTTTTTTTCTTCGCCTTTTCCTCTTTTTTTGTGTCATTAAAATTAGAATATATGTGTGGATACAACGGCAGCATGTTAGGGGCGGGGGGGCGGTCAAAAGCATAAGTAGATATAAAAGATTGGTTTTGTTTGTTGGTGCCGACAGCTTTACCTGCGCTGCGATTTAATGGAGAACATGTTATCTCGATCGGCCATTATGGTGACAGCCAGATCGTCCTGCATTATGGATGGTATCATATTGAAGAAGCTGTGCACACGCGGCAGCGACTGTGACGAGGCTGAATTCTTGTTAAGCATGGTGGCAAACGCGCACACACGCACACACACAGACACACACAGAAAATACACACAGGAAAACAATTAAAATAAACTTCAAACGTTGGTCATCGGAACGTTGCACTCCGGAACCGCCAACAGCTGGCAGCTGGCAGCTGGCGCTAGGCTAATGCGATTTCAAAATCAATTTCACTTTCAATTCGAATTCAAATTTCGATTTCTCTGATTGGTAACTATTTTCCGGACTATTTGAGATGACAACAACAGCAAGAAGACAAGGCGACAAGGCGACAACGAAAACGAGGCGACAGCGCAAATGCTTTTTGAATTTTCCACGAGTACGCGCTGGCCGAGAATGAGCGCGTCCCGCGGCGTGGCCAGCGAAAATACAAAACTCACAACACAACTCACGGCACGCTCAGAAATGAAAAAAGAAGAAAAATTATTGTAGAAAACGACAGCGCAGCGACGCCGGCAGCACAGTTGGCAGCGCAGCGGCCATCAGCTGAGTAGAACGTAACGTAAGAAACAAATTATATTCAACTTAAAAAAAAATCCCAAAAAAAAAAAAAATAACAAAATATAAATAAATAAAATTAAATGTGTGCCTGTATGCGACATTATGTGTGTGTGTGTGTGTGTGTGTGTGTGTGTGTACGAGTGTGTTACTGTCTATGTGTGTGTCATTTCATTTTCATCATTTGTGTGCTAGTGTTTTTGTTGTTGTTGTTGTTTTTGTTGCTGTTGTTTTTCTTTTTTGCGCGCGCGTAAAATTTTTGCTTGCTTCTCATCTTCAACAGCAGGAACAACAACAACAACAACAACAACCACAACAACAGCAACGACGATGAACTGACACAACATGTACAACATTTGCTCAATTGTTGAAATATATACAGGGTGTCGCCTTGACACAAATCAATTGATCGAGTAGCAGAAATAATGGCATCGCTTGGAAATCAAAAAAATCGCGTCCATTACAAATGTCAGGAATAGGAAAAAATAGATATTCTAAAAATAAAATTGCAAAAATAAATTGAAGAATTTTTAATTTTCAATTAAGAATGCTAACCTCAAAAGGCAAAAATACTTCAAATACACATTCAACTGTAGATGCGAAGATCTAGCTGAAATTTGACAGTTTTACTGCCCCATACTGCAAATGAGACTAACAATGTATAATTAAAATATTGTATATATCTGCTTAGTCGACGAATAAATCACTTGGAAATACACTTAATGGCTCAAAACAGGGTCAATAAAAATGTTGTATTTGGTGTAGGTTCAAATGAAGCTTAATGATGTAGGTAGTGGCACACAAAAGACACAAATAACAGACGTGGACACACCCTGTATTTATAATACCGGCATATATCCGATGTCCGACTGGCAAGCTGGCGGCGTCCTTGCCTGATAGAATAATAACAACAACAACCATAATGACAACATCATTATTATCATTTTTATCATCATCTCTGGCGCAATTTTATGCCTCCTCCACCTGATTGTCTATCTCTGCTTACGCAAAATTAATTTCATTCGCATTCCCATTTTCATTTTCATTTTCATTTGCTCACTCCACTCTCTCTGCACTGCTCTCGCTGCGTCTATTTGGCTTCTTAGCTTGTGTTTTCTTCTTCTTTTTTATACTCTATTTTATTTTAGCGTACTTACCTACGCTAATGTTTGATAAATTCTCAACTGAAATTGCCATTTGGCTGCCTTCAAGCGATCTCCATTTGTTTGCTGTACACGTTTAATGAACGTTCATTGCATAAGTACAGTAAACACACACAGAGCGGCAGAGCGAGAGCTGATGAGAGATGCTAATATGCATATTTATATTTACCTACTACCGTTTACTACTACCGTTTATTTTTAATATCTCTCGCAGGTTAGTCGCAAATGAGCGCGCGCGTAATTCTAATAATAATTTTGAGCAATTTTTAATTCAGCTAACCCACTTGTGTGTCTTCTCTGCTCCTCTGCTCGAACCAGTCTGAGTGAGAGTGAGATGGAAAGCAAGAGGCGTGGGCATATTACTCATACGCAGCATGAGGCAGCTTCTGAGATTTTAATTTTGATTCCAATTTCAATTTAAATTGCGACTCATGCAACCGTTTTGCCCATTCCCCCAATCCAAAAAACCAAAATCCCCAATCTCTAAATCCCCATGCCTCATTCACAAATCCCGATTCTTGATTACGATAATCATTCGGTTTACTTGCGGACTTGGCCCGCCCACTGCGTCGCCCAACCTACGAACGCTAAGTGGCGCTGCATTCAATAAACAAAAGTCGTGTACACACACACACACACACACACACACACACACATAGACATACACTCACATACTCAAGACTGGCACTCAAACTCGATAAATAGAAGCAAACTGTTAGCTCGTGATGGGGGCATTGGGTCAGCAGAGGCAGAAATCTCGCGACTGACAGCCAGCCAACGTGGGCGCATCGAAGTCGATTCAAGTGACTGATGAAATTGTCCATAAACATTTACAAACATCAACATCGAATAACATTATTTAGATATGCCCTGCTATAGGGTAAACTCAACATTGATGTTGCCTATCCAAAAACGACAAAAAAACTATCTGTTGGCTTATCAAATTACTGTTCAGCTTTGTTTTTTAAATATTTTCTTTGTAAAACAGATGCAGTTTGTAACATTTAGAGTCGATATTAGTGTACTAAGAATGATTAAAGTTTACTGATTGCATTTCTTTAATACTGCTCTGTGTAATACACAATTTGGTAAGCATTCCGATTTTTACAACATGTTTTTTAAATATGATTCCATTTTATGTTATTGCTTTTTTAATATTTTTAATTTCTTAGCCAGTGTGTTGTAAAATTTCCATACTGTTAAACAAAATGAGATATCCAATTGGAATCATATAAAGAATGTCAAATGTTTTTTACGTTCTGTGCTTAAGATTAAAGTTCATAAAAGGCTTTGAGTATTTGCAGAATATTGAATGGAGACGGGCATATTTTTTCTTATTTTATATTTGTTTGCCTGAATGACAAATTTTGTGTGAGATGCATTTTTGTTAAAAGCCCAAGAGGCCACTAAAATCATGAACAAACACATGTATGTATATCTGTGTGTGTGTGTTCTGTGTGTGTGTGTGTGTGTATACACATAAACGGCAGCTGGCACACACATATTTGGGTGTGATTTGCATTGGGACGCTTGGCGAAATTTTGTCCGTTTGGCAGCATCAGTCGCAATTGAGGCCGCAAATTTAATGCGCGAAAAGAACGTATTTCATTCGGTTTGCATTTCTATTTATTTTGCTTCTTCTTTTTTGTTCGCCCCCCTTTCTGTTTTTTTTTTTTGTGTCACGCTGCGTATGAATAATATGTACGTTACGTATACGACAGTGTAACGTCGCTGCATGTGGCAGGCAACTGGGGCACAAGTTGAACATGAGGGGTGCCAAGTGGGCGGCTGTGGTCGCTCTAGCCTCTGATTGAATTTTGCCAACGACATTTCTTTGGTCTTTGGTCAGCCCCAACCCAAAAACCCGGCATCAGCTCTTTCACCCATCCCTTCGCTAAGATTTAGCCTTTTCACATTTTGACCGACCGAATATTGTGTTGGGTTTTCGTTTGGGTTTTCCCATCTTCTCGCTTGTCATCTTTGCACTCGCTGCTACAGGAAATAGGAAATGTTTTTCATATTTAAATTAGCTGAACTGACGCTGAAGAAGCAGTTTGTTGTCGTTGTTGTTGTTGTCTATATGCCACAGATTTCACATCTTTGGCAGCTTTCATTCAACAACCCATCCCTCTCCCAAACCCAAAAATCTAGCACCCTGCTCGGTGTTTTCGGTCAGCTTTGCGCCGTTAATTGCGACGACAACGACAACGACAAATGATGACTGGGATAAAAATTCACCGAATTGTGCCAGTGACACGCTGAGCATCATGTGAGCTGCTTCCCCCATCAAAATACACACACACAGCCAAAGACAACGTGACGTGAACTGACTCACGAGTGCTCGACACTCATTCATGGGTTATCAAATCGAAAAATGTCAAATTAAAATCGGCCATTTCAACGAATACCGGAAGAGTTGCACATGATTTTTGAATCGAGTGAACATTTTTCCAATGCAGAAATCTTAAATTATTGATAATAAATATTACAAAAGATTGTGCAGATTATTTCAAGTAGATATAATAATTTATGCACATTACTTACGATGAAACTTACTAGCTAATCGAATGCAAAAATCAATATCCCAACATATAATAAAATGTTATAAGGTATAAATGAATATATATGTGTATGTGTGTATCTTACAAGAAAGTTATGCATATAAAATAGCGTCAAATTATTATTATTGCCATAAATATTGTCTCAAATATTATAGAATATTGCAAAGAAAAGAGATTCAAATAATAATAATGGTTCTCTAATCAAAGCGTGCACAATAATTATGTGTGTGGGAAGACGAGCAACAAACAACAGCAACAACAATAACAACAAGAAAAGACAACATGACATGGAAATGGACATGCAGATAAATAAGGCAAAAATCAAGTGTGGATTTATCAGTTTTGTGTGGATCAAGCAAACAGTCAGAAATAGGCGTGCATAGGACAAATAAAGATAGATAGATTGAGAGAGATAGAGAGATAGAGATAGAGAGAGAGAGAAAGACAGACAGAAAGAGTGGGAGAGAAAGAACTGGGCATACGTACGATCTGTCAACGAGTATAGAGGCCTCCTGTTCTTTAAACCTGCAAAAGGGTTACAATAATAAACAACGATAATACAGATAACAATCATAAGAGATAGGTAGATAGTAGGCTAAATAGTAGTAGTAGTAGTAGTAGTAGTGGTAGAGGTAAAACAAGTACGAGAAGAACACAAGTATCGATTATCGGGTATCGAGTTGCAACACACAACAATTAACATAAAAAACGTACACAAAATAAAAGGAGAAAAGGAAATTCAAAGAATTTCTATTTCGTCTCTGTTTGTCTTTATTTATTCCTTCTTTTCTTTTGTTTTCTTTTACATTTTAATTGGGTGAGTTTCCGGCCCAAAAATTTGTTTGTTTTTAATTTATATATTTCGCACAAATAATTGACGCTTATTTTATGCTTGAGCTAAATGCAAATGAAAAATCAACATAAATTGTGTAAATGAGTGTGTGTGTGTGTGTGTGTGTATATGTGAGTGTGTGTATGACGCCCTGAGGGTATGCAATGAAAAGCAAATGGGATTTGAGCTGCTTCATTGAGACATCACGTGCGACTCTTAAGTGCCCATGTGTGTGTGTGTGTGCCTGCGTGTGTGTGTGTGTGTGTAAGAGCTGGAATGGTTGGCATATGCCTTGTTGCATAAGTAAGCGCTTGTACACTGCTGACGCAGACAATGCGACGGCAATGACTCCTCGGCAATTGATAGATAAGCGAATCGCTGATTCTGGTGGCCATGTCATATGACGTCATTGTGCTGTGCACGTCACAACTGCCACAACAGCAGCAACAGCAACACTAGCAACAATGGCCACAAGGAGCATAACAACACGAAAGTCGAAGTTGAAGTGTTGACATTTAAAAATATACCACATACACTCACGCACACTCACATGACAACATTGTCTCTGACTTGCATTTTAAACTTTTCGCAAATGCCAACAGCAAGCACAACAGCACACACACGCACACACACACACACACACACACAGCACCGCCCACTGGCCACTAGCCCGGCCTTCCAGCAAGTGTGTTTATTTTGGCTTTAAAATTGTTGCCGATGCGCCTGCCACACACAGCTCTGCAGCTAGTTTGCAAGTCGCAAGCAGCAAGTTGCAATTTAAAACGTATAAATTTCATCGGCATTTGCATGTGTTCTGTCTGTTTGTGTGTGTGTGTTTGTGTGTGTGTGTGGTTGTGTGTCCGTTTGTATATTGTGTTGCGGTGTATGCTGCATGTCCAACAATTGACCTGACAACACCTGCTCTGCTCGGTTGCCCTTTGCCCTTTGTTCCCTGCTCGCATTTGACAGCAACAACCAACACAATAACGCCTGAAAGGCTTCGACTATTGGGCTCTCGGATTTGAATTCGACCCTTGCACTTTGGCATATCCATTAATGGATCCTGATTGTCAGCTGCTCAATAACAATCGAGGGATTTGAGAGCAATGCTTCTGTATTGCAACTTCTCAACATGCCACACTTACAACTGACAACCGATTGTGGCGCCAGCCTATTTGACTTGGCCACCGGATGAAAGCTAAGCCAATTCAATTGTATTGCAGTTAATATATACATAAGTATGTCTGCAGTTTTGAACTGATTATTAACAAATAGATAAAAGCTTTAGGCTTTTAAGTTTAGATTGAATACGAACAGAACATGGCTTGCAGACCACAAAGGTTGTTGAGTCCAAGTCCAAAAATAATGCTGATTAATGACTGAAACTTGATTTAAAATGTGCGGAATGCACACAATTCGCTATATTTCTAATTTTAAACAATCGAATGCCCACCAATCACTTTTCAATTTATACCGACGCAAACGAAATTGGTTGGATATGGCAATAATTTTACATAAGATTGATTATATTCTGATGCTGAGATCGGGTAGAGTTCAGCGCACAACAGCTATCCGAGTTGCTACCAGTCAAGACGATCTCAGTTAGATCGCAGTTTGAATAATGCCTGGTGCTTAAAATGCCAGTGCTACTCATGTAGTATTCATTTGTTTATCTGGCGCATTCATAGCCGTCAGTTGGATAGTAAATTGAATTGTTGTTTTGGTTCATTTCGTCTCGTTTTTGTTTTGTTTTGTTTTTGCTTTGTTTTGTTTTGTGTGTTATTTTGTTTCGTTTCAATTCATTTCGTTGGCCTTGACATTTGCCAGCCGCAGCCAGTCAGCTAATTATTTGTTATTAGTGTTGAAATCTTTATGAAAATTTCACTCAACTTGCTTGTTTTTGGTTGTCATGACAGCTAAGCTGGGACCAGTCACTGCCAGCGTTTAGAGGTGTGTGCGAGTGTGTGCGAGTATGCAATTGACAGGCTCATCAACAACATTGTTTGAAAGTGGCAGACTGGCAGACGAGGGAACTGCGATATGTCTTACCGAAAATATTCAAGTTGATTGAAAGCAAACGCAGCGAACAAGCCCCGGAATACGTTAAGAAGACGGTCGACAGTCGACGGGTGCTTAGAGGGGGCTGCAGTGTAACTAGAAGCCTGCCGAAAACTTTAAAGCAGACCCAAAAACTTTTTGGCCTGGCCCAGTCAGGCCAAAATAGGCCGAGCAAAGGAAAAAACAAAGCAAAAGATATAAATGCAAATTGCGTTGCTGTTGCTGTGGGTGTTGGTGTTGCTGTTGCTGTCGCTGCCAAATGGCCGAAAAGGGAGCCAAAAAATGCCAAAAATACCGAAAATATTTATTTCAACTATGTATAATTAAATCGTTTTTATGTTTCTAGCAACAGCGCCTGGGGCCACTGCACTTGGGGGCATATCTAACTTTAGCCAGCAATTTGTGACACAAGGACACTTTTGCTTCGAGTCAAAAACAACAACATATAGTTCTTATATATATATATATATATATATAGATACATGTACATAGCCGCTACTAGATTATATAATATTAATGGCACACATTTCACAGCTTAGCATTTGGGCTGCATAACTGAAAGTCATAGGCTTGACTACTTTTGTTATTTGCCAAAAACTTTTGCAGTTAAGTTGAGCAGAACATGGCTTTTTAGAAGGTTTTAGATGCTGACCTTAGTTACCATAAATTCCTTGGACCTCACATAAAACATCCGCCTCTTTTGTTCTTCCAATAATGCATTACATTTGATTAGCCTTTTCATCGCATTTTTATTTAACATACGCTTGAGCAAAGGAGAATTTGCAAAGTTTTGCTTTTGTAGTTTAAGGAATATTGTGAAAAACTCTACTTTGACTTCAAAATTTAAATTGTTTCGTGTTAAGATTGAGTACATAAAATGTAAACTAAATATCGGAATCAGGTTCTTGATGCAAAACATAATTGAAGTGGCCAAAAAAATTGGTACATGTTCAAAATTAGCAAATCCTATTTTAACTATATCTTTAGCATTGTAATCATTATTGTTTTTAGCTATGTTTGAAAATAGTGAACAACGCTTCTCTTCGAAAAGAAGACGAAATTGGAAGAGAATTTTGAATTTGATCTGCTTTTGCAGTGAATATCGATGCTGGTTTTTGCCAAGCGGCATTTAACTCATTTATGTGCTGAATATAGTTAAAATTGGTCTATAAGCAATTTGTCAAATTGAAAAAAGTGTATTGAAAGTTCGGTGCCGAATGCGATTTTCTTTTTTCTCTTACTTTTGGATTGCTGTGCTACTTGAATAGTGAATAAATGTGTATGTTTGTAGTGGATACGTGATGGGCAATCGGTTGTTGTTTTTATTTGTATTTGGGTGGTTTTTAAGTGTTTTTGCGGTCCAAATATTTTTGCAATTTTTCATCTGCGATTTGTGCGATACTTATAGCATTTTAGCATTTTGGCCTATGAGCGATGTGCGATGTGCGAGCGTCAGGCGAGAGACGACAGGCGACAGACGACGCGTCGAGAGCCAAAAACTCGTGTAAAAATAGCTGTAAAATGCTTCTCGGCCCAAGGTTGCATTCACCCAGCCAATTCCATATGGCGTGAGTCTATCGAATCACTACCTGATCTTTTCATTTCATTTTGTTTTGTGTAATTATTTTGTTATTGTTATTTGGATGCACTGCGAAGTGGCGTCGACACACCGTATGATGTATGATGCTTGTGATGTATGATGTATGACGTATGATGTATGCATGTGTGTGATTTCTGTCTATGAATATATATGTGGTTGGGCCACGGGTGGAGCGAGCGAGCGAATGAAGAGCGTAGCGTAAGTTGGCAACTTTGACTAACTAATTGAAGTCGGAAACGGAAAATGCTGTTTCTGCCTGACTTTGCATAATCACACAAAAAGTTGCAACTGCTGCTGCTGCTGCCTTTCACTACTCTACGCTCAACAGCAACAATGGCCAAAATCCGGATAGTTAACGGTCCACAGAGCACAGAGCAGCAGCTGACGCGCCAAACCGCAGAGCCAGCGAGCTACACACAGTCCATATAAATTGGGTGTATGCCATATAGAGACAAGTTGGGAACGGAACTGCTTGCTGCTGACCAGGAATTGATGCCAAAAAGGGGCAGTGCTAAATTTGGCAAAAGGCTTGCTATGAATTCAAGAGAAATGTCATCAGCTAGAGGCGTCTCTGGGCTACCATTAAATGATGCCAACTCTGTTCGAGCTGCTCGAGAGAGAAAGAGGCGTCGCTGCAATGCCATTGAAATATGGCAATGTGCCTGAAATACCGCAAATGATGGTACAACCACAGGCACATCTATTTTTATATGACCAGAAACATGTAGCTAAGGTGTGGCATTGCGACTACTTGCAGCATTCTCAAAAAAAAGGAGGCACCAAGGAGCCAGGCAGGCAGACAATAGCAACAGATGCTGCAAATTAGTAACAGTATCACATTCGGATACACATACGAGTTGGCAGTAAAAACGTTCAGATGCCAAGTGAAAAACATGTACACCCACACACATATACACAAATAGATAAGGCAGCTGACCAAAAATGGGTCGTAAATTAGTAATAGTTGGAAGGAGGAAGGTGCTTAAGTAGAAGTGTTTCGAGCATGGCTGTAGAAGTATCGGAAAATGGTAAAAGTAGTAATAAACCGAAGCAGTATTCGTGGCTAGCAGTATATCTATGTGTATGTATATATATACTTGGTGTATAGTTGAAGAATATTAGCAGTAGTAGAAATATTAGTAAAAGTATTTGTAGAAATAATAGGAATTGTATTAGCATTAGTAGTACTTGCAATATAAATATTATAAATAATAGTAGTAGTAGTAGTAGAATTAGTAGTAGTAGTAGTAGTAATAGTAGTAGTTGCAGTAAGAATAGTAGCAGTTGTCTAAATATTAAGTAGTAAAAGTGGCATTTGGAAAAGTAGACAGAAAGTAGGCAAATAACAATTCGTAGCGCAAGTCTTGATGAGCCAAGTTATATTAATCACAGTAGGTGAATTTGTTCAAGTATTGGCAATAGTAGTCAGAGTTGTCTATGGAGCTTTGTAGTCGTAGCAACTACCGTGGCCCAAAGTTGTCGTCAGTCCTTGTTTGGCAGAACACCTAATTTCTGATTTTGATGATTGTACGTTTGTGTTTAGCGATAAGTGTGATAAGTGTGTCTGTGTTGTTGATATGATAGGAGCAGTAGTGGCAAAGAGTCAAGTACTATTTATGTACCATGTAGTATGAGAGATCGTGGTGATTTGGTGTTAAATATTGTGAAAATTGTTGAACAAAAAATGCATATTTGTAAAGAATTTCAAAAAAGGACACATAATAATATTGTACTGAATATCTATCTCTTTGGATAAATCGTGGATAAATCGAATGTAATGCAACCAATATTCGAGATCAATCGACAAATGATTGTTGGAGACAAGAAACCAATAAATCTATATAAACTGTGTTCTATATAGTTCTTATATTTTTGGCGTTACTTACCTTTCGCTAGCAATGCTTGAGTTCCTGGACATTGACTTTGGTGACATCTCAAAGTCCGAATCGGAACGATATAGAAAGGATTCGCGACGTTGCGGTAAATTCTGTAGAACCAAACCAGCGCTGGGTGAACCGCCCTCAAGCGGTGATCGGGCGCCCTGGCCATTTTCTACATCGAAACTGCAAATGAATTCAAATTAAAGCATTGATTAGTTGAACAGTTTGCTCAGTTTGTCCAGTTAGCTGGTTCAGTTACTTAGTTAGTTATTTGTACAAAAACAAAAAAAAAACAAAAAACAAGTAAAACAAAATTGAGAGTCGACGTTTTTAGGCCAAACTTGAGTCATGTTATATATGGCTGACGGCCAAGTTGACTTGAGAGTACACACGCCAAGTAAACTTTTCAGCGCCAAAACTAGAACTGGAAGACAGGCCAGAAATCAAGTGGCCTGAGAGCAGCATTTGAGTTGGCTAGCGAGGGGTTAGCGTGGGGTTGAGGGGCGATTGGGTTTAGATACAACAGCGTCGACAACCCACAGGAAACAGAAGTGCGCTTAACAAGCCGCTTTTAAAGTTTTTCAATTCGTTAGACATTTTCGCCCTTTGGTTTTTGTTCGGCTTTTGCTTTGTCTGCGGCATCATCGCCTTGCTTATGAAAACTTTTTGCGCCAACTCGGCGACAATTGTAGTCGTCCACCTTCCCCCTGCCACCCGACCACCCTGCCACTGTCACTATAATAAACATCAAGCTAAACTCCACGCCACACACATAAGCGCCACCAGCTGAATGTAGACCAGTTTATTGAGAACTTGCTGAAAGTTGACTTCACCATACAGTGAGTGAGACGCGTGTTTCTCTCTCTCTCTCTCTCTAGGCGCCAAGGTTGCCACACTGATCAAGTTCCTGAGATTTGCAAGGATCAAGTTGGTAAGCAGGCCCAGCCATTAGATGGCGCCCCAATGGCTGCAAAATCAAGACATTAGCTTTTTTGCTTAAACTATTGCCATTGGATATTTTTGTAGATGATAACGAGCAGGCATAAAAGCTGATTACACAAATTTGCTGAGCATCACAAAATAAATGGCACACAAACTACTTATGACACACACAAATTTATTGACTTGACAAGTTAAAGTTGCTAACCGAATACTTGGATGGCGTTTGGCACACACACCTTCGCACAGACCACAGACCACATAAAACATAAGACAACAACTACAACTACAACTACTACTACTACTAAACCAAGTAACAGCAACTGGCATCAATCTAAGAGTATTGTCATAATTAAAGAAAATACTTTCACAAGCAAAAACAGCTGCCATCGTCCAGTAAGTTTTGATTGGTCGCCATGGGGAACTTGCTACTTTTGGGACGCAGCTGTGTCTTCTTATTCCTACTGTTATATTGTGGCTCCTGTTGCCCATTTGCCACCACCAGTGACACAGCCACACAGCCACACAGCCACACAACCACACAACCACTAGCCTAGCACAGCGACTTGAAGGCCGCACTTTTGGCAGCGAAAGTCGTAAAGAAAAATGATGTTTTAAGTAAAATTTATATCGGGGTCATTAAGTAAACTTGGCACAAAGTTGACGGTAGCTTGTTGTTGTTGCTGTTGTTGTTGTTGTTGTTGTCCTTGCTGTTGACTGTTTCTTTTAGTTCTTTATGCTGCTGCTGCTGCTGTTTCTGCGGCTGTTGCTGTTATTGTGCGCAACAATGTCGCCATTTACCATAGCATACTTTTTAGCACTTTTCAAAGTAATGTGCAGGTCAAAAAGAAAGAGAGAGAGTGAGAGAGAGCGAGAGAGAGAGAGCGGGAGAGAGCGGGAGAGAGGGGGCCATAGCCACAGTTTTGTGTTTAGTTAGCTGGTTTTTTTTGTATTGCTTTCCGCTTTTTATTTTGGTGGTTCATTGGCAGCTCGACAAAGTTCATTTCATTTAACATGCTTGCCACACAATACTATTTGCCATCGAATTGAATAAATTGTGTATGCTTTCAGTGGCTGCTGCTGATTAAAATGTCAAGTCAGAAAGTTTGCATTGTCAGTGGGTTATACATTCATTCACTCAGTCAATCAGTTAGTCAGTCAGTCAGCCAGTCAGTCAGTCAGTCAGTCAGTTAATCATTTCACATCCAGCTACTTCTTTCTTAACAAACTAATTAAGCTGTGGTGTTTTGGAGCTTAGCGCCTTCCAGCCACATGCATATGTAGCTAGTAGTTGAATCTATGCCAAACACATAAGCATACACACACACAGACACACACACACACACACACACACACACACACGCAATGAGACACTCATCACAATCAGTTTGGGTCGTTCATTTATTTGCACATATAATTAGGCGCATAAGGAGCCAGAGCCACGGGGCACATATGCCACACACCCGCCCAAAACACACACACACCCCTCCCACACATACTACAACACTGACTATGACATCGCCTCTACTCCCTCCCTCTCTCTTTCTGGCTCTTTCTGGCTGTTGCTGACGAGTTGAAGCGTTGAACTATGCAACACGCATAAGTCGCACTGATGAGCCACCCACTAACTCTGCCAACCATCAGCTACCAGCCACTTGACTTTAAATTTATTCAATTATTTTGCCTTTTGCTTTCGCTTTTGCTTAGCTTAGCTTAGCTCAGCTTTTTTCTTTTCTTTTAATATTTTTAATTGGTTCCAGCTGATTCTTTTTATTAGCCTTCTGCTCGCCTCCTGAATGATTAATTCATCGAGTTGAGTGATGAATATAATAAATAATAATAAATAATGAATTTGTGCCACAAGCGGTAGCAGTCGTAGTAGTTGAAGTATTTAACACTAATGCACTGGCTCAAAGGCCAATGAAATGAATTCATTGAGTGCATGATAAAAAAGACCTTGGCCAGAGTATTCCCAACAGCAACAGCAACAGCCGCAACAGCAACTGCAACTGAATATGAAACTGAATCTGAAACCCAAAAACCAATCCAACGACACATGCAGCACTTGTGTGGCAGCTGCTTTTGAGGCAGCACACACACACACACAAAGAGAAATATGCATGAATGTGTGCAGAAAGCAAAACTATCACAAGGCCATTAACAAAAGCCTGAAACTGACTGCAGAGCGAAGCCAAAAGCAGAAGAGATGGGGTTGTGGTGAGAGATCTCCAAAAGATTTGGGCTGCTGGAGGCGCCGACTGCCATTGCCGTTGCGCTGAGTGTGTGTGTGTGTGTGTGTGTGTGTGTGTGTGTGTGTGTGTGTGTGAAAACCAAATTAAAAGTGCGAGCGAACAGAGTGCGATATGAAATGAGCACAGATACACTACACTACAGCATAATCATCACAGCATCGGTCATGCCACACACACACACACACACACACACCTACACTCTCCTTGCCGCTCACCCCTTTGGCCACCTATTTAGTCGCCTTGAAGCTACCTTGGCTGTGGATGTGTGTGTTTTACTTGTTTCTAAAAGGCAAACTGCTGATGGGCTTGTCAACGTGACAAGGGGAACGGAGGAGTCTGCCATGTGCTGCATGTGCATGTTGCATAATTTGCAAAGCAACAGCAACAACATCATCATCATCATCATCATCAAAAAGAAAATGCAGACAACTGATGCGTTTTGGACTGATGAAGAAAATAATGCAAAAAACAGCGCGTGGATTGGCATTTCATTGCGTCGCATATTTGATTAACCATTGCACCAGCTGTCGCTTATTGAGCACGCCCCTGTTCCCCCAAAAAAAAAAGAAAAAAAGGAAATAAATAAATAAAATAAATAAATAAATTGAGCGAGCAATTTTTTGGCAACCAGGCAAGTAAAGCAAACCAATTTGTCTACTCAACGCATTCTTAATTATGCAATTGCCTTGAATATGTCTTAGCAAAGATTTGCCAAGTTAGATAAATACGAATAATATAATTAATTATCAGAACAACTCTTATTGTTTTCAACTGCTTTTAGTCTTAAGCTCAACATTGTATCACAAAATAATTTGAAGAAGGGTATTTGAGCATAGTGTTAATGGTATTTTAGTGTTTCTTCTTCGTGCGCTGCTCATTTTTAATTGGTACAAGAAACACACACATTTGACGCACGGATCGTGGCAGCTGAACAGATGCCAGACCAGAAGATCGAATAATATCTATCCACCACTAATCAGAGTGTATCTCAGGCATTTTTCTTTGCAGCCTTCGCATGTTGTCGGAAGCCACAGTGTCGACGAGACAGCCTGTAAAATGCAGCTAATGGCAACAGTGGCCCCAATTGAAAAACAAATTAGATATGCAAAAAAAATAATAAAAAAACAGAGAAACAAATTAGTCATCAAGTAAGAAACATAAAAAGTTGTTTGCCATTTTTATGAAATTTATAAAGAACGGGAAGATGTTCACTTCACTTTTGTCAAATGAGTTCCATTCAGAGTTATAATAATTTAAAAGAAATATATGCATTAAAATATTTATTAATTTTAATATTAATTCGTTAAAATATTAAAATCTTACTATCTTTATTATATATACTATATTTTAATTGATATATGAAAATCCACCTTAGTTGGACTAATGCGTTCACAATTTATAAATCAAATATATTTTTTGGTTGCCACGTTGCAGCGTGAAATTGTTGCCTGGCAACGTAAATATTCAATTTTTGTTTGAAGCAGGCAAACAATGTGAATGTTGTCAATAACATTAAACAATGAGAAACTATAGTTTTCGTTGGCAGCGCAGCAGCAGTCGACTATAGTTAGAGCTACAGCAACTCATTGTGATAAGCATTGTGGAAAGGTAATCATCAACTACTACAGGGGAAGACAAACAGTTATCTGCTGCGGCTACTGCTTGGTTAGGGTGCCAGATGAAACCACATACCAAATATGGCGTTTCAGCGACAGCTGCCTCAACTGTCCTCTGCGAGGATGTGCGCAACTTTACCACAAGGCGTCGCAATCTGCTGTATTTGATGCACCGCTATTTGCAGGAGAATGGCTATTATGGCGCCGCCGAGGCGCTGAAGGGCGAGGGAAAGCTGTCCGAGGAGTACGAGCTGTGCGACAATATTGACTTGGATGCCATCTATTTGGAGTATGCGAGCTTCTTCAACATGAAGTTCGGTAAATATCCTCGCATACTCAAGAAAATGGGGCCCAAACTCAAGCTGGAGCTCAACTCGACAACGAAGCCGATTCTCAAAGAGCAGTCGCAGTTGCAGTTGCAGTCGCAGTTGCAGTCGCAGTCGCAGTCGCAGTCACAAGCCCAATTGCAGTCACAGCAGCAGGCATGTTGGCATGCGGGCATTGGAGCTGCCACAGCAGCGGCCGCTGCCAGTTTGACAACAGATGCAGGGCAAGCGGGACAATTGGCTGGACAGCTAAAGGCGAGCAGTTTGCCGTTGCATGTGAAAAAAATGGAGACTGGCGAAACGTTGGCAACGCAGGACACCAGACGTCTAAATGCACTGAGCGAAATCGAGCATGGACATGCGGGCGACGATGCACTGTTTGACTCATTGGAATGGCAAACGCTCGCAGAGCTCGTTAAGACGAGCATTCTGTGCGAGGACATCAAGCTGCGCTGGACGGACATCTGCGGCAATCACAGACCCATCGAGCTGGTCAAGGAGGCGGTCCTCACGCCCATCGAGTATCCGCAGCTATTTATCAATGGCCTGAAGCCCTGGCGTTCGCTGCTGCTGCACGGTCCACCGGGCAGTGGCAAGACCTTTCTGGCCAAAGCCCTCTACGCAGAGACGCGTGGCCTTGTCACCTTCTTCAATATTACGGCCAGCATTATGGTGTCGAAGTGGCGCGGCGAATCGGAGAAGATATTGCGTGTGCTCTTCCATATGGCGGCACGTCGGGCACCATCGGTGATATTCTTCGATGAGATTGAGAGCTTGACATCGAGACGGGATCGATCGACAGATCATGAGTCATCGAAGCGTTTCAAGAACGAGCTGCTGCAACTGCTCGATGGCATGGAGCATACGCTGAGCGGTGTCTTTGTGCTGGCCAGCACAAATCTGCCCTGGGACATCGATGAGGCATTCCTGCGACGCTTCGAGAAGAAGCTACTCATCCAGCTGCCCAGCGCCGCCGAACGCACCACTCTCATCCAACGTCTGCTCGGCTCAACTGTCAGCCTGAGTGGGCGACAGCTGGAGCTGCTGGTGCGGCTATCCGAGCATTTCACAGGCGACGAGATTCGTCTCGCCTGCAAGGAGATCTGCATGCAGCGAATGCGTTGTGCCACACGCGGTAGCAAGGAGACAACGACAACAACCAAACCGGACACCAATCAGGAGGCGTCGCTTGAGCGGGCCTTCAAACAGATCAAACCGCTGGGCATAAAGCTGTTGGCCAAGCACGAGCAGTGGCAGCAAGAGAACGGATCCTAATCAATCCCATTTCAAAATTAGCACAATTGCATTGCAACATTGACACATTGTAGACGACTTCAATAAAGAAGACTTGTCTTCGATTCAAGTGAAGATATCTAAGAATAAGTATGTCTAAGAGCAGCACTGGGGAAAATATAGAAAAAAGATGCCAATTAATCTTTGCCAGCTTTGCTCCAATTTGCATAAGGGGTACTCTTTTATTCTGATACTTAAATGCAGTGCACCAATAGAAAATAGTACAAAAAATAGATAGAGTGAGAGAGAGAGAGAGGGAGAGAGAGAGAGTTGAGATAATTGGATTGAGAGTCAGGTATGTTTTGGATTCATTACCTTCCCGTTGTGCGACGCCTCGCTCCCGCGATGGTCATCCGGGAGACGTAGCGTCGAATGCGACCGCTGGACCGGCGCTGGTTGCTGACCGGCACCGAGCCAGCCGCCGATTTGACGCTGTACTCTGTCGCTGTTGAGCTGCGACGATCGCTGCCGATCATCACATCGGAGCAGAGGGATGACGACATTATGGAGGCAGCTGAGCGACGTTTGCCGCCGGTAAAGGTGCCACCACCACTCGAGGATGTTGTCGTCGCCGAGCTATCGGAGCGTGAGAAGAGAGAGGAGCGTTTGCTGCGACTGCTCGATGTGCCGGCGGCATCCTGTATATTGCTATAAAACTCCTCCGTTTCCCGATCATAGCTCTCGTCCTCGTCATCGTCCAGCGGCGGTCGCTCCTCATCCTCAAACTCCTCCGCTTCGGTGGCCATCGTATCGCTGCGCTGCGTCATTTCGCGTCGCCCGTTCGACGAGGAGGAGCCTCCCGTTGCCTGCAGCTGATAATACTCATGCTGGCCATGGCCAAAGTCGCGCGATCCTCGCGGTCGGCTGCTGCTGCTGTTGTTGTAGTTGTTGTTATTGTTGTTGTTGCTGTTGTTGCTGTTGTTGCTGTTGCCCAGCATGCGATATGGTGTCGTCGCCGTTAATGAGCCGGAATTGCTTGTTGTGCTCGCTGCGCTCAGCGAGTGACGCTTCATCGATGAGCTGCTCAGGCCAGGGCTAATCGATGCTGCTCCTCCGCCTCCTCCTGCGCCTCCTCGACCCGTTCCCGCTTCCGCTTCGCCATCGCTTTCGCCGCCGCCGACGCTGCCGCTGAATGTGACTTCGTGGAATTTGGAGGATTTGCGACGAGCTCGAGGCAATGGCTCCGCATGGCTACCATGACCATTGCCCATCGTTGAGATGGAGTTGCGTGGCCCATTGTTGTTGTTAAACTGTTGTTGCTGTTGCTGGTGCTGTTGTTGTTGCTGCTCCTCGTCATCTGTTGCGGGCATCAGGGTCAGCGCCAGCGGCTGGCGTGCAGCGGCATAGGCTCGGTGGCGACTCCAGGGAAAGGCGCGTATAAATGCAAAGATGATGAAGAGCGTGGCAATCATATTGCTGCAGTTGCTGTTGTTTTTGCAATCGGCTGCTGCTGGTGGGTTACATGCATATATAGTCTTTATCCAGTGGGTGCTGTTGTTGTCTAGTTTCTCTCTCGAATTCGAGACTCGTTTCGTAATTTGTTGTTCACTTGTTTGCTTAATTTTACACTAATTTTATACGAGTCAGATTCAGATTGAGATTGAGAGAGGGAGACAGAGAGAGCGAGAGATAGAGAGAGAGAGAGAGAGAGACGCGTTCAGCTCAGCTGCGTAAAGGAAGTTTAGCTGACAAATAGATACAAACATCAGCATAAAACCAGAAGAGAGTGATAGAGAGACAGACTGGGAGAATGGCATAGAGAATAGAGAATACTGAGATTTGTGTAATTCTCTAATAGAATTCGAATCGTTACTTTAATCCCACATAAATTAAGATATCCTAACTAGCAACATCCGAGAAAACAAGCAAACATCGACCATTAAAGCCAACATCTAAATTCAACTGCACATTTATTTAACTCATCTTCTGCCCGATCGTAGCTATAACAGCTACACACTATATAATCAAGCTATTGCAAAAGCCATTCAAAGTCGCTAAAAGGATTTAACAGACATCAAGTTATCGATTGTTAGCTGTTGATAATTATTCAAGTAAACCCAAAATGTTTTCCAAATGACTTCGCTAAGCCCTGTTTAAAGTCAAACAGCATGGCAAATGAAATATATTCGATAATTGTTATTGTGGTTATAGGCCAAAAACGAAATTGGTATTTCATTTTTAATAGATAATTTAATCTTTGTGCACGCTTCAATTGAGTGAGTGGAGTGCACTGAGTATTGATTGGCAGTCTGATTGATTCACAGATTGACTGAATTGACGATTGAGTGGCTTTTGAGTGCGCCGCTTGCGCAATTTTGATGGTTATGATTATGATATTCAATGCACAATTATGGCACGCACTTGCACAGCAGTCTACACACACACACACACACACACACACACACACACACACACACACACACATAGAGACCAACACGCGCCACACAGTTTCAACTCTGTCTCTCTTATTGCCAAAGTACTCGTATAATACGAGCCACACAATGCAGCTGCCACAGGCGACATGACCTGCCATTGCTATTGCATTGTTGCATTGTTGAGAGGACGCCAATGTCAGGTAGCAAGTAATAACAGCAAAATGAAAAAAAAAGGAATAGACATAATACTTTGTGGGGATAATAGAATTGCACAATGGAAGCAGTTACTATAAGATTGAGCTACTTGGTGGCTCCGATAACATTTCAATTATAATCAGAAATGATTTAAAAGTGAGCTGGAATTACGGCTACAACTGCATTACGACCAGAAGCAGGAGCAGCCGTAAAAGTTGCAGCTGCCACATCAATAACAACGGCCACCACTAACGAGCTCTACGGCTAAGGACAGGCCCAAGTAGCCAGCCTGCAATTGGAATGGCTTTGCTTTACTTTTCCTTTCGCTCAAGTGCGCTTATCAATCAGCCAGTTCGTCAGTCAGCCAGTTCGTCAATCAGTGAGTTCGTCAATCAGTGAGTTCGTCAGTTAGGTAAAGGCAATTTATGGGTTATATTTTAATCAAATTACAACTGCAGCTGAGTAATTGGCTTGTCATTATTATCGCATTATTTTGAATTTCAATTTGTAGTGCCCGCTGCTGATCATGTAGCGTGCAACTTGCATGTGGCTCATATCTGACGTTGCTGCAACACACACACACCAGCATACATCGTCAACTGGTAGCAAAATAACCACGCACTACTTTTTAATTTGTTGAAATTGCATTACAACAAAAAGTGCCTGACAGACTGCCAACCAGGTGGATGGATGATTTTTTCCGCACAGAGCGAGAGGGAGCGGAGAGCAGAGGGGTTAGGGATAGAAGACAGGGCTGGGTTGGGTTTGAGGGGGAAATATAGTGATGAAAGTGCGCTCATGGTAACTGGACCGAGAGGAAATTAAAGTGAATTAAGTGCAGCAAAGGCGCACCTGCCACAGCTGTGTGTGTGTGTGTGTGTGTGAGCGAGAGGAAAATCTGCAGCAAAACTTGATTAGCCTAGAATAAATTTAAGACAATTTATAATGCGCTAGTCGAAAGAGCTCAATTTAAAAATACTGGAAGCCACGATATATGTATACATATATATATATATATATATCTATATATATATACACATATTATTGATTATATTGATATATTAGTTGGATATTACGTTGTGGTTAACAGAATCTGTGTTTCTTATCCGATCTGAATGAATTGCTTTCAATTGATCAATAATATGCCAGGGTAACTTATTGGTCTTTATCTTCTTAATTGCGTATCGTATGTTATCGAACAAATTAGATGTTCTTGTTATTAATATGGTATACAAGCACGTATATTCAAATTTTGAACTCAACAACTCATATTCAAATAGATATAAAAATTAAGCAAATTGAATGCTTCTTCAAATGTTGAGGAAAACTATTCTGGTCAAATAAGAATGCATAAGGAAAATCTATCTAAGTCCATTTTCTTCAAAATAGCCGCAATTAATGACTTAAGCAATTGGTAAGCCTTTAAGTTTAAGTTGAGGTTCCACATGGTATAAAACACAGCTAGGAACAATAATTGCTCTACGCTGGCGCTCTGATTTACGACAGAGTGGTGCACATATAAAATGTGAGTACAACAAACAGATGGATACACATAGAATAGAGGCTGCCACAAGCATGGCCACTGGTGCAGGTGAGGGCATCAATTTTAGTGGCCGGGCTTGAGGCCTCATCTTTCTGTTCGGCGTCTCGCTGGATTGCTTATCGCGCACAGCAGGCAGCCAGCCAGCCAGCCAGCCAGTCAGCCAGTTTACTGTTTAAGTGTTGGTAAACAAGCTAGAAACTGTTAGGGCTCCTATTCTCTATATATAAGTTCTTCTTTCTTTTTTTTTGTTGTATTTGGAACGCCTTGGGCACTGTTTAGCTACTTTTACAGCGACTGCGCTCGACAAGCGCTGCCTGGCTACATTTTTCCTTTCAAATCGTTTTCTTTTTTTTCATCGGCTTTCTTTGTCAACTTACTCAAGTTTTTCGACACACACACACACACACACATGTAAAAGTAGAGCAAAAAGAAAAAAAAGGAAGCGAAAAAATGAAAAGATTTCTTCAAGTTGCAGCATCAGCTAAGCGAAGCGGTGGCAGCAACAGCAACAGCAGCAACAGCAACAGCAGCAACAGCAGCAACAGCAGCAGCAGCAGCCAAAAGTAAACCGACAACAGTAGCTGGCTGCGTACAACACCACTTAGACCCAGCTCACCTCTAACCACCGTTCCAGCGTCGCTCGTCTCTGCAAGACAGCCGCCAAGCTTACAAATTCAGTGCTGGGCATATTCTTGTTGCTGCTGTTGTTGTGGCTGGCGCACTCTCGGGGGCTAAATTTAAGTAGCAACAAATCACTTCATTGTTTGCGTGTTTACATAATATTTATACATTGTATTTGTGCTTTCCCGCTGCTGAAACGCTGTTGACACGCTGCGCGCCATGTTCATTAATAAAGCGCAACCAACAAATACAAAAAAAAAGGAAAAAAAAAGCTGAAAAAGAATAAAAAGAAAGTATGCTGCGAGATTTGGTCGCTGTCCAGCAGGCCACACACAAAAAACTGTCAGACAATCAGAAAAAGGACTTCAGACTGCGCGTCGCCAAACAGCCAACCAGCTATCCAAAAAAAAAAAGAGAAACTGCGAAACTGGTCAGCAAAACAAAAAAGCAACGATACCTGCAACGGCAGACTTCTCGATTGGTAGATATCCTGTAGCAGTGCCCCAGATACAACCTTTCCCCAACTAACCCAATCTAAATACAGATGTGCAAATATCCGATTGCAATTATATGCAAGATAATGTTTTAATAAATGTGTAGATGCTGATCGAAAATATATAAAGTGTTGTCTGCCTTAGACACATATGCATGTTGTGGAGTTCACAGCATGATAATGCCAATTTCTTTAAGGGGTATGTCAACAATGAGCGATTGCAAAAAACTGTTGTAAGCGTTTTTCCAGTGTTTTTCTAAAAGTCATCTTTGTTGGCTGACAAATGTGGCGCGACGTGCCAATTTTAATTATACATATATCCAATGAGTATGAGTTACCCGACAAGCACAAGTCTGTTGATCTGCTTACTTGTATATATATATATATATATACATATATAATAGTCAAATGACGTCAAATAGGTCGCAGCAGTAAGCGACCAGAACAGGACCTTTAAAAGCTTTAAGAGGCATCTACAGGCGAGTCTCCATATGTGTGTGTGTGTGTCTGTATGTGTGTGTGTGTGTGTGTGTGTGGAAGTGTATCTGCACTTAAGTTTAGCACAGCAGCGGCAACATCATTATGATGATTGCTGCAATCATTAGAAGTATTCATGACGTCGTCACAGTCCTGTCGTGTCCCTCTTTCCCTCATAAATAATGTAGCACAAATTGTATATACATATATATATATATATATATATATGTGTGTATATATATACTAAGTATGTGCAAAATACAAAATCCAAAATGCGAAATACGCTTAATGCAAAAACATGTTTTATACGTGGCACCGAAGCAGCGAACAGCGAACAGGGAACAGCATGGCGGGGCAGGGGTCGTAAAGAGGTCAGGCGTGCTGCTCTAGTAAGTCTCTCTGTGTGTGTGTGCGTGTGTGTGTGTGTGTGTGTATGAGTAAGTGGGGTGTGACCAAGTGCATTAACGACAGAGTGCATTGCATAATGCATAAGCATATTTCGGTGGCTAAGCGATTGGTTCGTTGCCCGCTGCGACAACATTGCGTATGCGCAATTTCAGCAATACCCAATATAAACCCTTCAATACATGCCAATATCCATATTGAAGATATATATATATATATATATACATGTGTATATATCTATATGTGGCAGCTATGCTTATGCAGCGGCAGCCCCTGATAAGCAAATTCAATTATCGCCTGAGCATCAGCAATCGTTGAATGTATTTATTAATTTACGACAATTTATGACAATATTTCACTAATGGAAAACGCACGTCGATTTGCGGAACTGGGCTTAACAAGACCGAGGAGTATATAGATACACACATACATATACGTATGCAAATAATGTAATACATATATGCTTTTTATAAGCCAGTAAAATGGGCATCATTTAAGCAAACTGAACTAAAAATAAATGCAAGATTGTTGATAACAAATCTTTTCTTCTCGATGATCTTTCTTTTAGAACTGTGTCAGTTGTTCGAATTTTATAAAATTGCCCAAGTGATTCAGACAATTATGTGTCTTTTTATAGTCTAGTCAAGATAGCTGTGAGAACAAAATAGATTAATTACTATTTGACCACTAGATGAATACCACGCTCAAAGTTTGAAATAGGAATTGGAAAAAGAAACGAATCAAAATTTGCCATGCCTGAAAACTGATCCGATCATAAACACATATAAAGTGGAAAACGTAATTTTTGTTAAATAAAATAATAAAATAATAGTAAATAAAAAAATGTGTACCTTAAATGTTCTAGTAAAAAGTGACCCGCTGGAGGGAATTATGACAAAACACTCAATAAAGCAAAGCTTTCATAAAGTCTCTAAAGCGATAATCGTCCCTGGTAAGTGCTGGATGGAGAGAAATGGAGCGAGAGAGGGAGGGAGAGAGGGAGAAAGTGCAAGTGTGTGAGTGAGCGAGTGAGAGGAAACGTTTATAAAATCTTGACAATTGATTTGCAGAGCTTTGCGACTGCTTAATCTGGCAATATACCCAAGGATGTGCCATGGGAATACCTTCGAGTGGCCGGCCCACCCGCCTGACAGCTGGTTGATACAGGCAGCTGCCCAGTTTGGTCAGCCACAATACACACACACACACACACACACACACACACACACACACACACACACACACACACACACACACACACACACACACACACACACACACACACACACACACTCGTGCACAGGCATATAACAGACTTGCTGACCAGCAGCACTGCTTTTTCATCCTCAGTCGTTCAGTCTGCTACTCAGTTGACCCCCGGCCAGTTTCTGTTCCCTCTCTCTCTCTCTCTCTCTCTCTCTCCTCTCTCCTCTCTCTCCCTCTCTCTCTCTCTGTGTTCCCTTGTGTCGGGCTGTTAGTCACCTCGCGCGCTGTGTCTCTTTGTCACTTGTGTGTCGGTTTGTTGGCCCAGCTGCAATTTGAAGCTTTTGTATTGGGGATTTTGGCAACGAGTCTTCAACAACAATGATAATGATGATGTTGTTGTTGTTGTTGTTGTTGCTACTGTTGTTGTTGGGCAATGACAATGCCATTTTAAATGAAACTCAGTGCAAATGCCCCCAAATTAGTGTCAAAAATATTGATCCACTCACACACACGGACACACTCGCACACACATTGTTGTTGTTATTGTTATTGTTGTTGTTGTTATTGTTGTTGTTGTAGTTGTTGTTGTTGCTGTTGCTGTTAATAGCGTTGCAATTTGCATATGTGTGTCAACGTAGTCGTTGCCATTGTTGTTCTTGTCGTCATCATCTCTTGGCGCCTGTGTGTATGCCATGAATTTGTTGCTAACACACACTTAACCCCCTTGGCACGCCCACTTTGCCGCACATGCATGCATGCACACACACACACACACCTCCCACACTTAGGCACTCAACCATTTGCAGTATGCCGCATGATGCATGTGTTGCATAATACACAAAATGGTTTGCACATTTAAAATTGTTGTCCAAAAATTGTAATTAGATTCAACGACAACATAATTAAGAGATGGCTATTAGGAGTGGCAAAAGAACATGTGTGTGTGTGTGTGTGTGTGTGTGTGTTTGAGTGTGTGTGTGCGCGTGTGTGTGTATGTTCATGACTTAAAAGACTTTTGATGTCAAGCAGACAAGACTTGACACCCACATGCAAGCGTCTTCATAACTATGTCAGTGGCTGTGTGTGTGAAGGTGTGTGTAGGTGTGTGTGTAGGTGTGTGTATGTGTGTGTGTATGTGTGTGTGTGTGTGTGTGTATATGTGTGTCTTTGCTTCTCCATTTGACACTTGAGCGAAGCCCAAAGCTGACTGCTGGCAGTGCGCCCAAAAGCATAACTTATCCAACTTATCAAAATCGCTTTCGCTGCAATTTCGCCAATATTTTGTCTAAAAATAGCTTTCGATCGTCATCTTCCCTGAGAGGTATACATCCAGACATACAGCCAAATGGCACAAATATGAAGAAAGAACATTGTCCATATAAACTTGTCGACATTTTACTCAATGGCTTGCACAGCACACAATTTTTGTTTACTTTTGTGCGATTTGTATTTGCATAGAAACAGACAGACAGACAGACAGACAGACAGCCAGACAGCCAGATATGGCCTTATATATATACAGTTTATGTAATCGAAGATGTAATCTTGTAAAATGAGAGAATTGTATAAAATGATAGAAACGATTTTGGGGCGAAAGTGTTTTTGGGCAACGACTCCAGCAGCGCGGTGCAAATACGCCGGCGACATCAAAAGGCGTCACAGCGGCTGCGGTTGCCAAGGTAGCAGCGCCCAGCCACGCCCACTTTAATGCCAGCTGCCAAAATGAAATCAAAGCGCAAAATGCAATAAAAATAATCAAAAAAAATAAATGTGAAACAAGCAAAATGTGGATAACAAAAATGTTTCATTTGATTTTTGGCATGGTTTTTCGATGGCTTTAAAATCCCACTTCCTGCCAAAAATCAAAAAATACACGACACGACACGACCCCAGCCCCAGCCCAGCCCACCCAACCCCCTTTTCCACCACCAGCCATTTTCCCCTTTTCTGGCTTTCATCTGTTTTTGAGTTGTAATTTCTTCTGTGACTGCAAATTGAGCGTCCAAATTAAACGGACGCGAATAAAAACGGTGAGCGGTGAGTGGTGACGTCAGAGAAGGCCAGAAGGCAAGTGACAATGTGGCCAAGAAGAAGCTGAAGCAGCAGCAGCAGCAGCAGCGAAGGGACAACCAATAAGTTTCCTCTTCTTTTTTTCTTTCTTTTTCTTTTTTCCTTTTTTGGCAGAGTGGAGGAGGGCAACTCGTCAGTCAGACTCTGCGGATGGCCATAAAAATAGCTTGGCTTGCAACAAATGTCACGTCAGAGACATAGATGCCCCCACAAAGCACGCCCCAACCCCAGCACCACTCCCAACTCTTGACTCCTCCTGGCCATAGACAGCAGACCATCACGAACACTTCGAGCAAGTCGAGTCGCTGCCAAAGCCATTTGACAATTAAATAGTGCGTTTGCCGGGCAAAACAATAAGTGGGTGGTTGGAACGATAGCGGAACGGGTGGTGGAGCTGGTGGTGGTGTGTGGATGGGTTCGGCATCTTAAAAATGTTTGTGCATGTTGGGCATGAGTTGAAGGTAGTAATGACGCTGCTTTTAGCGCGCCAGCCGAGCCAAACTCAATTAAATGTGACAGTGAAAATGGCTGCCTAAAAGTATGCTTTATGCTTTATGGCGCAAAAGGCAAAGTTAAAAAGGCAAATGGAAAGCGGAAGAAGTGAAGAAAGTGAAGAAAGTGTACGGAGAGTGGTTGGAGTGTGGCAAATGCCAAAGGAGACTGCTCGGGGCTGTGACAGGAGGCAGGTGCGACAAATACTTCTCCACACAGATACACAAAAGCATTCGAAGCGAGTTGTTCCGCGTCCCAAAATTGTTGGCGAAATGCAAAACGTTAGACAAACACTAAGAATTTCATTAAGACAATAAATGTAATCCAATTGGAAAGTGCAATTTATAATGTAAGTAAAAGCAATACACGAATAAGTTGCTTAAATGCTTATTGAGGCACTTGGCCAAGCGCAGGCTGCAAGTTCATTTCGTTTGTTATTGGGCGTAATCGCTGAGATTCTGTTATCGAGAATCGCTGTGGCAACTCGGCTGCGCCATCAGCGTTTTCATCTCCAACGCAATGGGAGAAACAGCAGCAGCAGCTGCCAATAAGCAACGATTATGCTTGTAGCAACAATCGACTCTAGCCTGTCTCGACATTCTAACTGACTGTGTGTATATATATATATATAGTCAGATATTGGGGTGTGCTTGTGTATTGCTGCCTTATAATGTGCGCTATTTGCTGACGCTCTTGTTGGCTGTGTGCTAATGTCCTAGAAAAATGCATGCGGCACACAGGAGTGAGAGGATGGACAGGGAAAGCAACGGCTGCTGTGTGTATTCATCTGTGCGTGTGTGTGTGTGTGTGTGTGTGTGGGTGTGAGCACATTGATAGCACTTGCGAGGCGCTATAAACTGCAAGCAGTTACTTGCAAAATGGAATGGAAAACTGCCTTCGCAACAGACTCGAGACGGCCTCAAATTGCTCATACGTCATGTGTGCCCAGCAGGCATTGCCATGATTATATATCTTATATATATATATACATATATATGTATACGTATGCCTGTGCAGGCATGTGTGCGTGCGCAAAGCAACTTCAAAGTTGGTGCTTTAAATTGAGTGGCATTGGTGGAGACAAAGTTTGCCAGCCAGTCGACTAAGCCATTTCAGTTGGAAGCCAAGCGGACTTAAACTGTCGAACTGTTGAACTGCAGCATGACGATGGAGTAAACAAAAATTGAGGATAATCGAACTCGAGCTTACATAAATGACAAATATTAAATTAAGTTCAGTTAAGCTGATACTCACCTAATAAAAGAAAGAACACTCGAACTCAATCAAACCAACTCAATTCGCTTATTGTTGGATGGGAATTGCGACTAGAAAATATAATGGCCACCATTGACTGACTATTAAATCTAAAATTGATAAGTTAGTGGCAGAGGCAGAAGATAGTATCGAGAAGAGATGCAGCAACTTTCCTTACTTTAAACGAAGCAAAAAATGACAGGATAATCAGCCGGAAATGTGTCCTTGATGGGATGGGCACAATTGCAGATAGTTTGAGATAAGAGTTGTCAATTTGTCGTTTCCTCAAGTAACACGTCAGTTTGTTCGAAATCGATCATTAAGTTTTACCCAATATCGGTTTAAATCGGATTGCCAACAATTGTGGTTTGCAACAACGGAGCCAAGTTGCGGCAGTGGGCAGTGTGCAATTAGTGATGAGTGTTGACAATTGAAATTTATTGCAAACTCGTCGATTCGTGGACTGTCAATTAACATGATTTATGGACGAGCAACTGAAATGTGCGATTCATTTTGGCGTTCAACTCTTTTCGACTTAATGACGCACATCACAAAATATGAAATATGTGTGCTGGGCAGCAAGGCAAAACAACTAATTAGTTTATAATCGTTTAATGCACTGCAAATTGTCAGTTGCAAAATCGGTGACGGCAACAACAGTAGCAGCTGTGGCAGCTGTGGCAGCCGTGGCAGCCGTGGCAGCCGTGGCAGCCGTGGCAATAGCGGCAACAGTGGCAGCTGTGTGTGCATAAATTAAATGTAAATTAAACGTTTTAGTGTCCAAATGATGAGCTTTAAATAGCGACAAGCGATAAACTGCGTGTCCGCCAATGACAATGATTATGCTAATAATAATTATGATGCTTTTTGATATCAATGAAAAAGCCGCAAAACAACTTGACCAATCAACCAGCCAGCAATTCATACGATTCTCCCTTCAGCCTCCCAGCTGCTCGTAATTACTTAAGCTCTTACGCATAATGGATTATTTATGGGCTAAAAACTGCAAAAACACAGGCCTCTAATAAAATCAGTTAACAGCAAAGCAGGCAGCATTAAAATAGCCCCAATATAAATAGATATGCAAGTCAGAGAATGTTCAACAGAATCCAGAATCAGGTTGCATTAGCAGATTTTCACTGCTGAAACTAATGTGAACTGAGCACAATAATGGGCAGTGTTCAGACTGAATGGCCAATGGCAATTAATTTGAAATGATGGCCATCATCGAGGATGTTCACAAACCTTAAAAAGGTAGTTTTTATTCGATAGTCAAGTGTGGACATATGTTTGTCGTAAGTCAAAGAGGGACTACAATGGCTGTGATTCAAATATCTTTTGGGGGTCGAGTGTTTGCTTGATTTATTCAATTTCAGTTAGCAGCATATATATATATATATACATATATATATGTGTGTGTGTAGTTGCCATACAAACGTTTATATACCTATTTACAATAAATTGTATATAGATAAATATGAGTACGTATACAAATATCCTTTGTAGCCTGCAGCAAAATCGACAATAATTTTCAAACCATTGAAGAGCAAAAGGATAACAATGTTATTGTTGTTGTTGCTGTTGTTGCTGTTGTTGCTATTGTTGCTATTGTTGTTTGCTGTTGCTTGACGATATAAAAATACCACATGGAAATATTTTTCTCATATGTACTTACAGGAATGTTTGCCCAAAATGAAAGTGAATGCGTATAAAAATGGCATTAGAAATACACAAAAGGAGACCAGCCATATTGAAAGGCAGTTGATGGGCGTGGCAGGTGGCTGGAAAGGGGCACCAGGGGAAGGGGGAGGGGGAGGGGCGCGACTGGCGAATGTAACAGAAACAGGAAATAAAAATCCACTTTAAGCGTTTTGAATACAAATGCAAATACACACATAGAGGCAAGTAGAGAGAGAGACAGAGAGGAGAGAGAGAGAGAGAGAGAGAGAGAGAGAGAGTGTGTGTGTGTGTGTGTGTGTGTGTGTGTGTGTGCGTGTTGAGTGTTGAGCCTGACAAGTAAGTGAGTGATGAGCGAAACGGAGACGGAGACAAATGCGGTCACATTGAGGTACATTAATATATATGCATATATATATATCCATATAAATGTATACATATATATATATATATATATATATATACGTACATATTTATCCATATATGTGCATATGCTCGTATTCGTATTTCTTTGAAAGGCAAAGGCGCCTGAAAGGGTTTCTGTATTATTATTATTCTGTTTTTTTTTTTTCTTTCAAATTTTCTTCAGTTTTTTTTTTTTTTGCTTGATGCGACTACAAATAAAGATAAGTGTGTGTGCGTGGGTGTGAACGTGTGTGTGTGTGTGTGTGTGACGATGCCAAACGCTGTCATATAAACTGCAAGCGACTTGGGCCCAAAAGCAGCACAAAGGAGACGCCAGAGGCGTTCAAGCGACGGGGCAGACGCAAGAGATGGCTTGAGTGGGTCTGGTAGGAGGGGGGAGGGTGAGATGAGATGGGGCGTAGCATAGACAGAGCAAATACATAGCATGCCACAAATGAAGTGGCAGAACTTAGGGGCAAACAGCGAGCGAACGAACGCAGCAGCAGCCCAGCATTTGCCAGCAATGAAAAAATCACAGCATCGTTTCAGGCGACAAAAGTCGCACAGGTGCGAATGCAAAAGCAGATAAACAGACAGACAGACAGACAGACAGACAGACAGATAGACAGACAGACAGACAGACAGAGAGAGACGCAAAGTGCGAATGCTTGGGGCAATAGACGAAGTCAAATTGAAGAAATTGCCAAAGCGGATGTGCAATAAAGTGGGAGAAACGCACAACGAGCACAAAGACAATGCACAGAGATAACACACACACACACACACCACACACACACACACACACACACAGACACACACCACACACATAGACACACACACCACACACATACCACACACACACACACAGTAAAAGTAGTCAATGCAAGCAGTTTAGTTTAGAAAGCGAAGCAGAGAGATGAAAGTAAAGTGAAGTCTGCTGCAAGAATCGAATTAACATATGATATATACCTATATACATATATGTATTTTATGCAGGTAGCAACTTTTTAGATAATTGCCACCTTCAGCTACCCCATGGGCTGAGTTCACCAATCCGAAATGTTTGTCTTCTCCCACTGCGGGACCCCAACCAGCACATATATTGCTCGTCAACATCACAGTCCTCAGACTAGTTCCCCAATCATGATGACACCTGGCATATATGCCGAGATATATATATATATATACACTTTCCGAGCGAATCCTTTCCCGAAAGTTTAAAAGACTGTCGATAGTATTTACGACAGTGCTCAAAATAGAAAAATATATATTAAAATTGGTTACAAATAACGTGTTGCGAGTTGTTTGAAGTGTGTGTTTGCGCACTACAAAGTTTCGCTATTAAATGTCAACATTTAGCATTTGTCATACAGCTATATAAGATTTGATAAACCTAAGATTGCGCCCAACATGTCACAGTAATATAGAGGAAGCAAAGTGCTTAGCATGCAACACCTAAAGTGCCGAGAGAAAGAGGGAAAGCAGCATTAAATGTGTCAGTGAATCATATGGTCAGCGAGTAAACAACTGTATGTATATATATATATATATATATGTATATATATGTATGTATATGTATATATAATATGTACACACAATCAAAGAAGTGCAAAAGTAGAATGAACGGAAACGTTACTGGCACAAGGACCTCAAAAGTATGCAACATTAAGTGTGCGACAACGTCATCAGTTTCTTTTGCTGCTTACCTCCCCCTCTCTCTCTCTCTCTCTCTCTCTCACTATTTCTGTCTCTGTCTCAGCCTCATTTTGTTGTCTCTAGTTGGACTGGCCAGCCAACTGGGCCGTCTGCTGTCTTTTATATGCCATTTTGGCACAAGTTTCGCTTGCCATGTCTGCCATCTGCCTACACTTTGCCAACAAAATGGGCATATCAATAAAATCACTCAGCTTGCAACGGCAGATAACAGTTCAGCAAAAGTAAGTTGACTTTGGTAAACAGCAAGTTTGAAAATATATATATAAATCCAAAGCAATCACAGATAACTGATTATAAAGAAGCTAAAAAACATATATTAAATGGATTGCTGATAGGGTATTCTACGAGCAGCTGTGCGAGTGAGAAAAGCGTGTTTTTGTTTTATTGTTGTTGCACTCGTCGCAATGAAAAGTCTCATTAACAAAATGCACAAGAAACAACAACATGTGAAAAGTGAAAGGCTTTAAACAACAACAGCAACAACTGCAACAATAAGATGAGGCACAACTTGGCGCGCAAAAGGATCCTTGAGCCTCTTCAAGTCGACTTGCTCCTCCATTTTGGTGGTGTTGTTGCCAAACGAAGCGGCAAGAAAAGTGTCCCCCAAAGGCTGCCAGAGTGGAAGCGTGTGACATATAGTAGGCTATGCATATATATGCATATATGTATATATGTATATGAATATGATGTGTATGGCTTTGGCCACTAATCAAGTTGGCACCCAGAAATGAACTGCACTCTCAGGTTTCACTCGAACGCAAATCTCGAAAGTTAAATTATGAAAGTGCCAGCCACAATTGTATTGTGACAAACAGGCTAAAAGAATGGGACACAACACACACACACACACAGCCCATATATATATATATATATATATAAATGAATAAATGCCAAAACAATTTGCATAAAAAATATTTGTGCCAAAAAGTTTTACATTTCACTTTTTCAACTGAATCGCTGTTGTTGTTGTTGTTGGTTTTGTTGTTGTGGCCAACGAGAAATTTCCATATGAAAAGCGGCATGTGGGCGTTGCGTTGCGTTGTGTGCGTGGGCGTGGCAAGGCTCTGCGGCTGCCGAGCGAGTTTATCAGTTGAAGCGACGCCTAATCAACATCAAGCCAAACGCCATTAGGCGACCGCACAATTTACAGCTGTTTGTCAGCCCTTCCTAAAGGGACAACCCCTCCACCCCCCCACCCACTCACCCCTACAGCATGTTTTATGTGTGTGTGTTTGTGTGTGTGTTTGTGTGTGTGTTTGTGTGTGTATACTGCGTTTTTGTTTTATTTTGAGTGCCGGTTCAAGTTGAAATTGAATTTTAACATATTTTTGTTTGCATTTCATTTGCGCAACTCATTAAGCCAAAAAACAGCCAACAACTCAAACTCAACTCACTCAGCACACGCCCTCCACCCACCACCCTCCACCCTCATCTAGGCCCCTTTGCACACCCCGCACCCCATAAGTAGGCTACACCATGGATTTGCTCAGATCGAAAGAAATATCATGAAAAATAAGTGAGCAAAAAATTCATTTGAAAAAAACAAAAAATAAGCAGAAGAAAATAATTTTAATTGTATTTATAATAAATAAAGTGGAAACACTTTCAACTCACTCAATGTGCATCTATCAATCAATTGTACACAATAACTCTATAGAAATCATAATATTTTCAATTTATATATTTTATTATTAGTATTTAAAAACAAAGAACATAAAACAAATGCTGTTTGAGTGGAATTCGAAGAAATTTGTGCGTCTGCTTTGCAAAAGATCGATGCAATCAATTCTTCTTCAATGTCTTTATTAATATTTATACGCGTGTGTGTGTGTGTGTGTGTGTGTGTGTGTGTGTGTGTACATCAGCACATCATATTACAGCTCTTTTGTGCGCTTAAATATATGTAATGAACATTTTTTAAGTGCTTTAATTTTATTTCATGGCCCTTATTCTGCATACACCCCACCCCACCCCACCCTCAACCACAGCCAGCGTCCAACGCATAACCACAACAGCTCTTCCACTGCTCTCCCCTCCCCCTCCCCTCCCCTCTCCACTCCACCACCCCACTGGCAGTTATAATTTGATTGTGTTTGTGCAATAAGAGCGTCCGTAACCGAAAAGAGCGTTGTGGTCCTGCTAAATGTTATTTATTTCGTTGGTTTCTCTGCCCTTGCAGACGGTTCGTTCTTCAGTTTCGGCAACAAGCTTGTAGCTCATAATATATATATGCATATATATGTATATATTCTTGATCAGTATCACTATACGCGCAGCTATAGCCGGGACCAGCTGCCTGCAATTTGTTGCTCAATTTTTTGTTTGCTTAGATCATTTACCGGATTGAATCACTATATTATATAGCTGCCATAGGAGTCAGTTGTGGTCACCCTTTCTGAGACAATATATTTCCACAAAAGGCGTTGAATATTCAATTTTTGTGCTCAAAGCCTACAGAAGGATATCAATATTTGCAAGTCTGGAGTAGGTCCAAAAAGGGTATTTGGTCTTCGTTATGGTTTCTGAGCTGGTTTTTATTTGATTTTTGAATGGGTGCTCTCGCGTTCTCAGCCTCGTCTTGGCATTTCAACAATTTGCATTAAAAATGCTCTTTGCCTTAACACACAAACACACAAATATTGTATTTTTCGGCACACCACAAGGCCGTCGACGCCGTCCGTTGGCTAATCCGCTTTGTAGCCGTTAATGGACATGCCACTCCTCCCTCACTACTACTACACACACACACACAGACACCAAAAAAAACCATCGACAATGCCCCACAGCTACTTGGCCATAAATAAGAAGGCCGTTGGGCAGTCAACTCACGTAGGCGGTCATTAGATCAACTTTAATGTCATGCAGCTCACGTTTTTATTTACTTAGATCTCTCTCTCTCTCTTAACTCTCCCTCTCTCTTTCTCAATGTATCTCCCTCTCTGTCTTTGTGTGCTGAGCAGCAGTCACGCCCCCCAAAATGTTGGTATTCAATAAGTTCACACATCGTTAAAGTCACAAAAACAGTCACAAAAGTTCAGGACTCAAATCGTTTGCCTTCAACTAGTTCTCCATTCTATCTGCAACGAGTCCAAGCCATCCAACAAGGTCTCCCAGCTGCAATCCCGATCTCAGCCTGCCTGGCGAGAAGTTCTCGCAAATACCTTTCTATCGAAATCATATTTACTTTATAGAAATACTATTTAAAAAGCTTCCATTCCACAAACATTATTTTAACCTTCACTAATTTAACTAAATTACTTTAATAACAAGTTGGAAAGTCTTATTTAAATGAATATATAAGAAACAAGTATTTTCCACTCTTTTTATTTAAGTGCAACAAATACTGCCAGTAAAAGTGTCAACTGCATTCCTTTGTGCAACTAGATCAATGTCATTAAGTAAAGTGCACTGACAAAATGTTGGCTTAGTTATACACATGGCTGCCAGCTGTGTGTGTGTGTGTGTGTGTGTGTGTGTGTCATTAGCAGTTCCTTTGAGAACTGAACGGAGCAAGGATGCTGCACAAAAACTTTAATTGAAATCTTTCTGAGCAAAGCGTCATGATGCAATTTACAAAAATACATCCGAGAAAAAACTCAGCTCCGGCTGCTGCAGCTGATGATGATTCCCTCAAATGAATGCTGTGCAAAAGTTGTTGTCAAACAACTTTGGCTCAAAGCAAATTTTGCTGGCATTGCAGCAATGGAGAATTCGTAATGGAAATTTGTTTTGCTCTCCTGTCGAAATGGTCAGCAGTCAGTTTGTTTAACTTCCACTGACAGATTGATGACAAGCTCTGTGTGTGTGTGTGTGTGTGTGTGTGTGTGCGTGTGTGTGTGTGTGTGCCTATGTGGCTGGCAACAAGGTAAATGGCATCAGGCAAGTCGGGCAGTAACATGAATTTTGCATCAATGGCATTCTCGAGTGCCAACAGTCTCGTCAGATCAAACACTTTCAGCTGGAATTGCATTGCCAGCAACAACAACAATAAATATTGTAAGCAATACATTTTTAATGTTTAGTTAACTTTTTGCTAATCAGCTCGAGCATAAACTAAGAATTGTTATCTCAATTGTTATTCGAATGTATTCAGATATTCATAGTCAGATTTTATTCAAATTCACACAACACGCAAAGAAACACAAATTTCAAGCGATTGCAGCAGTGTTGGTTAGCGCCAAGCAGTATTCGATTTTAATTGAAATCAACTGCTTGACACTGCGAGTGAGGCACACAGATACTTATGTGAGTGGCACCGGACAACAATGCCCATTAAAATCAAAATATAAGCTGGAGGCAGTGACGACAACAGCAAGGACACAAGGACACCAGGACACGAAGACTCAAGTACAACGACAAGGACAGAGAAACAACGATGACGATGACGATGACGATGACGATAACGATTACGATGACAGCGGCATGTAACGGAAAACGGAAATTAAAATCCACATGTCGACAATGTGCCAAGCAGACATCAATTCACAGTGCATATCCCCGTTGCCAGTCTGGGCCTATTAACCAAGCAGTTCCGAACCGAACCGACCCGAACCGACCCGGCCCAGAAAGTGCACAATAAATAATATTAATAAACCGGTTTTAATAGACGAACACAATTTGAACTTTGGCGGCGCACAAAAGATGAAAGCGAAACAAATACAAAATGAAGCAAAGCGAAAATATATATAAAATGATTGTATATATAAATATATATATATCTAAGTCTGCATAAACTTGAGATATATATGTCGACTTGAGAAACAATTAAACTAACAAACATTTACAACACTGAGCGAGAACGAGTGTGTGAAAGAGACGGAGAATGAGAGCAGCAGAGCGAGAGCAAGTTAAAGATAGAAATGTATGCAATATTTCATCAAGCATATCCCAGGGAAACACAGCACGGCACAGCACAGCACACAATGGTCGAACTAGACACATTTTGTGGCACAAACGTATGCAGAACGGTGTGCCACAAATGTTGACAGCTGGCTCAAATAAACAACAAATACACAGATAATGATAAGAATCGAAAGCTGATCAAATTATTAGCCAAAATGCGCACGTTAAACTTTTGTCTTCAGGAAAATTGCTACAACTATTCCTATTGCTACTATTCGATTAGAATTTGGGTGCTTTTCAACACACACTTCAACATTTTGTGGCATGTGGTAAAACTAGTCGGCTGGCAAAAATGTTGCAAGCTGCTTCATAGATTTTGCCCATGGTGCAAGGACGGCTTGAAGGCCGTGTGCCATTCATAATAATTTAACAGACACACACACACACACACACGCATTTTTATGGCGCCCAGCAGTTGTTGTCAGCGGCAACATAAGCAAAAGAAAAAGAAAACGAAAAAGAAAAGTTCACCTGAAAGCCGAACAAATGCCGAGAACCCAGTCCCTCGATCCCAGACCTGCCCCGACACATTTCCCTCGCAAAAGTCAAAAAAACAACAAAAAAAAAGTGAGAAAAAATACATACAAAAATTTAAAAAAAAAAAAAAAGAAATAAGAAAAACTGTGCAGCATCCTTCTGCCAAGTCAGTTGCCACGGACATCAATGTGCTGTGCTCTGCTCAGCTTCTCTGCTCGTTTCCGGCGTGCTTTCATTTTCATTTCAATTTTCATTTTCATTTTTCATTTAATTTTTCAATTATCTACTTACATAATGCTTAAGCCCTTTGGAATTTCGCAATTATGATTATTAAAATGTGCACAAAGTGCAAACTACGAATTTGAATAGTTCAACGAGTTACGAGGCAGATTAAAGATAAAAAAAAATAAAAAAATACAAATTTTATGGTTTTGATTTTTATTGAAGCATAACAAGTCTAAATTGGACCACAAACGTTAAAAAAACTAACTGAAAGGAGTAAACAAAATACTTAAATTGGGTCAGCCTATAAAAAAAAAGAAGCCCAGTTTTACAGCCTACTTTGCAGCTTTCAGTTTGAATTTCATTTGTTTTTAATTTTTTATTAACATTTTGTTATTTTGCTGAGCGATTTGCATTCAGCGCTAGGCAATATAATGGAGAAAACCCCAATAAGTATGGGCTGAAGAAGCCCCTTTTTAAACCAACTTTGCAGCCCAATTTAATCTCATTTGTTTTTCAAATTTTCCCCCACTTTTTCTGAACAATTTTCAGGTATATTTAATTTAGTATTATTATTAAGCATACAATTTAATATTCTATGGGCTGGAATATAATACCAGAAGGTAAATAAATATTATACACCAGATTCTTAATCAATTTTGAGCATGAAAATAACATTTTCAAATATTCAAAACAAATCATTCATTTTTAATTAACAAATGCGTTGTGATTAGAAAGGACTTTTACTGGCTTGAAATTGCTGAGTTGGCTGATGTATATATATATCTATATATATATATATGTATATATATATAATGTTTAGTCATAAAAATCCGTTTTTAGTAGGTAAAACATATTATTGCTCAATGTGGTTCTTTCTAGGATGTCGCATTCACCCACTTGGAAGCTGTGCACAGTATGAGGGGGGTTGCAAAGAGGTGGGCGTGGAGGGCGGGGCTGGTTTGAGTAGGTCTGCCCATAAAGCATGTAGCAGCTGTTTGGTGGACAAAAACACCGCATGGAAAGCATAAATGAAAATCAATAAATAAAAATTTTATCGCCAAAATCCAGCACCCAAACATAGAGTTGTTTCATGTGTGTGTGTGTGCGTGTGTGTGTGTGTGTGTGTGTGTGTGCTTTGGGCGAACTTTTAATACAAGTGGCAAATAAGCCAAAAGACTTTATGTATGCATGTAAAAACTAGAAAATTGTTTAAAAAAAAACAGCAAAACCGCCAAAACAAAATCAATAAATTTGTGTATGAGGGAGGCGGAGGGGGTGGTGAGTGGTATGCTATTTGTGGGTGTGGCACTCTCTGTCTCACTCACTCACTCCAACTCAGGTCTGCCTCTCCGCCTCTCTCTCTCTCTCTCTCAATTGGTTTGACATGCCAATGCAATTGAGCAATAAATCACTGCGTGAAAACTGCATAAAACTTGCAATTGCCACAATTTAGTCAATTAATGCGATTTGGATGCAAAGCTGAGTAACTGGCTGGCTGGCTGTCTAGTCAATCAACTACGCAGTCAATCAATCAATCACGAGAGCTTTTGGTCTTATCAATCAGATCAATCAATCATTATATATAATATTATGTATATAATGACTGCTGTAATTGTTGCTCAAAAAATAAATAAATACAACAAAAATAAAAATACTGCTAAAGATGCAAATTGGCAAATGTGGTCCGACCAATCCCTCCTTATAAATATAGCTACAGTTTACAGTTATACACAAGTGAAATTTGAGTGATTCTTATTAATTGCCACCAAATAGTAACGAGCAATACGTAACGAGTAACAAGTAACGAGTTGTTGCGTAACGTTTATGAGAGCTGATAATGGTACTAGCCATAGCAAATGGCAAATGGCAAATAGCTGGCTATCAATAGCTATGCACATTTTACAATTTATTCAAGGCACGTTCGAATTTGACATGTGAATAACTGGCTGAGTGCGACGCAAACACTCGTGCACAGTCTTTATTCATATTCATAACATTCACAAGTCGAATACACATATATATATATATTATAGATCTGAAATTGAAACAATTTCAAAAGAGCTAGCTGAAATTGTATAATAATAATAATAATAATGACTATCAAATGCTCTTTGCTCTTTTTCGAGTACTCTTGGAATAATTTGGGAGACTGGTTGAAAATTAAGTTTGCTCTTTGAGTTTGATCAAATTACGCTTGGCTTAATTGTTGCTGCTGCAAAAAATGTTAAGTCAAAAGTTGCACTTGGCCATGTTGCCGCACTTCATCAAGGTCCGGCGCCCAAAGAAGAAGAAGATGAAGAAGAAAACAACGACAACGACGCAAAAGGACAAGAATGAGAAGAAAGCAGAAGCAGCAGCAGTAGCAAGAAAATGTTAAAGCTGCTGCTGCAGATTCCCTCACTCATCCTATCTCTTTCACTCCACAGACACACACACACACACACACACAGAGACAAAGTGTTGTCTTTTCATGTCCCTTGGCATGGGCCGAAAAACTTTTTGATTTGCTTAGGTAAAAAGTTGCTGCGTTTGGCTTATGCAAAGCACCAAAAAGCGTAGACTTCAATGCTGACGCCGCAGTCGCAGTCGCAGTCGACGCCAACGCTCACTGAATAACTCTCTCTCTCTCTCTCTCTCTCTATCTCAGTTGTTCACGCCGAGCCTTGCCGGCAATTGCAAAGTGTTCCACTGGCTTCCACTGTTCCACCCACTGTTTGTTCGCTTCTATTTGATTGTTTGTTTGTTTGTTTACTATTATTTTGGCTGCTTCGCTTTTAATTTACGCGTCGCCTCGCACTCATTGGAATCGGTGTAGCCAAGCAGCAAATAGAATTTGTGGAACACACTGCAATGTAAATGTTGACCGAGCAGCTGCTGCCCGTTTAATTACACTTAAGAAATCAGCGCCAACAACGCCAACAGCGCTGCCAGCGATAGAGTTAAGTACCCCCTCCCCTACACACACACACGCACACATACACACACACGCACACGCTCTGGGACCAAAGATGATTTTTGGTGTCGAGTCGTGCGTGTTCGTGTTCGTGAAAAGCGACTCTCAACTCTAGCCAGATGTACTGAAGTTCGGCAACAGAGCAACGCATTAGAAGATGAAGAAGATGTAGAAGAAGAAGACAGCAACTGATTCACTGATCCATTGAACTTTATGTACAGTTGTAGTAGGAGTGGTTTGTGGTGGGGTGGGGTGGGGTGGTTGTCTGCTGTTGGCAAGTGGGCGTGGTGAAGGCGTACGTCTCTACCGTTTTTGCTGTGTGCTGAAAATTCAATTTGATTTGATTTGATTTTCGTTCTCGTTTTCGTTTTCGTTTGAATGCACACAAGAGACGACAGCAGCAGCAGCAGCAAAGAAATGATATCAAATTAGTTGAAATAGAAGTAAAAAGTGTTCCCCCAAACCAAAAGCTTCAGCATGAGTTGCGTTCAAGTTGAGTTGAGTTCACGCTGTGGTTTGGGGCGCCTTTAAAAGCAATGCAATGTTTAAGTAACGGTAAATACAGCAAAAGAGCTTTTAAGAGAGCAAGCCAAGCACACTAATGGATGTGAAACATTTGCAAACATGCTCAATATTTGCATGCCTTTCTGCAATGACCAGCTGATCGATCTTATTCATGTGTGTTCCATTTTCATGTGTAGCAAATCCATTAGCATTTGTGAGTGAGCGCTTACGCATAAAGCTCAATGTTGTATGCAAATCATTAATGATAATTGCAAGCAAATGCACACAGTTACTCGCCTTGAAGCACCCTTTTAGTGCGCATTTGCTGTACAATTAATTTGCTTAGTATTGGACTAATAACAGTAAGCATTGCCTCGTCACTTTTGAATTTCAGATAAATACAGTTTGTGAGCAACAATTGGACAACAAAAATTTCAGCGTCGAAAGCGTATACAAAATTCGGTGCATTAATTGTCTCTCTATCTTTCTCTGCCCCCTCTTTCTGTTTGTTGTTCTACGTGCGTAGACAGACGCGTAATTGCGTGTGTGTGTGTGTGTGTGTGTCTTCTTGTTTGCCTGTGTGCGTGTGCCTCTTGCTTTTTCAAGTGCAAATACAAATTGGAAGCAAAAAAATAAAAAAGCAGCCACGCGACAATTTGGGAAGCCCGATGTCAATTTAGCGCCGTTTTATAAGGTGGCTCTACAGGCACATATATATATTTATATATATATATTTATATATATATATATATATATATATATATATAAACATATATATACGCAGAGTAAGCTGTACTTGGGTGCTAGCAAAAAGATTTTCATTGAGTTGCGTTTTGTTGTTGTTGCTGCTTTTCATTATACGTTTTTCACATTTACGGCTCGCGATAAAAATCAACAGTTTTGTGTGTCGACTTTTGTTGCTGTTGCGTGTGTGCCTCAGTGTGTGTGTGTGTGTTGAGTGTGTTTTATTTTTTTTATCGCATTTTGGCCGCAATTAATTTACAACATTAACATTTTTGCCATGAGGTCGTTTTAGTTTTAGTTTCTCTAATTAAATTCGTTCTTTCGATTTATTGTTGTTGTGGTTGTTGTTGTTTGTCTTACGCTAGTTTTGCACTTTAAGTCGATTCTCACGCATTCTCCTCTACCTCTACTTGCTCTCCCTCTCTGTCTCTCTCTCTCTCGCTCTCTCTCACTCGCTGTCCGTGGCGCTCTCTCGCTGTTTCGCTCGCCTGTCTGTCGGCGTACGTGTGTATGAGTGCGACCGCTGCTGCTGTCGCTGCTGCTGCTGCCGCTGCTGCTGCTGCTGCTGCTGCTGCGTTTTGTTTATTTGTCTGTTCCACTTGTTCTCGCCTTTCGCCTTTTGCACTTGTGCATTGCAATTCTTATTATTATTATTATTATTACGCTGCACACACGCTGCTGCTGGCAGCGAATTTGTCGCCCAATTGGACTACTCGCTACTTATCACCTGCAACTGCATCAGCAGCAGCGGCGGCACTCTCCTCTCTAGTCCACCACTGGGAGGCACAACTTTTATCCACACGCACAAAAAAAAAACAATTACAAAATTGGCAAAATTTTAAATTCGCATTTAATTCGCGCGCGGCTAATGCAACTTTTTGACCGTTTATCGTGTGCGGCTGGCAATGTACAATAATTAATTAATTATCTATATATATGTATATTTGTTTTTGTTTTTATATATATATTTTTTTTATAAATTTTTTGTTTAAACAAAATACACTTTTTTCATAAGGAAAAGTCACACGAACTGCCGCACGAGCGAAGTTGCTTCTACGTTATATGATGAGAACGAAACGGAACGAACAAACGCGCTCGAAACGGCTCACAGACAGAGAAGAAGCAGCAGCAGCAGCAGCAGCTGTAGTAGACAGCAGCAGCAGCAGTAGCAGCGTAACGAAACGAAACGAAACGAAAACGAGGCGAATGAGCGCACGAGGCTGACGCAAGACAACAACCATGCCAGTGCGACAGAGAGAGAGAGAGACAAAGAGAGAGAGAGAGAGAAGGAGCGCTCAGCGCCATGCGTGAGAGCTTTGCCTTTGCATGTTCTGTTCTAGGTGGGTGCCAGCGACCGACTGCCCCCCACCTTAACCACCGCACCCCGTCGTCAACCCCCTTCACAACAACAAGAACAAAATTTTAATACGTGCTCCGGCATATAATGAGTGCCGCTGCTGCTGCTGCTGCTGCTGCTGCTGCGAGTTTTTCGCAATTGAAATTGAAATTGAAAGTTGTAATGCGACAAAGTCGAAGATGAGATGGCGAAAAAAAAAAACAGCTTCGGCATCGGCAGAATCGTTGCATGAAATTTATCATCGAACAGCTGCCCTCATCGAATCTCTGCTCTGCCCTCTAGCACCTTGTCCTTTCTCTCTCTCTCTCTCTCTCCCTAGCTCTCTCTTTTGATTCGTTTCGTTTTTTTTTTTTTGGTAAATAGCGGAAATCCAATTACAAGCAGTGAAATGCAAAGGCAGACAGAGCGACGACAGCAAAAGTTGCAGCTTACACACAAGTACAATGACTTACTTGACACTCAGCTAATCACCCCAAGACACAAGACACACAATCAACATGCTCACTATTGTATACCCTGTACAATGGTACGAATCTGTGCTTTATATTCGACTTCAAATTTGAAGCATCGATTTCTGGTCTCGAGAAATATCGATTTCCAATTTCATCTGTTTTTTTTATTATTTAATTTAAATTGTTAAAGGGTATCGAGCTGTCGATCAAACGTGTTCGGCACAAATTTTGCGAGTTTTGTTTTGAACCGTTTTACTGCTCTTGACACAGATCTAGTTGAGAATCGTGTTTTATTTATTTTTATTTTTTTGCTGCACATGTTTTATTTACCTTTGCTGTTTATTAATCATTTTTATTAATGCGTCGCACGCTAATCTTCTTCTTATCGCTTACGATAAACAACAATAACAACAACAACATTTGCTATTGGCCAGCAGCTACAAAGTGTGCCGACGATTCTTATCAGACGCAGCAGCAGCAGCAGCAACGGCTGCAGAAAGCCAAAATGATCGTCGCTTATCAGACAAACAAACAAACAAAAAAGAAACGCCACCTGCCTGACCGGCCCCCCTGCAGAACACAGGACAAGAAACAGTGGAAACGGCACAGCAGCCCTGACTGCGCTGCCAGCGTAGCGCCAGCAGAGGGGAAGCTAGCAATAGATAGCGAGGGAGAGAGAGAGAGAGAGAGATAGAGAGAGACGATGCAGATGGTGTTGCTTTGAAGCTTTGGCTGCCTACCGACTTCTAATTGGGATTTTGTTCTTACTGTTCTTGTTGCTGTTGTTGTTGTCGCTTGTCGTTTCCTTTGATGCGATTGACAAGTTTGGCAGATTTCACAATTTACACAATTAAAAGGGGAAGCAGCTTAGGGGCAGCAGTACAGTTAATTGCTAGATGTAAAACAAGCAGACGATGCCGACAGCAAAAATCTCTGCGTGTGTGTATGTGTGTGTGTGTGTGCGACAACCTTGAACTTTGACCTTGCGCCTGCTCGAACTGGCAGCTGAGAGCCTCGTATGTGTGTGTGTGTGTGTGTGTGTGCGTCTGTATTGGAAATCATTCTAATCAGGGCCTAAAATTTTGATTGACCTGCCTACCACTACCCCAGCCCCCCACCCCCCTCACAGCACCCACCACCCTTCTCCACCTGTAAGCACCTCGAAATCGCCACTTGACGATATGTGACGACAATTGTATGGCTTTCTCGCATCCACTCATCAGACTCAGTGCTCTCGCTGTCTCGCTCTCGCTCGGCAGATGCACGATGAGCCTGATGAACGGTAGATGGAATTAGAAGTGAAATTGGAACGGGATGGCACACTTATAATTAGTCCCAAGTGGGTTTCATAGCAACGAGAGCTCCTCGGCCATTAGACCGAATCTTTGACTGATTTAACGATGCCATCGATGACGACGAAGTGTTTCTTTGTTTGTGTGTGTGTGTGGAGGGGGGAGGGGTGAGTGCTGAGGGAGGGATTGATTGCGGTTAATGGTCAGTCAGCTGGTGTTTTGCGCTGATTATGAAAAATATAAAGAAAAAAGGAGAAACAAAACAGGGAAAATATGTATAAAAAAAGTAATACTTGAAGTAAATTAAGAATTGAAAAGAATTAAAGTAAGAGATTTATAATAACAGATTTTTTTCTTTTTTTTTGCATTATGAAGTAAATTAATTTGGCGAAATATTATTATAACAATATAATAATAATGATATGCGAAATTAAGATTCTTATCACATACATAAATGGAGATTATTAGATTCTAATCCAAATCTCTTTGGCATTCCGTAGAAAGTTGTGTGAAACTTAAAGATAAATTCGAATTTAGAGTTTTGGAGCCCAGGAATAGCGAGAGTAAAGATTACAGTGTAAATTAGCAGCTGAATTTGTAGGGAAAGACATTTTGGAAAACCAGAGAAATAGAATTTGGAAACTCAGAAAACTGATTTTCATTTTCCAAAAATATTAAATACAGAGTTCGTCGAAAGTTTTTGTTAAGATTTAAGTTAAGTTTAAAATCTAAGAAACTAAGGGGTAGCGGGGGGTGGGGGGGGGGAGATGGGTGGTAAAGCTTGAAACTGTTAAATGAATCCTCGGTGAACCGAATATTAAATACCCTTGCAGACATATATTTTATTCAAGTTACAGATCTTCAAGATAAGCAAAATAATAAAAAAAAACCCATATTGAGAATTGGGAATTTTGAATTGTATAATTTTGAGCGTGACTCAATAAAAATGAACTCAAACTAAGACTATAATCTGTTGATTTAAGATTTTTGAAACACTATTCACTTTCTAGACGCGTTGTGCCTTGAATTAAGGATATATATTTATTATTTGGTTTGCCTTTATTCATTTTTCTTTTCTTTAGTATTTCTCATCTTAATTAAGGACAGATTAATCAAAGTAAGATCTGTTGATCTGATGATAAGTCTATAATATTTTAACACTTTATTTGATCTACAATATATATACATATATATATATGTATATATATATGTTCACTATCATTCTGCAAGGATATATGAAGGGTGGTTTGTGTGAGGGAGGGTGGGTGGAGAGGGGGTTAAGTAACCCACTAACCTTGATGGCGAATTGCGAAAATTGTAGCAGCAACAGCAAAAGGAGCAAACCATATAAACGAGAAAATTAATGCTGCCACACCAAGTGGATGTTGCAGTTGCAGTTGCTGTTGCCGACGCTGTTGCCGATGCGGATGCGGATGCGAATGTACCGTTTGTATTTGTATTGCAGTTGCTGCTTGCCTCCTCAGTCGCTGTGGCAGCAGTGGCGCTGCTGCTGTGCCGTCGATTGCACTGCTCAGCTGCTGCTGCTGTTTCGGAGGTGATCGACACTGTTGCTGCTGCTGCTGCTGCTGTGGTTGCTGCGTCAGCTGTTGCGGCGCTGCTTTTGATGTGCCTTAAGAGTTTGTGCGTGACTGCGCTGCCCGCGTCCAGCGCTGGCGGTGCACTGCTGGTGGAGCGCTTGCGTTGCTGCGCTGCCGTCGGCACTAGCAGCGACGTCGACTGCAGCTGATAATCATCGACGAAGCTGATTTGCTTCCACTTCTTCTTCTTTTTCACTTTGGCGGTCGCTTTTAGCAAATGTCTCGTTCTAAATGTCGACGGCGGCGTCTGCGTTGACGCAGCAACGGCTCGAGTACCGTTTATTGATGATGATGCTGCTGCTGCTGCTGCCGCGGCTGCTGCTGCTGCTGTTGCTGCTGCTGTTGTTAGACTCTGACTGCGCCGTTGACGCGCTGCTGGCGCTACAGCTGCCTGCTGCTGCTGCTGCTGCTGCGGCGGCGGCGGCGGCGTTGTCGCCTTTGGCCGCCAGTTCAAAACTTTGCCGCACACTCACGCACACATGCAGACAGACAGAGACAGAGACAGAGAGAGATCGAGAGAGAGAGACACACACACACACACACTCACGCACGCGGCGCGCGGCGTCGACGTCGCGGCATTTGATAAGCGATTGTTGTTGTTGCTGTGTGATTTGAGTTAATTTACGATTTTAATTTAGATTCACTTCTTCTTTTTTTTGGTTTTTGTGTTTGCTTTTTTTTGTGTTTTATGTAATTTTTCTTGCTGCTGCTGCTGCTGCAGTCGCCGGCCCGCAGCGCTGCATGAAACACACTGACAAAAAAAAAGTGTCAAAAAAATATGAGAAATTAAATGCAACAAATTGACATTTTTTGCATTTGTTGTTGTTGTTTATCTTATTTAGTTTAAGCGCGAAGCGGTTTGTTGTCTGTCGCACACACACTCACACGCACACACACACACACACGCACATACACATACGCACAGGCAGACAGACAGACAGACAAACATATGTGAAGCACACACACAGACGAGAGACGACTGCGACAGCGGCGCGCTCTCGCGATGCTCACAGCTGCAGCGACCGCACAACACTGCCAGCAACCCAAAAACGAACCAGCGTCGCGCGACGCCAACGTTTTTTCAGCTGCGAGAACAAAATGACAACAACACGACGACGACGCACGAGCAAACGACCGAACGACCGACCGACCGAACGACCGAACGACTGAACGACTGACGGACCACGCACGCCGCCTAAAAGCCAAAGTTGCCCACCTAACGGAGGCTGTGTGTGTGTGTGTGTGTGTGTGAGGCGGAGACTGAGCGACGCTTTGTATTGTGCTGCTCGCCATCTTCTTCTTCTTTTTTCTACGTGCCTTCGCAGCTGAATGAAGTGCGCAAAAATAGTAGTAGAAGACGCCAGCGTTGACAGCGACGGCGACAGCGACGTTTGCTGCGTAGGCTGTGCATAATTTTCCGTGTGTGTTTTTTTTTGTGTTTTTACGATTGACTGGCAATTGTTATTGGCATTGTTCTTGTTTTGTTGTTGATGTTGTTGCTGTTTAACGGAAGTGAAGAGAGCAGCTGGCTGCATGCGCAGAGAGCAATAATAATCGCTTCAACTATGCCGATTGCAGTTTTGGAACAAAAAGTTTGTTTTGTTTAAATTTCGTAGTTGTTGTTGTTGTTGTTGCTGCTGCTGTTGCTGCTGCTCATCGGCAGCTGTGTTAGTTGTTGTTGTTGCAATCATTTTTCATTTGCTGGACACAAAACGTCAACAGCAGCGCTGCTGTTCGCTGAGAGAGCGCTAGCCACAACTCTCTTTCTCTCTCTCTCTCTTACTCCCGTTTGCCTTATATCTTTCTTCTCTCTCGCTCTCTCTCTTTGCGCAGCTAGGCAAAGCTGCGCGCTCTTAGGCCATTGCTGCTGCTGCGCTGCTGGCGCCTATGCTGCTGTCGCAGTTATAGAACGCTTCTTCTTCTTGTTGTTGTTGTTGTTATACGTTGCTGCTGCTGCTGTTGCTGTTGTTGTTGTTGCTGCTGTTGCTGTTATTGCGCGTTGCACTTGAAAACTTCATTTACGCATTGCTGCTGTTAAGTTACCCAATTCTCCCACCATTCGGAATTTGCATCTGTTCTGCACGAGGACTCCGGTTCCTGACTTGACTAAAAACCGTGTGCAACTCAAATGTAAGCAAAAAATTGCATTTTCTTTGAAATTCAAAAAGAAAATTAAAACTCTTCTTGCAACCGCCTGTTTCTATGCCAGCTAGATATATCTAGCTAGCTGCAAGACTGAGGAGCTAGTGCGTAAATAGAAAACAGGATGCAACAAGACATGATGTGGATCAGGATTATATGTATATACTATATGTTTAGTGTAATTAGACGAGTTGCTGCAGCGCTTGAAAACAGTTTGGTTAATATGATTGCAACTTGCAACCAGCAACCACTTTTTGAGCTGCATTTTCATGTTGACCGTTGAATTAGGTCCGTTGAGGTGCGTTCGTCCTTTTGTCCCTGGAAAAGTTTAAAATTGCTTTGCCCCGGCAATGGCAATAACGAGAACAAAGTATGCCAAAGATGCGACGACTCATAACCTCAACACGCCTACCCCCCACCCATTGACCCCCCCCCCATCCCTAAGGATACGGTGACCCGCGCCCACGCAAGGTGCTACTAGCTGCGGGCTCGCATTGCAATTATCCACGGCTTTTCGGACCCAGCTCAGGGTCATCTCCGCCTCGAGAGTTATCCATCAACGTTGAATGGCCCTTGCCTCAAATGAAAATTGCCGCCCTCAACAACAACAACAACATGGGGAAGGGGGGTGGTGGGGGGGGGGGTGGTAAGAGTAATCGGACGCGCGTTGATATTTGCTCCTTGTTGGCTAATTTTGATGCTTAGTTAAGGTGGCCAAGAGCAACGTTAGTCTGCCCTGCCATGCCTTGCCTTGCCTTGCCTTACGTTACATTACGTTACGTTACGTTAGCTTGCCGTTGCGTTACGTTACTTGCACGTTTTTATGGCTTTTTAGCTGGGAGCCTTGTTTTTTTTTTTTGTTTCTCTTTTCTCACTTGCCCGTTTGCATTTGCCCTTTGCCATCATTTGCATAACAACCCATCCCCTCCCCCTCAGATATGTTCAGCTACATATATATATTTATATATATATATATATGTATGAAGAGAGCCTCTGCTAAAAAATTAATATGCATCGCAATAAGAGGCAGCAAATTCGCACACACAAATCATAAACTTCAACAGAAAGTTGAGCTAAAAAATCGGTTTTTCATTACATCATCTTAACTTAAGCTGGTTTCCATTTTTATTTTTTTCCCATTTTATAGACTCGCCAGCTTATTGAATATTGTTCATAGCCACAGCTTTATGTGGACTTATCTGCGGCACGCAAAAAAAAAAAACAACAAAAAAAACAAAAAAAAAGCAAAAAAGTTGCCTCAAAAATCGATTTGAACTATTTTGATTAACAACTTTCTTAAAGCAAGAATGACTAATTAAATTGTACAAATTTCAACATATATATATATATATATATATATATATATATTTATAAATAAAACTTTGGCTTTTGCTCTCAGAAGAGCATTTCAAATAAGCAGCGATTTTGTGCTACAAATTTCTGCTTTTTATCTTTTTGAAAATGTTTGTTAATTTTTGCTGTTTTGTTGTTTGTTTGCAACTTGGGCTCCCCATTTACAACAGGAGCAACAAAATGGCAGAGCGACTCCAACTAAATAATGAATGGAAAATGGCACCCAGGAGGCACCCGCTTTACACAAATATTGGACGCACCAGCAACACCAACAACAAAGACACACAACAAAACAACAAAAGAACAACAATCATAGTGCACATGCTATCATTCAGTGAAGTGTTTATACCCTGCACCCCTTCAAAGGGGTCCAATGGAGTTGTGCACCAGCATGTAACAGACATCAGGCATATATATTCTCGATCTACAACAGCAAACGAGCCGATATCTGAGTGCATAGGAGCTAGAGAGAAGTGCAATATATGTTCTCCTTTACCACGCTTATCGCATGTTATCGATAACTTTTTCCGATAATCAGGCATATATGTTCTCGATCTACAACAGCAAACGAGCCGATACCTGAGTGTATAGGCTCTAGAGAAAAGTGCAATATAAGTTCTCCTTTACCACGCTTATCGTATGTTATCGATAACTGTTTCCGATCATCAGGCATATATATTCTCGATCTACAACAGCCAACGAGCCGATATCAGAGTGCATAGGAGCTAGAGAGAAGTGCAATATAAGTTCTCCTTTGCCACGCTTATCGCATGTTATCGATAACTGTTTCCGATCATCAGGCACATATATTCTCGATCTACAACAGCAAACGATCCGATATCAGAGTGTACAGGAGCTAGAGAGAAGTGCAATACAAGTTCTCCTTTGCCACGCTTATCGCATTTTATCGATAACTTTTTCCGATAATCAGGCATATATGTTCTCGATCTACAACAGCAAACGAGCCGATACCAGAGTGTACAGGAGCTAGAGAGAAGTGCAATATAAGTTCTCCTCTACCACGCTTATCGCATTTTATCGATAACTGTTTCCGATATAAATCGATACAGTTAACGGACACAGTTCTAATGATACAGCCTCAGGAATTAGGCTTAGGAATAAAGCTTTAGATTATTGCCAGAAAATATATTATATATCTGCTCTATAATATATATTAGCTGGTTGACATGGAATGAATATATATAACTATAAAGCTAGAAGAACTAATAATTTGATTAGCTGTCAACGTCCAGTTTTAGTATCGGAGAGGGGCATTAACTACTTATTTTTATATGTTGTAAATAATTAATTAAATAAATAAAAAATTACAATTGATTTAATCGAATATTTGACAATTAATCTGAGGAGAATTAATAAATATTCCACAGCTGGGTCCAGGGTATCTACGAGTCGGGCATGCAAATTTGCATATATATAGAAAACTATATTTTATTTTCTTGTAGTTTTTGTTTATTGTTTCGAGCTGCATGTAAAGTGCCAGATTATTTTTGGGGAAGCTTTGTTGTTTATTGTTGTTGATGTTAACTGCATTGTTTTTCTATCTATCCATCCAGCTATCTATCTATCTAGCTATCTATCTATCTATCTATAGGATACGCAGTTGAATTTCTGAATTGTAATTGCTATCTGGCTGGCTAAACTTTATAACAATGGGCAGATGTGGAGCAGGGGACTGAGAAGAGTGCTTGACTACCAACTATCCTGTGCTGAAATCTTTACTTATAATTCAATTGAAAATCAGTTGTTGTTGCTTGTCCTCGTGTGTGTGTGTGTGTGTGTGTGTTACACACATTCGCACAACATTTTCGCCCAGTTTCCCAATAATAACATAATCAAGGACACGTCTTAAGAAGTTTTCACTTTTCCCGAGTAATTGAAGAGGCAGGCAATTTGCAAGTAATTTATTCAATTATTGCCAGCCAAACGCAATTGATGATGTTGTGATAAGCTATATGTGCATGTGCTGCACCGACCTGAGCATACCCTGTGATCACAATTCTTCTTTGACTATAATATATGTGTATGTCAAACGACTCTATCTGCAAATGGTATACTTGATGCGTATACTTAATACATATATTTGAATGCATGCGGTATACTTGATGCGTATACTTAATATATATATTTGAAGGTGACACTTATTCTAGAGTATCTGCGCGCCGTTGCTGCCCAATAGGAAAACTTTTTCTCGTTTTCGTTTTCGTTTTTGTTTTATTATTTTAATGTTTTCAATTTCCTGCGCTTTGAACTCTGTTTTCCTTTCAGATTTGCATGCTGAGTGCGTAAATACCTATCTGTGTGTGCGTGTGTGTGTGTGTGTGTGTGTGTGTGTGTGTGTGTGTGTGTGTGTGTGTGTGTGTGACGACTGCATTTCTTACTCAGCGGCTGAGCTAAATAAATTGCACACGTTTCTCAAATATTTTTCTCTTTTACATTTTTATAATTTTAGTTTGCTAAATTTACACTTGATGGAGAGAGAGACAGAGAGAGAGAGATAGATAGAAAGAGACAGCTGATTGGGAAGGGGGTACAGCAACTAAACGTAAGTGCAACGTGCCCCTAAGCAAAACTGGAGGGCCAATTCTGATGCCTGGCATGAAGCTGCAGCTTGCCAAAGGATAGGACAAATTATATATTGAAATGGCCTGCTATTGAAGAAGTTGTTAGAACTTCGCTGAAGGCTTGCCTGAAGCGGAAACGGAAATTCACTTTGGATATCGATAGCATTTACGCCGATTTGTTATCGATTGTGCAAGCAAAGAACCAACTACTTGCAAAGGTAAAAACTGTTTACTAGACGAGCTCTCTCTCTCTCACTCTCTCGCTCTGTCTCTCTCGCTCTCTCTCTGTCTTGCGAGTTACTTAAATTTTGTTTATATTCATGCATGCCAAAAGTTAATCATAAAAATGTGGTGAAAACAACCAAAAAATGCCAAGGTTCAACGTGTTTACTGATTGTTTTTCCGGTTGCCTTCGGGCAACGCCCTCCAATCGGCAATCCCCATAGCAGTGCTGCCCCGCCCAGCCTCGAACCAGCTCCGCATCCAGCCAGCTGCTGCTGATGCCTCAGCCACAATTTTAAATTCAATGCTCTGGCAAATTTGGCAACAAAATGTGGTTGATTGATTTGCCATTTAGCCATAATCGATAACCATTTTCAGCGCTTCAGCTTGCTTAATTTAATTTAATTTGCCAGCTTACCACTTAACACGTTAACCAGAGAAAGCGTCAAGACGCGACTTCAACTTACCTATAAAGACAGAAAATATGCATAAAAATTAGTTGAAATGTTTGAGTAATCCTCATTAATGATCATTAAGTTACTGAACTATATATTTAACTCAAAGATCAGTTTGAAAATGCTGCTGGGGCAAAGCTCAAACTGCAAGCAATTTAAGCATTGCTAAATGGTTTTAGATCGAACTTGAACAGAGCAAAAGCTTGCCAAGTTTGAATGGAAAATAATGTTGAAAATATTAACTTAGCTAGAATGATTCTATTTGTTCTTAAAATAGGTTTTCTGAATAGGTTTCTAAACATATTTTGGCTAATGCAATGGGTATATGCAATTATTATATATTAAATATATATATATATATATATATATAAATATGTATTAGCCTAAATTGAAAATAAAATTGGCTTGTATTACTTTGATATTTCAGATACAGCGAGTTATTTAAAGTATAATTTAAAGCTTTACTTTATGCAGGAATTACTGTGGCGCTTTAAGCTTTTAGTTGTTGGCGTGGCTTCCGTTTAAGTTGCTTTGGGGCTTAAAGCTTTCGCTGCAATTCCTGACCCGCAGCAACTAAAAGTGCAGTGCGCAAACAGTTACTCGCAGAGCTTTGCAAAAGATACAAAAAGCTGCAAAACGAATCTAAGCTTTCTGCCCGGCGAATAAAAAGCTTTTTGGGCAATGGCTTTCAGCTAAGCATGTGCAATGTGTGTGTGTGTTCACCACAAAGCACAAATCGAAAAGGGAAAGCTTGCTGTGGTGAAAAGCTCAACTGTGGGCATTTTTGTTGCACTTGCGGCACAGCGGGGAGTAAAACGCTCGACTTCAGCGTGTGGAGTGCCGTGAATTAACAATCTGGAATCACTCGAGCCGCAAGAGCAAAGGCACAAGCAAGCTGGATGCACAACTGACAGCTGGCAGCTGACAAGGACACGTGTGTCCACGTGTCTCAAGTGTTACGCCTCAACACCCACTTTGTGTGGAGACAAATCAAACTGCAGTTGCCACTTGCTTTAACCGGCTCTTACGAACTGAGCAACCGCAACCTCAGATGCCACTTGCAACCTTGCAATCGTTGGCCAGCTCAGCTCACTTGAGATATTTCGCAATTATGTGGGATTTATATTCTGTTTTTGTATCGCATCTCGTTGTGCAGTTGCATGTGGCATGTGGCATGTGGCATGTGGCATGTGGAGTCTGTTGCAGAAATGTGTATCCTGTAACTGTAGTCCCCATTCATCCCCTGCTATTTACTACATACCCTCTCTCCCCGCCAGTCGAACTGCTTCCACCTGCTAATCCTTATCAATTTAAGACTCTGCTCTGTCCACAAAATGCAACTGGCGACTGTTTTACGTGGCGCATACGTAATATCTTTTGCTCTTTTGGCCACAATTTGTATGCTTTTCATTTGCCGCATGCAGCGTGTGACACTAATTAACAAACCTGGCATTGCCCAAAAGGCTTTTCATTGCTTTACACATTTTTTTGTTGTTGCTGAATTTTTTTTTTTTTTTTTTTTTTGATTTTGTTGCAGCTTGTGTTGCATTCATAGTTATGCCAGTTGCAGTCAGCTCAGGCAGCAGATTATTTCGAAACTTTAGTTTTTCACAAAGCTTGCCAGGCCAACAGAAAAATGTTCAATTACATAAAAGCCAGAGTAAAAACTAATTCCAGCACTATTCACCAAAAAACAAAAAAAAAAGAAAATGGCCAAAAAAAACTGACAACACTAATTGGACAGCATTATTAATTTCAGAGCGGAAGCTGCTCAACCAAAAGGTAAGTGTTCAAATTGCTTTGGGGAGTAGTTGTTATTCAAAATTGTTGTCGTTGTTTTTGGGCTGCAGATAATTTCGTTAGTTAATTAAGCTGATACACACACACACACACACACACACTCGCACACATCCTTGTTGCAGCGTTCGCGTGGTGTTTCCGTGTCAACACGTTTTTGGCCGAAAATTCGCGTAAAAATGCCTTCATTATCGCCGTAAAGTATGCAATGCGTATTTAATATACAAACAAAGAAGCCACGCGCCGTGCGAAGATGCCTCAAAAGGGTTCCATAAGCCCTAAGTCGAACATCCTTACACGCCGGCACATGCCCATCTGCTTGCCACTTACTTAGCTTGCCACACCACCCGCAGCCATTGTTGTCTCTTTGTGCGCGACACATTTTGTGTATTTCTTTTGTTTTTGTTGTCTGTTTTTTTTTTATTTTATTTTTTTATTTTTTACTGCGGGCTTCATTTCGCCTGTTTGTCATTGGATCTTTTCTGTCTGTTTGTCTTGAAACTGAGCGCCAAGGATTCCGTGGAGCTGGGAATGGTGGAGTGGCGGGTTGGTGGAGTTGGTTGGTTGGTTTGATGGTTCGCTGCTTCCGCTTGGCCTCTAATCGAGCTCCCAAAACGCCTTCAGCTGCTCAGTTTAATTTAGCATTAGAGTTGCGCACAACGACAACGACAGCAACAACAACAGCAACAACAGCAACAGCAGCAACAACAACAACAGCAGCAACAACAAAATGTAAAGGAAACACAGGCCGAGAGGGTATTGAAAAATACTTGGACACATATAAATGGAGGCCAAGTGAAAGTCGAGTTTTATCCCTGGGCAATGGCTCCCCCGAGGTGCTGAATCTTGCTCCTGCTCGCTCACTCACACTCACATTCTCTTTGTCTCCCTCTGTCTCCCTCTCTCTTTCACTGTTGATTTCGCTGCTGGTATTATTTTTGTTGGTCTTTAAAAATAATTTTTATCTTTTGTTTTCTTTTTTCTCTTTTGGCAAGCCCATTTGTCTGTTATGTTTTAAATAATAAATAAACTGTAAACATAAGTCACGCATACATAAGGCACAAAAGTTGAACCCTTGGCTTTAAAAGATTTATGTATATTTGCTTGACTATATATATATATATATATGTATATATGTATATATATATAAGCTGGCTGCTGGTGGCCCCTTGATGGGTGGTTGGAGTGGTTAGCCTCAAGTACAGCTTGGAGCAATGCAATTTTAAAGCTCGCACAGATAGTTGAGGTATATATTCCCTTAAATAAACAAAGCAGGCAAGAGAGAGAGAGACAGGAAGCGGGTGGCAAACAGGAAGTGAAATCGGCTAAGTGTCTGAGAAGTTTGTTATTAAATTATTGATGAACATGCACTTAAAATGTTGAGCAAACATTGACATGCAGTCGATAGACATCCGTCAATAGTTAATGAAGGGATCAGTTCCAAAAAAGGAGTCACAAAGGGGGGGGAGTGTTTAGACAGTGGCCATCAAAGTAATCCTTAGTATTGGACGCAACCCACTTCTAACAGCTGCTCCAATTTATTGAATATTTTATGAGTATCCGCTAATTGGGGGATTGTCAAAAAACGCGTTGGTTCACAAAGTATTCCAGGCCCAAATTAAAGCATTTAGCAACTAATTAAAATTGAAGCGGTTAACTTTCTATATATAGAAAAAATATAGACGATCTCACGACAGATTTTTAGCTAATTTTGCACATTCATTTACAAGCTAAAACTTGTTGGCTCCGATTTAAAAGCTTGTTGAAATATTGAAATATCACATTATTTTCTATTTGTTTTGTGTGGCTGATGGGATTAAGGGAACATGTGTGTGTGTGTGTGTGTGTGTGTGTGTGTGTGTGTGTGTGTGTGTGTGTGTGTGTGTGTGGTCTGTGCAAATACAAATGCTGAATTTAAGAGCGTGCTTTCTATTTATAATAAGCAGCAATTTGCGCGTTGTACCAATAAATAAATAAGTAAGAGTGTGCTGGTAGAGAGAGCTCGACTAGCAGATACCCTACACCAAATCACAATAATAAATGGTTCATATATATGAATATATGTGAATAGTAAACAGATTTGCAATACTGTGCAATGATCAATATATATGGAATTGTTTCTTGCAACTGGTTCTTGAGAAAAATTCGAATTTCGTTTCCGGTTCGGAAATTGAATAGGTAAATTTGATTTGATTGACAACCCAAGAATATGTCAATCAGTTATCGATATGCTAAAACCAATAATTCAAATTGAAAGTCTCTAATGCTTATAGTCTCCGAGATCGGCATATTCACACAGACAAACAGACAGACAAATAGAGAGGCCGATAAACGTATTCAGAATATATATATATACAGTATGGGTATTATTCTATTTCCGTATCAATGTGCTTAGGAGGAGTTCCTGTTGTTATGGTATTGCCTGTCGGATGCCAGGATGCTGCTCTGTCGATATCAATTCAATTCAATACGGGCCCAAAAGCCCTGGCAACTAATGCTCCCAAAATGAACCGTGGTTCGAGAATTAATTAATTAACCTGCTCTTTAATAAATGAATACTTTATTATATAATTATTAACTTTCGCGAATGAATGCAATTAACAGTGCCAAGGATTAGCTTCTGTGTTCTTTTCTTTGCTGCTCCTTAATATACATATCAACGTATCCTTCTCCCATTCTCCCATTCTCTCTCGCTGTCTCTGTCTCTGTCTCAGTGATGTCTCGCTGTCGTTGCCAGGCCTTGGAACGAAAACATTTAAATTTAATTATACGACTATGACAAACAATTTTGGCATTTTGACAACGTGCCACTGGTGGGTGGGTGCTGGGGGGTGGGCGGGTTTGTGGGATGCTGGGTGCCAGAGTGTCAGCTGTCTAACGCTGTTGACGACTGGCAATCGTCGAACTGCGAATGGCATTTCGAGCGCACACAGAGCGTATGCGCGATTTATCTCCCATACCAAAGCCACTACAACAACAAGAACAACCCCAACAACAACAACAACAACAACCATAACAACAACAACAAACAACAATTAATAATGCGATGAGCATTTTACAAACAAACTCCGGGCTCAAACGGGCCATGAAACGCAGATGCTGACAAGGGAAACAACGCAGCACGAAGGATGGGGGGTGGTGGAGTGGGAGGCGAAACATGGAAGCGGACATAAACAAGCTAATTAGCCGGAGGCAAAAAGGGAGCTGTTAATCAAATGAGTATGTTATTGCTGCTGCTGTTGTTGTTGTTGTCACACAAACAATGTGCTTTATTCAAGCGATTTTATGTCCAAACTGTGCATAAATAGTTATTCAAAACATGTTGTTGTTTTCAATTGAATTGTGTCAAATTAGTTTGAACCGCGACATTCGTATTTTTTAATTATGTTTTTAAAATTCTGTAAACTGATTTGTACTTTTCAATTGTTCAGTTCGCTGGAAAACAGCAAATTGCTTGCAGCACAACTGCCATTTTGTTGTATTCCTGTGAATATTGGGAGACCCTCAGGAAAGCATTTCCCAGTTATATGCACCATATGCTGTGAATGGGAACTATCATCAAAAATATTTGAATTCCACATTGAATTGAAGAAAGTAGCTGAGGTTGATTAATGTCTAAAATATAAATGCTACATAAAAAAAAAAGAAAAAGAAAGTTGCTTTTATGCAACTGGTCGCCAAACATTAAATTTAATTCCAAACATTTCTCTTTCTGAGCTCTAATTGAGTATTATTATTACTCGTTTAATATGCATTGTTTATGATAAGATTTTTGTATTTTTACTGCTCATATAAACAACACATCCATATGCATATATAAACAGCCGATCGAAGGGAGGCACAAATCTGATTTTGTTTATGCAACTTACACAAACAACTTAAGCCACTTAATGGTTTGTGTGGTCCAACTCGATGCACTCGGCTCGGAATTGTCTCTTTTTCTTTGCCATAAAATGTACCATTTTATATATATATATATATATAAGTATACTGAGCGTGTAAATAGTCAACAACTTGGCGTTGCACAGTTGCAGCCCAGCATCCTAGTTATTGCATAAATTTATGTAAATTAACCTATAGAAATATATTTATGTATTTTATTTTAGGTGTGTATATTATTTGAGATGTGTTTATTTTGTGTATCGATTTTTGCATTCATTATTGTGGCTTATTGTGGAGGTAAAAAGTAACTTGAACTTTGGCCAACTTGTGCCAGAAAGTAAATGTTTCAAGTCTCAAGTTTCAAGTTTGCCAAGATATCCGAGCCAAACTCACAAAATATGCAGTGAACAAGTCTTAACAAGCTATATGATATAGTATTACGATGCTAACGATTTGTTGCCTGACTATGAAGAGCTGAATTAGACGCATTTCTAGAAAGTTTGCTGCGAATATCTGGGTAAACAAAATAGTTGCAGTTATTCAGCTGTAATCCAAGGTGCATCAAGATTGAGCGACTAGTTTGCATGGAGGCAGACGGACAGGCGGACAGGCGGACAGGCGGACAGGGGTATATGGTTATATCGATGCTGCACAACGCGATTGATATCATTTGTAAGGGGTAATCAGGGGCACAATAGTAAATGATATACACCTGAGGCACTTACCCAAAGAGATCTGTGTCGCTGCCGGGAAAGCTGATGCGCGGCGACAGAGGCGAGCGTCCGGCTCGCTTGAGCATATCATGAAGTCCGGGCGGAGCGTGTATGGGGCTCAGGATGGTGATCTTGCGATTGGGAGGCGCCAGGAAGCCACCGCTTAGTGTGAGCTGAGTGCGCATACCGTGCGACGAGGAGCTGCTCTTCATCTCAATGGTCTCCGCCGACTTGGAGATGAGTATCGATGATGATTGCTGTAGTCCCAGCTTTGACATCGATATCGATGGCAGGCCACCCACCGATGTGTCGCCCAATGCGACATCTCCACTCGCCGCTGATGCGTCATCTATCTGCGTGGATGCGCTCCGGATGCACTTTTCTGGCCGTGCACCGCTCACCGGCGCAACGCTGGCAGCCGCCTCCGAGTGCGCCGATGTCGAGCGCACAAATTGTCGCACATGCTTCTGATGGGCGGTAAGAAAACCGTGCGCCTCGGGCTGCTGGAGAAAACTTTGAAACTTGGACTTGGTGGCGCCGACAACGGTGCCAGCCACCGCACCAATAGCAGCACCACCAGTTGCAGTCGCACTCGAGCTGCTCACATAGCGTGTGCTGCTCCTCTGCTCGCTGCTAATGATCGATGTGGAGGATTGTGCCTTCAGCTGCTGTGCGATGACAGCTGCTGAGTTGAGCAGATGTGTGCTCTGCTCGGCAATGATGGCACTCGACTGCAGGCTCTGGCTGCGTGCACTGCTCGAAATGATCTTTTGCTGTTGCATTTGCTGCATCTGTTGTGTGGCATTGGCGGCGGCGGCGCTGCTGCTGCTGCTGCTTGTGCTGCTGGTAACCGAAAAGGAACGTGTCGCCAGTTTGCTGCTGGTGCTGGTGCTACTCGTGCTCGATGTCTGACTGTATTTCTGGGTATGCATTAGTTTTGTCTGCTGTTGTTGCTGCTGCTGCTGCTGCTGCTGCTGCAGCTGCTGCTGTTGCTGTTGCATCAGCAGCGGCTGCTGCTCGGACAGCGATGAGGCAAAGACACTGTCATCGCCCGGCGAGCTCAGCTCCAGATCTGCAATGGAGCGCACCTCCTCCGCATCGACCTCGCTGGGCGTGGTGATTATGTATTGAGGTGGCGCTATCGGAGCAGAGGCTCCATTGCTGTCGCTGTTGTTGCCAGACATTGTGTTGGATCCGTTTCGGTTCGGTTCGGTTCGGTTCCTCGACTGTGCTTGTTTTCTCTGTTTCGGATTTTCTTTTTTTTTTGGCTAAGGAACACAAAATTGTTTTTTTGTTTTTTTTTGTTTTTTTCTTTTTTTGTTTTATCATTCACAATTAAAACTTGTCTGCGACTGAAACTTGAACTCTTCCCAAACTCTTGCCAGCCTTCAAATCTACAACTTTTGTTTTTTACTCGGCACCATCGAATTTATCGCATCTACCTGCCACAACTTTTCAGAAATCGCCAAACCCAGCAATGCGATGCACTCAAGCAATCACGACCAGGTCTGAATAGAAATGTAACAATTGACAACAAGTGAGCGAACAGCACTTGCAGCACTTGCAGCACTTGCCGCACTTGCAGCACTTGCAGCACTTGCAGCACCATTCTCTCCACACAACAACTTTCACAACAATTTGGCTTTGCCATGATTTTAAGTTGGACTTATAAACTGATTCAAAACGAACCAAATATATATGTACATATATTATTATGTATTTGGATAACATTATTAAATCAATGCTATCAAAATATTCTCAATGTTTTTCATTGGTTAAAACTTTCTAATTTGCTTAGTCTTTTTTTTTACGGTCTTCTTTCGTTTTATATTTTTTTGTTTGTTGTTAAATTGAGGAATTCAAATAGAGGTTAACGCATTCGTTAGTCCAAATTGAATTGAAAACTTTATGTACCGTTACAGACATTGTGGCAAATGTTAAAGTGCATGTGCTGAATGTGCCACATGCTCGAGGGCTGCACAAAGTTGTCCGCCAATTCGAGTGCAACATGTAGCCAGACAGGAATTGCAGTTTGGATCTGACAAGAAAATAAAAATAAATAAAAAAAATCTACTGCGTATTCACTGAAGACACCTTGCCACCTCTGTCCAAGCCACACCACACTTCACCGGAGCATAGCTGTCGACCTTGGGCGATGTGCATGCCACAAAGAAAAAAAAAGAAGAAGAATAATAATAAAATAGTTTTACACTTTTCGCTGCCAGGCGGATGTCGCTTTTTTAATTTTCTTTTCTTTTTGTTTTTTTAATTTCATTTTGGTGCGCTAACAAGCTGCATAATTAAGAGCACACATTTTGGGGCAACAGCAGCAACTGTGGAAAAGTGAAAAACTATGCGCCCTGAGCTATGACCATGAATCACATCAAATCACAACTCGTCAGTAGACCACTCCCACTCCCCGTAGACCCTTAGCCACCTGGCCAGGAATGAGTTGGTGTCCGCTTTGTTTGCAGCGCAGTCATAAATCATAATGCTGACTGTGGCCTGCGACATGTGCCATTAGTTGATTGGGCATGATCAATGTCGGAAATAGTACGGATAGCACTGGTCCATAGGCCAGTGGACACAGGATAACGCGGTCCTGACAACAGCAAAGTGCATTTATCAATCAAGTGGCGAACAAGCAGCATATTTGCATGTATGTCGCATATATCCATAGCTGTCAAATTAGCGCCAAATTAAAAATCTGGCTTACTCAAAGAGGCTTTTCTTTTATCCATAATCCAATAAGATATTGAGTACTAAACTGTATGTAACTAAAATGTTACACTCCATTTTTTGAATGGCTAAAATCAATTATGGTTAAAAATTCGAAAAATGTTTGAAAATGTGTTTTGGTTTTGAAAATTGGGGGTGCGTGGGATTATCAAAATCTTAACAGTCTTTCATTAATATATCGCAACCACTCCATAAGAATTCAGAGCAAATCCAAAGCAATATGAAACCTTTACTGTTTTTATTTTTTAATTAAAGATTTCTTTAGATAAGTCTTTTCTAAAAAATATTAAAAACAAACACAAGTAAATTTGTCAGTGGTATTTTTTTAGCAGGCACTGTATGCTTCACTTCTGGTTTGTTTTTTTGTTGTTTTTGTAAGCAATCTCGGTTAGTGGATATGCGATGCAATCAGACCAAGTGTGTGCCACATTGAATGTCAATGCTCAATGCACGCTTTCAATGGGTTTATGGTATTACGGCCATTACGTTAATTCAAAGCCGAAACGCAAGCTGGTCATAGTTGTCTGGGCCAAGTTCAAGAGCAACAGTTTACAGTTTATTTAAGAATGCCAAGCCAAATCAAATGAACTTATCTGAGTTGTTCATTTTGCTCATTAGTTAGTCACATATATATATCTATTTAAATCCTAACAATATGTTTCACTTAGTTCAGCAAAGTAAGACAATAGTGGCAAAGAAATTTCGTCGGGTCAATTTGATGCTGAATAAATAACCCGATCAGCAAATTGCAATTGCTAGTGAAATAATTGGGAAATATAAAGAATCGAAAGAGTATTGTGTGAAAACCAGTTACGTGGGGTTCACCCTTGGGGCTGCAACCTCTCATTGCAACCTTAACATGGTTCAGGGTTTGAAATTGATTGCGCTTTGCTCGAGTCAGTTTGCCCTCGCTGCCAGCTGCCTGCTGCCTGCTTGGCGATATTTTGCATATCAGATCCGATGGATGTTTGGATTTGGTTTCCTACACCCTTTCCCGCACTCAAAGTAATTGTGGTGGAAAAAAATTGATTGCATAATTGCAATTAGTTTGGGGTTTGCGCTGAGCGACAGCTGTCGCTGCATTGTTGCATAATTCCCATCCAATGCAAATGCGAACCAATTTAATTTGATTTGCTGCAAGCCCCCTCCGCCTCCCCCTCCCCATCCTCTTTGCCCAGTCTGGCTTTGATTATAGCCGTGTGTAAATATGTGTAAATATTTGACGTGCCTGGGCACATTTGATTTGCTCAGCTTGATGGCTGGCCATTCTTTAGAACAATGCCTGACAGCAACAAGAACAGCAAGCAATAAAGTCAATTTGCATGTCTCAAATCGCAACAGCAAACAGCAAACAGTTTCCCTCTTCTAAGTTCAAACCGACCATTAATATCGATTCAATCGATTTAATATCGATTAATATCGAGTTCAATAAAATACAGATTCCAAGCATTATGCATTTCTCGTTGCATTTCATTGGGTTATTCTTTTATTTTTAATTATGTAGTAATTTCAGCAATTTACATTTAAAACAAATATTTGATTTGTTTGCTTTAACCACTTCAATTGACAACAGGTAAGTATTACGCATGGCCGTTTATCAATTATTTATAAATGACATATTTATCGGGCTATTGATTAAATGTACACACCCTGTGTGTTTAAATGCTAATTAGTACGCCAATCTTTCAAAATGTTTAAAATTAATAATTAAATATCGCTATTAATTAAGTTATCTGTGTCATGTGGCAGTGGCACAAATTAAACACATTGAATAGGGTTTTTTTGCAAATACGAATAATGCGAGTGCAAAGTTGCTATTTAACTTAAAAGTCAAACATTTAAATAAGTAAGAATTCATGTATTTTTTCAAACTGTTTTGATTTAAAAATGTGAAGCGCTTATAAATGTGGTTGGCAAAAAGGCTGGAAACGATACCCTTTTGGGATTCGTGGCTTTCGGCCACATTCATTGCAATTCAACGTGATATATGGCTAATGATGTTGACAGCATGCATGGCTAACAAAAAAAATGGCTAACAGTGGCGCTTTTGTTGCTTTAGTTGCTCTTAAGGCATTGCTAGGGGGCGTTCTGTGCTACGGCAAATGGGCGTGCCAATAAAAACACGCCCATACATGAGCTATATCCAAGCAATATATACATATGTGTCTACATGCAAACAAACACTACATAAATGCATATAGCAGAGTATGGACAGCTGAGCTGAGCCAACCAAAAAAATAAATAAAATTGATAAAGGCAGTGGTTTTAATTCCTGCACCGATTGAAAATGGTTTGCACCCATGTTAAATGTGTGTTTGTATGTTTTGAAGTTGTGTAAAAGCTTGTTTCGACCAACAAAATCAATAAAATTATACAAGAAAAATAGCCAATAAAATTATATTAACTTGATTTGCGTACAGTATAGTCTCCGAGATCGGCTCAAACAGACTGACAGACATTGGTATATAGACTCGTCTGTTGATTCTGATTTACTTTTGATACTTTTGCACACCTTTGTTGCCATTTGAAATGGGTTCAGCATATAAGAAAACAGATTTATACAAAAAATCAGCAGCTGCTGTTCGTATTTAGTGCAGTCGAATGAATTCGATTAAAAGTACAAAAAAAGGGATATATGTATCAATATGTTTGCAATCAAAACAGTAGTTAGCCTTTGGAGAACTGAACAAAAAATACTATTCAATTTGATAGTGCAAGAGTTAAGCGAATTAACGAATTATGAGCGATGTTATGGCCATGGTATAAAAAATAAATACGGAGAAATGGCAGCAAAGTAAATTAAATAATTCAAAATCGCCACTGGATATACTACTTGCGATAATGGAATGCCAAGGACAGTAAATGGCAGTTGACATTTAAAACATTTACAACCTTGACGTCAATCAAAATTAGCCATGCGGATTTTATACCAGGCTTCTTGGGCAGACTGCGAATCGCCACTGATTAAAATGCACTTAACTTGAATAATTTTGTTGACATTATTATTATCTTGTTGCTGTTGTTGCTGTTGCTGTTGCTGTTGTTGTTGCTGTTGCTGTTGCTGTTATTGCTGCCATCAAAGTCAATTTAAAGTTGCTCTCGTATTTTTAATAAATCTACCATACGGCTGACCTTAAGCATTTTAATGGGAGTGTGTGTGCTTGTGTGTGTGTGTGTGTGTGTGTGTATATGAGTGATTTCAATTTAATTTAGTAAACATTCTCCAGGCTCCACAGCTCGGCAAGTCGGGAATTTAACAGGCATTGCAGGTTGAAATAACAAAATCAGATTGGAGAAGGAGGCATCATGGGTGAAGCTTAACCTTAATTAAACTGCAGCTTTTATGTTAGCTGTCTTTAATGCCCATAAATTATTTATATATATATATATATGTATATATATTTTACAGCATTCTTCGTAGATATATTTGAAAATAACTGAACCTTAAGCAAGAAATATGTATTATTATGATTAGTCCAGTGAAATGAAAAACAGCATCTGATTTATTTTTATTGTATATAGATTGTAGATTGTGGATTATATTCCAAGTACTATCCTTAAAATCCAATCTAATCCAGAAGGGTTGGGTCAACTCTTTTGGCCATTTACAACGAGTTGTGCCACTGACTGTTTTAAATATCAAACACTCTGCAGCTGGGAGGCGGACTTGGACTACGGGTCGGATTCGGAAACCGGATGCGTTTGGCGCTGCGTATAATTTGTGAAAATTTGTCATCGTAAATGTTTTATGTGCCACCGCAGCGGGTGCCTTGCAATTTAATCAAAGTTCCCTTATTAATGAAATACCGTCGCGCACATCCAAATGAAATAAGCCAACGAACTGAAATTATAGGCGGCATTCAGGACTAGTGAACCATACCAAAAGCATATTCAAGTTGTACGTGCGCCAGGTGGAAAAGGGGGTGAAAAGGGGGAGTGGGCGGGGCAGAAGTAGTGTGGTGGAATCACTCGCTTGCTTAAAGCCAACACGACAATCATAAACAGAAAGTTCGAGCCAAAGTCAAAGCCAAAGTCAAAGCCAAAGCCCCAATTGCTGTGCGATAACAAGCAGCCAAAATGTACCAAAGTATTTAATATATTTGGAATGCTATTTGACATTCAGAGCGAAACTGAACAACAAAGTTATGGCTGCAGCAATGCACTCATAAAAATAATACACGAACCAGTATTTTTGCTATAAGAAATTGTTTGCTACTAAAAACATAAGAAATTGTAGTACTACTAAATTCATTAAAGTCTTCTTATGTTTGTGAGAGGCAATGTGTTCATTGAGAGTGTTCACAAAGAGCTCTCAATTTGTTGTTGCACAGTGTAAACGAGTAAAATGCAGACCAAATGAATTTAATGATAAGCTACTGGCACGCGAAAGTGGTAAGCAGGCGGAGAAATTCAATGGCACAGGGAGTAATTGGGAGTGATAGGGTAGAATAGAAATTCCACTCAGTTGGCAATAAATTTGCTTAATTTATTGTGCGTGTTACATGAGGCGGATTATATTTCTTTATTTTTGGCTTTAAAGCCAGCGTTGAGCGCAAATAAGCAATCGAAATTAAAGTGACGAGCTCAAAGACGGCACTCAAGAAGACGTCAAGACCAGGGCTGCGAGGGATGATGGCAATCAAGACGAAGACGAAGACGATGACGGTGACGGTGACGGTGACATCGTTTGTGGCACAAAGCCGCAAAACCGATTTGATGATGGGGTTGAGGTTGTTTTGTTGTTGTTAAATATTGTGGTTGTAGTTGTCTTTAAGGTGACACAGGTCTGACCTTTTGATGGGCAGCTCGTTAGCGGGTGTGCGGCAGGGTTAACGGTAGGTGGCTGACGGTAGAAGTGCAAGATAAATGTGGCAAGTGTCAAGAGCAGCACATTTTACTGCGATACCCATTTAGTTTAGTGTTTTGTTTGGCAACAATTGTTCATTTATGGGATTTTACATAATAGTTTCTTAGTCGTTGTGCTTGCGTAGACATTAAATAATTAGACATGAAATAATTTGAGATATATCAAGGCATTATGCAGAAATACAGACATACAGGCAAACATATATAACTCACATATTGAGTTAACTGCTTGGCTACATTACGGTGTAGGTTGGCCAACAAGCTGGTTTCACATAAGTTGCAGGTACAAAACTGGCATTGCCATTGATATTTTACAAGTTGGCTAAATCGGAAACTGAAGATTGTACGCAATGCAATATCTCATTCAAGATACAAAGGTAAATTAAGTTAAATGATTATAATTCATTATCGATTGTTATCCGAATGGAAAACGTATCCAATTTCAGATTGAAGCTTTCGTGTGCCTTCAATGCTGTATTCTGCTTACAAATGAACATTGATTAATCTAATTTTTCAATGTATTGCTGTTGGTGTTGGTGTTGGTACAGGTTTGAATAGGTCTGCCGTCTAGCTGTGAAAAATGTTACGTAATCGGCAATCATTCCATCAATCAGGCAGTCAGGCAGTCAGTCTGTCAGGAACTCATTGCTTGGACTTGAGTTGGGTCACCCGCTCAACGCACAACTTTCTACCCTCAAAAGCACTGACACACACACACACACACACACGCAGACACACACACACACCAGCACACACCAGCCATGGGCAAAAAATATTGAAAGAATTACGAAGCTACGTGAACAAAAAGGAAACAAAAATGGAGTCGTTTGACGGAAGCGCAACACGAAATGCAAAATCGATGTGAACGAAAACTTGAGGAATTTTCATTTTAGCATTTCAGCATTTAGGCGGCTTCACAGCTTTAAAAGCCATATAGGAAGCTGCCCCAAATGGCGGTCATAGAAAGTAGTATCATTGTCCTGCATCGATAGACATGTATGTGTGTAAAATACCTACTTGATTTGCTGTGCGTGCTTGTGGTGTGTGTGCACAGTGAAAAATGTGTGTGTGTGTGTGTATCTGTGACAGACAATGTAAACGTTTGCCATGCTGTGCCGCAGATATTTTGTAGCAAATTGTTTTGTACACAAACCCACCCACCCACACACACACACACACACACACACACACACACGCACACGTGGATAGCTTATCCAAAAATGTGTGTGATGTGCATGTGTCAACCTGTATGGCTGAGAATCCCAATATAAAAATGTTGCTGACGCTGTCCAATACTTTTAGTGCTCATTCGCTTCCGATGTCCAAATATTTATGGGGTTTTTGCGATAAATTCACACACACGCAAACGCACACACACACACACTTGTAATGCAATATACAATATTGTGCCACTTTCCGGCAAATTCTTTCTCCGTTTTTTTTCTGTTGCCTACTTTTCAGGTGGGGCAATTATATAACAATTTTATGCTATGAATAACAAACGTATGATTTGCTCTGTAAATGCGGGCTGCCCAAGTTACACGTGATAAAAAAACGATGTTCAAATCATTTACCATAGATACCCTATAGTTTTGATAGTAAGTGGCAATTAAATAAATAATTGACCAATTTATCGATCGTTATGGAATTATTGTATTTTAAGCAATATTAAATGTGTATATATATTAAAAAAATAAACTATTAAAAAGTTTAAATGTTATGATTAAGTGAGTGGCTGTTGTTGGATGCTTTCTCATTTAGAAAATCATTTTAATTTGGGGCATCTTTAGGCTAGGCTTAATACCGACTGTAGTCAGTTTTGCCTTACCATGCTCCACTTCAGTCACTTAACGGCTACAGGGTAGATAAAACAACAAAATTATCGACCGAAATTATTACAGCTGCCAGGAAGTAGGCAATGTAGCAATATGAACTGTTGCCTGTCGTTTAAAACGTGACCACAAATGATGAGGCGGATTGTGGCAGAGCCAAACCAAAAGCTGCACTCAGCAGCTGCTATATATTATGCACACACACACATATATATGTAAATATATATATATGTATATGTAAATATATACATTCATGAGAGGCATTTGTGGCATCTTTCATTTTGTCATCTGCATTTGCGGTTCATGCCACACAACCTGAGGGTGCTTTTTTTACGGAATGGTTTTTGTAACGATATTCTATTTGGCTCTATTTTATTTCATATATTTTTATATACGCTGGCAATGTTTACTTCTTGTTTTTCTTTCAGTTACCTTTGCCTTGACTATGTCGAGCTCAGCATTATTGTTTGATGGCAAGTTGGTTGTGTACAGTGACTATGCTTACGCAATTAAAAGATGACAGTACTTAAAGTTTATTAAGACAAGTTCTACTTAAAATAAAAGACTAAGGTGATGCTTTTGCGATATTAAAGTTAATGCGCTCCGTCATCTAATTAAGTATATGCCACACACTGGTGCCGCAAAGTGCCACAAAGTAAATAGGGCAGCATCTAGACAGGCAACTGGCCACCGCTTTCTCTGCCCGCTGTTTGTAGTTTATTTGTGTGAGTCAGCTGCTTTGCTCCCCAGCCGCTTGTTTAAATATATATTGTTTTTTTCTGTTTTTTTCATTTATTTTGAAACATTTTTGTGAGCTGGCTGCTTTTCAGTTGGCAGCATTCAGTTTTCAGTTCTCAGTTTTCACATTCTGTTTGTTTTGCTTCGTTTCGCTGCGTTATGCTTTGTGTGATTGTTCTCGCTCTTGTCTATATCCTCATCTCCCCCTCTCCCTCTCTCTCTCTCTTACACTTTCCCTACCCTCTCTCTCTCTCTCTCTCACTCGCGACTCTGTTTATGTGATTTGAGTACTTCTTTTGGCATCTTTGCCTGAAAGCATGCTTTAAGTTTTTCCGACATATTTTATTTATAATTTCATTTATTTACTGAGTCTTAAGCGACGCGGCCGCAATTTGTAATAATTGAAATGCCCACAGTTTCTAGCCGAACGTAATTATCGGCCAGTTACCCAATCTAGCCACGCCCCCTACTCGCATATGGCAGCAGTAGGTTTATGGCTTATTGGCGTTGTCCTTTGTTGCCAACACAACGTGATGAAAATTATTTATCGAGCTTTGTACAAAGTACTTGATTAAAGTACAGGTTTTCATTCCCGGCATTTCTAATTTTCTTAGTTATTGCCAGAAGTGTTCGCTTCTGCAATATTAACAACAATTTTGCTGGAAATTCAGTTAGTGTTTCCTTTTCCTTTTCGTTCTTTTTTTTTTTTTGTTCTGGTCTGCGCATCACACTGTGCATTGGTTGGTGTGTTATTGCTGCTGCTGCTGCTCAAGTGCTCACCGAGGCGGAAACCCTTGCGTATACACAACAGAGGATATGGCAGTAAGGTGGCAGCCGAGCTGACGAGTGGCAGGCAAAGGTTGCACGGTTGCTTCACGACTTTTAGTTGCCAAAAAGCTGAGCGGAAATGGAAGCTGTTGTTTGTGCTCGTCCTGTTGTGCCTGTGAGTACTCAACATGAAGCGACAGGATGTGACACGACACGACACGACACGGCATCTGGCTGCGTTCAAAGTGTGCGTGCGGAACTCATATGTGTGTGTGTGTGTGTGTGTGTGTGTATTTTGCTTGGTCTTTGTTGTTGTGCGCTGTGGCGACTACATTTCAACGTTTGTTGTATATAAATTAGTAGGCAAATAGAATTTAAGGGTCAACAGCAACTACAACAAGAACAATAATTATAATGCTGACTTATTTGCTGGCGCCCAGCGAAATTGCGGCACAGAGATCTGGTCTTCACATCTGTGCCAGCCTCGCTCATTAAAAATGGTTTTGAAATATTAATGAAAAGTAAAGCCAACCCACATGTCAAATTTGTTCAAAACTTTTCGTCACAGGTGCATAAAATTCCTGAGAACTCTGCACGATTTTAAAAACAACGCAGAGATTCTTTCGATACAAACTTTTAAAGCAGCACAAATAGAAACTAATTCATACTTTTTAGTTATGTGCTGAAAATGGAATTTTCTATTTTGCTCTAGACTAATTGGCAAGGCAAAACAGAAAAAACAATAATAATAATAATTAAATGAAATAAATTTGGTGTTGCACAGTTATTTGCAGAGTTTAGATTAATTCAACATATATAATTACTTATTTTTGCTTATGCAATGCATTTATATGAGAACAGTTACTGGTTAAGAGTATCTACAAGCTGAGTTGAATCGCGTTTGGGTTAATTCGCTGTCACATTTTTTATTTACAACACTTCAGCGTTGTTTGCCCATTTGTTGTACTAAATATTGAGTAATTTTTATTTGATTTTATTTTATATTTCGGTTTGCATTTTTTGATCCTGCTCTGATTTGTTGTTGAGCTGTATTATTGCTTGGGCTTTACTTAACTTTACATAATTTGCCATAATTTGTGTGTTTCGATGTGCTGTGTTGCATTGCTGTTGCTGCTGCTGTTCCGTTGTTTTGCCGTTTTTGTTACCAGTCTTTTTTTGTTTTTTTTTTTGACATAATTAGAGGAGGCTTTTATTTTCATTGTTATGCAAAAAGGAAATTTATTGTAGCACACACCTACAGCTACACCTACGGCCCCCTTCGCCAACGCTTTGATATTATACGCTCAACATTATTCACAACGGTCTGCGAGGCACAAGCCTATAGAAGTCAGCAGAAGTATATGGACCAATTTCCAGGCTATGGCCCAAAGATGTTTCGGATGCTGTTGCCACAATGTTTATCCGGCTCTGTTATTTTAATGCCTTGCTTTTAATAAGGTATCTCAGCTGTGTCAGGCAATTTGCTCAACTTAATGTAATGGGTACTTAAAGCTACATAAGAGCGAGAGAGAAAGAGAAGGAGAGAGAGAGAGGAAGAGGAAGAGAAAGAGATATATTCAAGAATAGCTCAATAATATATACATGATTATTATTAATTTTGTATGACAGAGACTAAGACTTATTTATTTAATATTCATGTGCCTGGTTTTTTGCCAGCTTGACATATTTGTTTGTATAAATTATCCTTAGCTTTAAGGACCCTTGTCATTGTTGGCAAGGGCATATAAGCTGCGGTGCGTGTGTGTCTATGGATTTTGGGCTGCTTTCTTATATGCTTTCGTTTTTTGTTGTTTGTGTTTGCTTTTTAATTTGCTTGTGGCATAAATTGGCCTCATGTGTTTGTGTTATGTTGTGTCTTGAATTCTGTGGACATGTCTGTGTGTGTGTGTGTGTGTGTGTGCGCTGTTGCTTCTGTTTGGGTCTCCTTTCTTACAGTGTTGCTATCGATTTTCATTGTTGGGCAAGTATGGCATTGTGTGGAGCAGACAAGATAAACGACAATAAAAGCGCAGGAAACAAGCTCAAACCAAATAAGCAACCAAACACATACTATAAAGCAAGCTAATGATGCTGCTGATGCTGTTGCTGTTGCTGTTGATGTAACTGCCACTGATTCAGTCAACAGGTTGCTGATTATTTCGCCCCAGGGGTGTGGCACGTGTCGCTGGTTTTCAAAATGTTTGGCATTTGCTACAAGTATTCCATCATTATTCTCTCACTCTTTCTCTCTCTCTATTTTTATATAGGAATGTGTGTGTGTTTTTTTGTAGTGGCACAATTAAATAAAGTATTTAAAAAAAGGGTTCCACTCAATTAGTATTTGACGTGGAAACGACATTAAGCTCAAGAATCTCAATTAATTTGAGCTAGCTCAATTTAAAGTGACGTTGCAATCTACTCGGATTAACTTGAGAGCGTTTTAAATATGGCAAATCATTGCATAAGTCAATTAATAAAACAAGCGAAAACATTAATCGAGTTGCGAATGTGAATTTAATTCATGTGGAAAGGTCAACTCGCTCAGCCATATAATAAAATATTTATGCTGCAAAGATGCATTTGTGCACATTGTAATTGAATTAAGGCAGCGGAATTTTAATTGAAAATTTGTATTTATCTTTTTTGCTGAAACCCTAGCAGATTTCGTAATATTGTCTGCAAGCTGTGCAGTGCTAATTTGTTGGATGCTTATATTGTCTACTATTCCACAATTTGGCCAATGGAACTGGGCCAGGCGGTAACCTTAACTACTCGGCCAACATGGAAAGGCTTTCAAGTGCGAATGCCTCAGCTCTTTGAGCCCCAAAAATACCTTGTAGCCAGAATAACACAGGCTTTTCAATCCCTTAAGCCGTGTCAGCGACAACTATATGGCCATTAGTGGCGAGTTTGAGCGGCTGAGAAAGTCAATTTCTGCTCTTGTATTTATGTAACTTGTTAGGGTATATAATTGAAGATGCAACGCTACTTATTCAGTGTAACTAATAACTTGGATAAGTTATCAAAAATTTAGTATGCGTTCAAATTATTACCAAAAATGTACGGCAAAACAAGCCAAGGCGAACAATGTGGAATTAAGTTGGCTATGAGCAATGCAATCAATGCATGCAGATTGCAGCTGTATTTGGCTGGCTCCCTTTTCTATGCTAATACGGAACGACATCATATGACTTTATTGTCCTACCCTCAAAGTGATTGCTGCATAAATCCGCTTAGCATTGCATAGCCCATACCCAACTAGCATTTTCTCTCTCTGTGTGCATCCATCTAGGCTTTACTGTATTGGTTTGTGCGTTGGCCAGTCAAGCTAAAAATGCTGATGCGCTTAAGGGTGTGCCAGCAGATTAATGAATATTGTACATCCCCACTCGTTGGCTCACAATTCCAATTGCTAGCTGAATCCCTGGCCAGCGTTTTGTGCATGTGTTTGTGCTGCACAGTAAGAAATTCTCCAGATAATACTCGCTTCAATCACAATTTTAAGCAATTTTGCTGTTTAAATGAGCTCAAAAAGGATTTAAAGTACTCAGAACAACTCTCTCAATTTAGATTATATATATATTTAGATACATCGATTTGAATGTGCGCAGCTAGGAGTTTGAGAGAGGTGTTCTTCTTGCATAACTAATAACTGTTGCTCTGTTTAATTCGATGAAAGTGCCTTTTTTTCAATTGCACTTGCAACATTTGTGGCATAGACATGCATATTGATATCCAATTGTCAGAGCTACATCTTCGTCTGGGGCTTGTCAACGGCTCGCATACAGTTGTCATCTTTTTTTTTTGGTACCAGTTCCTCTGCTTGTTGTTGTTGTTGCAGTTGCAGTTGTGCCCCTGCTGAGGGCCTCCTGACTGCCACTAGCAGCTTATGCAAAATATTTGCATTGCTCCGACAAGCGACAAGCAGATCTGGGCACGCAGAGCGACAATACAAAAAGTGATTGGCTTTGTTGGGATGCTTGTGAGGGGAGAGGGAGGGGCAGGGGCAGGGGCAGGGGCAGGGTCTGTTGCTTTGCACATTATATGTCTGACAACTTGAAATCGTAGTTAGCCAATTGCCAGAGCATGTGTAAAAATGGATGGAACATGATCAAATTCGGTGCATGTTAACTGAAAACTGTGTAAAACAGCGTAATTAATGGGAACGGTTGGGAATCTGACTGTTCCTGGCCATGTCGATTTTCTGTATACCTTGATAGGCTTCGAAAAACGATGTGCACAAATTTTTGTATATGTGCGCAGTTACATTACCCATTAACCGGTTACAAGCTAGTTAGCGTCATAATGGGCGTGGTCAACTTGATTAGCGACATAAAACAAGCTAACGACATCGCTCATTATGGCCAGACCCGGCAGATGTGAGCCAAGTTTCAGTTTCAGAGGATGCCAAGCATCCAACAAAGAAGCAACAAAGTTTCTGTTTTTTTTTTTTTTTTTTTTTTGGCGTGTCGGCATCATTTATCGGTTACTTACTTCCATTCCACTTGCCCTGCTTTCAACTCCCCGTGCGCTGTCCCCAACCCCACGGCCAACCCCCTCTGGCGACCCTTGAACAAATCAAATAAGAAGCACCCACACACACACACACACACACACACACACACACGCACACACACGCACACACACACGCGTCCAACAAACACACACATGTAATTAATCATGCGCTGTGGGGGAGGGGCGGAGATGCACATGGGACTTTCAGTTTTAAAGCAGCTGCGGGCGCGCGAAATAAATAAATTTTGAATACACAAAATGCGGAAAGGAGGAGTGTTGGGGGTAGCCGAAAAGGAAAACCAATAAAAATGATGAAAGACTTAAGAAGCGACGACGGCGGCAACATTGGCAACATCGAGCAAAGCCAAAGAGTAAAGAAAAAGTCGCTGCCACGCTGCGTATACGTGATGAATGAAGGCAACACAACAGTAAGCCAATAAAATGTTGAAAAAAACAACAATAACAATTGCACAGGCAAACAGAAACTGCGTTCATTCAAAATGTGTACCGAGCAGCTTGACTGAAAGATACCGCGCTGTAAGTTTAAGAATCAAATCAGATTTCTAATTGAGTTAAACTAAAGGAGACGATTGCCATTTGCGCATCGTGTGGCTTATCAAATGAAACTTGCTTGAATTGCGTTAATAAACACATGTTTTGTAGATTTCAGTTATCACTTCGAGTATCATTTGTGTGACTAGTACAATCCTATGCATTAATTAAGCAGAGTATCTCATGTTTTGCTAATTAGCAGCAGTTCCCTGCTGCTGAGTGCTTGCACGGCAAAACAAAGGCAGAGAGAGAGAGAGAGAGAGACTCACTCTCTGTGAGAGAGAGAGAGAGAAGCGGATAAGTTAGTTGAGAGTATTTGTTGCAAGTGCCACTCATTATTAAATAAAATTGACAGGGACTCATTCGTTTTCCAATCCGTTGCACACTTTCTGCACCATTGCGGAACGTGTAAGCGGCTATAATTGAAGTCGATGCTCTGTGAGGATAGGCGCGGGTGGGAAAGATGTGCTACACGAAGCAGAGTTGCAAGTGGCATTTTGCACAATTACATTTGCAGTTTGCAACTGCAGGCAACACAACGTGGCATGTACACCTATCTGTTTTTGTTGGTACATTTGTAATGCCTGGCCATTGGCAGTCATACAAGCAGGGGCAGATGGGAGAGAAAGAGAGAAAGAGAGAGAGATAGAGAGAGAAAGAGAGAGTAGAGGGTATATATGTCCATCACAGTCAGCTGCAAATGCTGTGCGATGGGTTGTGTGGCTAAAAACTTTGCTTTCGACTTTGAGTTTGTTGCCACACAAACTTTTTGGAAATGGCAGCAACTTTTAAGAGCACAAATCTATATTTAAAATGTTTTGCCTTATTGCCATACATATGCAAGAAACTGTTGCTAATCGCTGCAGCAAACTACTCAAAATAAGCAAATATTTTAATAGTTCCTAATAACAATTTCCAATCATTTCGTTATCCAATGAGAAAACACTGCTAAACTTAACTGATGCTGCTCGAACTTAAATGGCTTTATTTTCTTATTAAGAAAGTATGCCTTCAATAATTTTATTTGGCTATTATTTGGCATAGAGGTGTTCAAATCCAATCATAATGAAACACGCAATCAGCTTGTTGCACTTGCAGCTGGAAAGTGGATCAATTGACAAAAGAGTTGTGGCTAATGCAGCCTGAATATTGAACAATTACTTTGGCATTGCTCTGCCCTCTGCCCTCTCCCCCCACAAGACAGCCGACACCTTTGGAGCTTAGTCATAATTGGCTTTAGCGGTGAACAAAGTGCAGTGCATTTTCCACATTTGGCACGAAAGTCCAGTTTCCATTGAGAGGTCTGCCCCAACTACCCTAAAGAGTTAAGGTGCAGACCACTAATAGAAGTGTGTGTGTGTGTGCTGGTCGTGTGTGTGTGTGTGTGTGTGTGTGTGTGTGTGTGTCCGGCCTTGGCAACGGTAGGTACAGCACTGAATAACAGCTGGGCTTGTCGGTTTTGTGCCCGGGCTTTCTACAGTACTTATTGCAGGCAGAGCGTTTAAGTTTTGTTGTCTGGCAACTTTTGTAAATGGCATAAAACTTTAGCAGCACCTACACTTCTCAATGTAGAACTTTCACCTGATTCAATTAGGCCCAAACGAAGAGAAAGAAAAACCTGTGGTTCACTTTGGCTTCACTTTTCCATTTGCAATTTGCATTTCTTTAGTAGCCGTCTTTTTTTTCAGCATCGTCATCCTTTTTTGCAAAGTTAGTTGCCAGCAATGAAATTAAATTTGTTAGCTCAGAAAAGTCGTTAAATTCATCGCTTTTTTTTTGTTTCAAATTCTTTTTAGAAATTTAATGAATCCTGCAACCCTATTGATATTTTGCGCTTAATTATATATTATGTTGATGATGATAAAAATAAAGAATACAGATTCAAATAAATGTATCGAATAGATTATGTATTATGTTCATATATATACCCGATACAGCCCTTATTCGAACATATCATTATAATATATATTACATGCAGTCAATGGCTGTATCAGCGATAGATAATTGTTTGAGGCATATATTTGAATATGTATTTTTATACATAAATGCTCAAGAGGGGTTCTTATCAAAATTAGTATCATTTTTGTGCATACTCAAAAACTAACGATTCATTCGATGCTTTTTCTGTTTTTTTGCAATTGAATAACAAAAACTATTATATACACGAATAGCGATAAGTATCTAAGAACTGTAAATCAAAAGCATTGTTTAAGCAATGTACAAAAGTTAACAACAAACAGCAAAGTCATTGTTGGTTTTGAAGGGCTTATCAGTTTGTTTAAAAGGCAATAACATACACAATAACCAGCTATCTGGCAAACTAACCAAGGGCGATAATACAACTATATGTATTCTGACGGATAAGCTATAGCTATCTCTAACTCCCCCATTCCAAAACAGCATGTAAAGTTAAACATATTCAATGGTTTCATTTACACGATAACTAAGAATTCGATTCGATCTCGAACGAAGCACAGCAAAGCTATATTCCTCTTAATTAATTATTATTTGCACTTTCAGCAAGTTTCAGGGTCAAAGTTGAAAGTCGCCACAAGAATTTTATGCATTTTATCACAGCTTACTACTAGAGTTGAAGATTATTTTAGTGCAAATTGGTTGTTGGTTGCTGGTTGCTCTTGTAGTATTCGAAAAGCTAATCAAAAGCTCATTGCAAATTCATACACAACAGGTAGCAGCCAGCAGGTAGCAGGTAGCATGTAGCAGGTAGCAGGTGGCAGGTGGCAGGTGGCAGCTACAAAAACACAACCAGCGACAACAAAATGGCCGCCATATAGTGCCGGGCAGCCAATCAAAAGATCCGTTCTAGAAGCGGGCTGGCAGGCAAAGGTAAAGTGAGGCAAAAATAAAAGGAATTTGAAATGAGTAAAAGGCTTGGATTTAAATGTTCTGCCTACAACTTTACGAGTGCCGACTAAAACAGGCAAACATGGCAGAGCTCACGACGAAGGCTCTCCATTAAAATATTGTTAAATTGCCGACATCCGCATTAAGTTTCAGTGAAGGGATTTAAAAGCAAACAACTTTAAACCTAAACAGGAAATAGAAGCTGAATTTGCGAGTGCTGCTCTTGAAATGCCCTTACTCGCACACATCTATTTTTCCAATCTCATCTGCATATTATTATTTGGACTGTTTTAACAGAGCCAGTTATAAGAAGCCAAAAAGATGAGTATAATTATATCGTCAAAGGGATATACTCAAACTTTTTAACTGTTACATGACTTTTAGCGAAATCATAGTACAACATGCACTTGGCAGGGTATCGAAAAGGGTCACGAGCCATTTTCATAAATTTCAATTAGATTTAAGGAATTTGTTTGCCGCCTTTGCCGAAAAACTGCCAAATAGACAAGGAGACCAGAAATAATATATAGAATAAATTTGCCAAACAATGTTTACGTGCTCCAGAAAATTTGCTGTTACTGCTGTATTTGTAAATTTGATCATTTTGGCATTTTGCTTATAATTAAATGATTCGATTAACGCGTGATTTCGTTTGAGCGAGAAAAGATTCTCGATTGAGCAGATTCCGATAATTCAAAATGGCCATAAAAATGAATGAATTATACAAATAATTCAAATATTGATTTGAAAGCACTGCACGGAAAAAACAAATATGCAAACAAAGATTTATTTGTTTTGCAAAAATATTTTTTCGTTGACTAATTGCCTTTGGAAATACATATATAAGTCAACAAAGTTGTTTTTAAAAGCTAAGTATGTACGTACTTAAAATCTATTTCAATTTAACTTTATTGTAGTATTTTTTATTTATGGCAAATGTTTTGTTGCTAAGTGTATATTAAAGGGCAATTGTGTGTGGCATAAATTTCAAATGGTTCAATGGCAATTAAGGCGTTTGATTGATGTGCTTATGATGCCATGTGGCTCTCCAGCTCTGTTCTGTTCTGTTATATTTCAATTGCCATTCAATTGTTTCTTATGTATAATTTTGCGTAATACTCGCTCATAAATATTTTCTAAATTGAGCGTCAACTGGCACGAAACATTTGCGCTGTCAGCTGCAGGGTCTGTTGCTGGGCACAAATATTAACAGGTGAAGCTTGTGGATGCTGTGAGGGTATGTGTGTGTGTATGTGTGTGTGTGTATTCCAAAAGGAAGTGGCTAAAACTACATATAGACACAAAGACACAGTAAATATCGAGTGAAAACCAAATTCTTTGAATTCTACCCGGCAAGAAGCAGTGTCACAAAGGAAAAAGCATTGACTGTGGCATGCGAGCTTAACATAAGCATAATACTCATGATGATGATGATGATGATGATGATTACAATGTTGATATTGTGCTTGAACATGCTTATATGAGTACATAGCAGATGGCAACGGCGCTTTTATTTTCATGTCAGCTTTGGTGACCTCAATGAAAGCAATTCACCTTTGTCCTCCTCCCTCCCACAAGGAGCTGTAAAACGTTGGAATTACAAATGGCAACAACAGGTCAGCGATGCCATTGACTTTGCTACCAGCTCCACGTTATTTCAGACCGCTCTGTTATCTTTGGCAACTGTCGTTGGCGTTCAGCTGCCCTCGACCGTCTACAGTTGTGATTCTTATGTAATCGATCAAAATTGATCTGATAAATAGGAATAAATTGAAATTTGAAATTTGATACAATTGACAGGCAACGTAACGAATAAATAGCACAGATTATTCTGTATGTTTTTGTTGTCTTGTTTTTCTTTTCTTATAATTCAATTAATCAATTCAAATAGCAATTGCCAGCAAAGTTTGACAACATTAATTGGTTTAGGGAAGTGCTCCCAGGTTTTATAACGGAACATTAGCAATAAAAAACAGATGTGGATAGCATGTTTTTGATTTGAAAAAAAAAATGGAGAATCAGATCGATTCATGCATATGATAAATCAACTGGAATGCTTTTCGCACGCTCAAGTGAATGGTTTTAAAAACAAATTGCAAGCTCTCCCTCCTCAATTTTTTTCCACTTCGAGACGACAATGAAAATGTACTTGAAATTGCGTATACGACGCTGTGTTGTCATCGTCTTGAATTACATAAAATAATTGAATTTGTTTGTTTGGCTTCAAGTTGCCTTTCATAAACGCAAGCAAATGGCAGCAGTTTTCAAAAGGAAAAACGAATTTGCTGCTTGCATACACACGAAACGAGATGGAAATAACAAAAAATAGCTTAGCATTTACATGCTCCACAATCACAAGAACCGCCAACCAACCATTCATCCAACCAAAAAAAAAAACCCAGCCCTAAAACCAACTGGAAATTGACTCATCGATTTTTGATATTTAAACCGTGCAATTTGACTTGTTTTTGCAGCAGCAAAATCGTTAATATTTGTATCGAATTTATCAGGCAACTGCAATGAAACTAAATTGTCTTAAGCATACTGTGCTGTATTTGGCTTGGCATTTCGAGTATAGTAGTATTCATGTTAATTTGTGGATACTCGATACTAGTTGCTCATTAGTATTGATATGTTGCGATCTGCAACGAACTAAATATTCGGAATATTCACGTTATTAGTGCACAAAAGACATTGTGAATTTCGACCAGCAAATTTGACTTTGTGGCTATTATATTTGCATATGTAATACCAAACAGTTGGCATTGGAGAGCGAGAGATGCGAAGCCAATAGACAATTGACCTGTGGGAATGCGAGATGGAAGCAGATAGTAATATCTGATTGGTGCAGGTGGTCCGAAAATTAATTTACATACAATTCACAATTGTTGGCCATGGCAACCGCAAAGACTAATGCATTTCAAATACATGTATGTGATTATCAATGCTGAAGCTGAGAGCTAAGTCCAGCAGCATTCAATATGTTGTTTGTTCTAACATTAAAACCAAATACATAATATATAAAATATATTATACAATATAGGGTAAACAATATACAATCTTCAACATACAAGACCCAGCTGTTAATGCAAGGCGGTTGGGTCATGTGCTTCGATTTATCGACAGTATTTCTATTTGTACTTTTGGCACAAAATATTTATACAATTGACAGCTGCTCGATGCCCGCTGTTCACTGCTGGCTGCTCGCTGCCGACATCAGCAGCAAAAACAGAAGCAAAAGCTGAGGCAGAGGCAGAGGCAGAGGCAGAAGCAGTGGCAGGCAACAGAGCGCAACAGCATTTGTGCTGTTCTTCTGAAGGGGCAAGTGCCCCCCGCCCCCACCTACTCCACTATACTTTGCCACAAATGTATTATCTAAGCTTATTGTCACATAATCTCCGTCAACATAAAGCAGGCCACATCCGCAACTCCCCCAAAATGGCCTTAGGAAATACGCTTACTGTGAGGCTATTACAGCTTGCTAATGGGCTTGGGTTATTCATAGAGTACTCTTTCGCTTGGCCCTTGAGAAGTGTTCGGCACATTCAATTACGCTTTGTGGCTGGTAGCTGGCAGCCAGCAGCTAGCAGCTAGCAGCATTGGGCTGGGTATGAAATTACCAGTCGATGAGCCTCACTTACTCTGCTGTGCTCCATAATCGATTTTTGGTGTTCTTTTTCTCTCTCTCTCTCTCTTTATATACATTTCTTTGTAGCTTTATTTTTAGTATTTTATTACTTTCTCTTTTCTAAATCAAATTCTATTCAAAATTATATTATGAAATTTGTGGACAGCTGGTAAATTGGCACTTCCAATTTAATATTATTGCTTCGCCATAACGATATTTTAAGAATTTTATCTTATATCCTTATACTAATACTTTTATTTTACTAATTTTGTTAAATGAACGCTTGCGTTTCCCTTTTAAATTTTCTTAACTAGCTTAATCTATTCATGGATGGAAGAAAATCAAATGTTTCCCACGTTTCACCTGCTGAAATTGGATTTGTGAACGAGCTTTCAGGTGATTTCAAGCTATAAATAATATAGTGAGTAATTTTTTACGCATAATTAGATCTTCAAGTGCAATAAAAGTTCGTTGTGAACTTGATGGGTTGACAGTCTTTTAACATTCGGTTTGTGTTCAAGTTTTTGCCACTTGTGAAGTAATTGTGCGTATACGCAATATTTCATTTTTCAATTATTCTATAGCTGCAGGTGTGTTTTTGCGTATGATGAGTGTGTGGCCTTGTGTGTGTATGGGTGTTGTGGTATATACAAATGTGCCTGTGGCTTTTCTTTTGCACTTATTTGATGAACAAATATACACGAATAGGGAAGGTATCTTTGCTTAGTTGGCTTACGCGGTTGCAGTTCCAACTTTATCTCAGTTTCACAAGCAGCACTTTATTCTAAAAACACAGATATATATATAAATGCGTGTACACCAAAACGCACACACTCTTCTACTCCATCTAATATAAGTGTTAAAAAAGTTGTTCTAATTAAAAAGAGAAGTCGAGGCCAACGAATAATGAATAGATTTTGGCATTTGTGTTACTGATAAAGCCACTTGGCTGTCAGTTTAATCAATCAATATGCGCGCCTCACATTTTTGGCATGTTGCATAAACTCATCCAATCCAAAATGGCAGCCATAAACGTTCCCACGACACACACACGCACACACACCCACACAGTCAGTCTCATATTGATTATTTATGTGCTATGTTGTTTCAGGCCCAGTTTGACAAACAATTTGCATAGAAAACAGAAAGCAAAAAAATAAAACTTCGAATTAAGACGCAAATCGAAGCTGGCAACCTGTCTATAATCATTTATTTGGTCATTATAATTGTTATCGCTGTTTTGTAGCGTGCTAATAGCAAATTAGAGTCCGCAATTTGTGGCAAGTTGAAGTTCAAATGGCCGAAGTCATTTTGTGTGCTGCCAACAGCATCAACAACCAATTTCCCTAAATTGGTGACTGAATGGAAAATGTGAAAATTTCAGACACAGCAACCGCATGACAAAACGGATTTCAATGCACATTGCTAAATGTGACGAATTCAATTTGTAATTAGTGACCGACAAGCACAAACTAAAAAACATTAATTGGATATGTCGAGGAAAACTGAAAATGGATGTATAGTGTTGAACTTGAGTGTTAAATTACTTGTTGATGGAAATGCAAAGTGGCAAATACAAAGTGCATGCCGCTTGCAAAGTTGTGAAAGACAGTTGAGTGTCATCATGTTGTTGGGTGTCAAATGTGAATAAATTATTACAAATTTTATTTAATAATGTAGAAATTTCTAAAAAAAAATTGAGCAACAAATTTGAGGATATTTAATACATTCGAACACGTTCAAATGCCTCTCGAGTGTATTTATGAATGCACATGCAATGACTAAGCGAACTTGAAGCCGCCATGTGAATGCTCTGCCAACTATTTAATTAGCTATAAATAAATATATATAAAAATGAGTGCACTGAAATACAATAACCACAACAATGAGTACGCGTGGCAGTTAATATCTGGCAGCAAGTTCGTTGAGCACTTTTGCTGCAATTACGCAAATCGAGTACAGAATGCCGATAAATAGATTTACTTGCAGCTATAGCCACAAGTCAAATGATGGCAAGCCCCTTGGAATTTCATGCTGCTGCAAGTGTTGCCGTTGCACAACAACAAATGCATGTGACTAACCAAATACCTACATTTCCTACTAACCACTCAAGTCAAGTCTTCATCCCCTCAACGAATATATTTATTATATATAAATTTATGTAGATATACATATATATGTGTGTGAGTCGGGCGCATGGAAAGACCTTAGTAGATGTTTACTTTGCCATTTAAATATAAATTGCCCTTAAGGCACATGTGCCTCATGTAAAAATCAATACAAAACAGCCATTTACAAAACCACCCACGAAACCATCCACAGCCACTAACAATTTCAAATGTCTGGGACCTTTTGCGCAATTTTCTATGACAAATCTCAGCAAATTTCTACAAAATTGTTGCAATTTTCCAATCAGTGCAATATGTCATATATTATATCTATATGTATATATATATATATATATATATATATATATGAATGTGTAAAGAAAAAGCCAGACAGTGGGCGAGGGTAAAGAGTTGGTTTTAAATTGTACAACAGTAATTGACACTGTGTAAATGCAAATCCTTTAAGTGCTGCTGAAGTGCCAGGCACTTGACAGCCGAGTGCTGGGCGTTTCACAGCACGCTGGCAGTTGGCAGCCACAGTTTTGGCTGGATGGGATTGACATCGTCATGTCGAAATGTGTAGACACACCTTGGCCATTGGCTATATTTAGCCAATATTTTGCAAATATTTAAAAAGCAAACGCTTTATCTCAATCTTATCACAAGCGACATACATTCGCACACAAATACGTATGTTGCTCACTTATCAAGACGTTCAAATCTCTGTCCTATTCTCACACCGCAAGAGAGGGTGGGAGGGAGAGGGTGGGGGGTGCGTGTGCGTGTGAGTGTTTACAATAAAAGTGTGCTTCACAGCCGCAATGTCGCCCATTAATTGCTGCATACGTCAATCGCAGTTTTGATATACGTACATATGTCTATACATATATCAAACTTATATCGAACAAGCATTAGCCATGTACACAACTTGTAGTCGTAGTTGTTTTTCATTGATTTTGCTTTTATTTTTGTTTTATTTTTTTTGTTTTTGTGATTCGAACGTTTGAGTTCCGCGCAGAGACACGCAGTACTTATTACAATCGAACAAACAATGGTACATATATGTTATCTTATCGTCGCTAGCTGAATAAGACCCGCTGCTCAATGGTCCTAAACAGTTTTAAGCAGCCAGCGGTACGATTGTGAAACGTGTCGCATTTCTACTAACCCGAGACCCGAAATGACAGTTTGACTAACTTGTCTGCGACACTGTGCTTGAATGTTGCAAGGCATACATCACACATACATCATTTAATTCAATCAAATGCAGAATATATGTCTGCATTATTCTAATTGCGATTACTCGTATATTAGCTTGGACTGGGAAATGTTCTTGTTTTGACACAAGTATACCTTTGAATAGATTAAACTAATGTCTAAATAAAAACGAATGTTGAACTGTGCTAGATACTCTATTTTCGCATATTGGAAACAGGTTGATCCAGCTATAAAACATAGGTATGAATCGAATACTGATTGTCTTGATTCCCCCATTTTTTTTCTTTTAAATTTTATTTTGCTGTCCTATATAAATATGTATCTAAATATTGTTTTCTGTCTCTAATAGAAGCAATTCAATATACAATATATATATGTAAATGCCTATTATTGAATTTTAAGGACTAGAATTAGTACTTTCGAGAGTTTTGGTGTAATTAGCCGCCAGGTTAAATAACACTTACATGGAAATACAAAAAAGGGAAGTTTTCTTTATGCATTGAGTACGTTTGTGGCCTCAACAAGTGAATAATAATATGTCATTAGCGATTGCAATCCGAGAGGGCTCTATGTATAAAATAAGTTGAAAGTTAGACTTTCTCTATTTGTACAGTGAATGCTTGTAAGTTATTAGGTTGCTAATTGAATTATGAATCCTCAACGAGATCAGTTACCACTAACACTGTTAATTTAGTCCTCTCATATCCTCTCGATGACGCACACGCGGCGGATGCGTAATTTGTTATACTATATTAAGACCGGCAAGTTTTGATTACAGTTAAATGTTTGAGTTCAAGTTTCAGTTTCAGTTTCGCAGTTATGCAATTATTGTTAAAAATGTAATTACATTATTTGTGTTTGGTAGTCGTCGCCGTCAAATTACCTTTCGTATTGCGCTTCCTTGTGTTCTTCCTGTTGCGAACCTTTCGCCTACAGTTGCGATGCGTTTACAATTTGTTTTTTTTTGTTTTTTTTTTGTTTTTTTTTTTTTTTTTTTTGTTGTTCAGGTTATTGTTGCTGGTGGGATGGTTGTTGTTCTTGTTGGTGGAGGTGTGGTGTTTAAGTTGGGCGAGTGCCCCCAACTTGACTTACGGCACAATTTGTTACGTTTTTAATTGCTTTTTAGCTTTTGGTTTTTGTATTTGTTTTTACGTACGGTGCGTGTTTCTGATTATTTTTATAAGTATATATAAATATATATTTATTTTTTTTTTTTGTGAAAAAAGCTTCCAAAACTGTTTGGAATTAACGCGCAAAGAGTAGAAAACAAAGATGAAATTGAAATACACACAAACAAACATACACAAAATGAAGAAAAAAATACTCCAATCACTTTTCGCTCTGGTTTTCCATAATAGTATTATTATTATTATTAGTGTTATTTATTGTGCTGCTTCTTTTGGAGCATTCTAATTTTTCTTTAAATTTTTCATGTCCTTGTTTTGCACCTTTGCGACTTTGGCTGGCTTTCTGGCCAGCAGCAGCTCGGTCGCTGTTTGCGATTGCTTTTGATTTTGGTTTTGGTTAAGGTCTATTTTTATTTTCAGTTTTATCGTATTAAATTTGTCGCTTGTCTTCGTTGTTGCAGAGCACAGAATTCATACACTCGACTGCGCGTTCTGTGTGTTTTATAAATAAATAAGTTTCACATCAAATGGCCACCGAAATGAATTTTTAAGCCCAAGCCCAGCTACACACACACACACACAAACACACACAGACACACACATACTAATACACACAGATGGAGACTGTTGTCTGAACGCGTATCTGTGGCATACAACTGCCCGCACTTAGTTGCACTGCGGCCTGCGTTAATTATGCGACACAAGCACTTAGCATAGCCGCAAAAACCAAAAACACTAACAAAAACTGTTCAAATTGATTTGATAAATTCTTACAGACAATTTAAATGCATACTCTAAACAACAAATAGGTAAACCATTATGCATTATGCATTCGCTTGCCTTGTCACATTACTCATAATTACATGCCACAGATTGACTAACTTGAATAGATACAGTAGCAAATCTTGGAATTTGCAAATTTACAATTTAACATCTATATATATATATGTATATATATAAATATATAGTTTTTGGCAGGGCATTGTGCAAATCGTTCATTAGTCATTATTCATATCACGCAAGTCGCTTGATGAACATTTTAAAATTGCTTCAGCTGAACCCCGAACATAAAATTGTGTTAATTTTCGTAGACATTGTCGTTGTTTTGTTTTGTTTTTATGATGATGTGTTCGCTGTGTGGTTCTTTATTTCCTTTTCGCATTGGTGGTCGTCCAATAATTTTGATTGTTGCCAAAAATTCTTAGACATTCGGCCGCATTCTTGCCTGCCCTCGGTCAAGTTAAGAGACGAGGTGAGGAGCACATAAAAAAAATTAAATAAAAAAAAAGACAGTGCACACTGTCTCTTGAGCTACTCTTGTTTCCACTGGTTGCCCAAACGCACACACACACACACACACACACACAACCGCTTAGTATGTGCCAGGTAGGGGGCGTAAAACATGTGTTTTATTGTCTTGTCGATTCTATAGAATTGACGCGTTTATAGCGTTAATTGATAGGAAGTGATATGATCAAATTATTGCCGTGTGCGAATTCAATTCTATTTTGATTTATTTCTTTAATTGATTACTCATGCCGTCTTAGACGTTGACAGCATTTAAAAGATCTGTCGTCAAAGCTTAACCGAATGATGGCTGTAAGTATACTTGTTTTTTGGCTTCACTCTTTTTGAGTCACTGTTAAATTCAGCAAGTCCATGAGCGGTTAACATTAATCATTGTGATTAATTTGATATTTTTGCTTATCTATAAGGGGCCCACCTGACCGCAACTTCGTTTCATTTCAACGTAGATCAGAGCGATAAAACGCGTTGTGCCAACAAACCTTCCTCCCACTCGACAATAAATTACTCGCTCTATGGGGCTTGATTTTCCGGCGAAGGCGGCTTAAAATTTATGCTAAACAAACAAGAACAATCAATAAAAGCGATTAATTTGTCGCAATAAATGGGAAATTGCCTGAAACGAGAGACGCTGCCTACGCCTGCCTCTCACTGAGAGACACAGCTAATTTCTGCTCAACACATTTCTATGTAATTATTCTCTCTGCTTCTGTTTCTGTTTTTTTGTCACTGTATCTATTTGGCTTTGGCCCGTAAGCAAGGTCTGCAACAACCTTATATGGGTCACATTGTTCATATATGGTTAAAAAAACGAATAAATAAAAAACAGCAAAGAAACAGCACACACACACATACATGAATACTCAGCCAAAGATATTGACTTTGTGCCGCACTTTTTCGGCTATGGATTCTGTGCCCTGTAACAAGTTCAGTTCATCGTTCGTTGCTGTTGGTGCCGTGTTGGACGTTGCACTAATTGCCACCGGATAGTATCTGTGAGAGTCGACTCCTCAGTTTCGTTCTTCTTTTCGTTACACACAATCACATTTCCAGGGCTGGGCACTTTGATTTCAGTTTCAGAGCACCTGCGGTGCTCAACACGCGACACATGCACAAAAAAAAAAAAAAAAAAAAAACCAAATTAGCATGGAATACAAAAAAAAAAACTAGAGAAAAATCATCAACTAGCAGTCAAAAAGAGATGCCAGGAATAGCACAACACTCGACTTTACACACGCGCGCGATGTTGTTGTTGTGGATGTTGTTGTTGTTGTGGATGTTGTTGTTGTTGTTACAGTTGTTGCTTGTTGTTCTACGTCTTAGACTGCTTGCAATTGTTGTTGGTGGTTGTTTGGTTATGGCTGCCACTGTTGTGGACACGTGCTGACACTGCTGCAAGTTAGCTGTGGCTGCTGTGGCTGCCGCCGGTTTCGCTTTTAGATTCTTTAGTCGCTGCTGCTGGCTAAACCTTCACGCTAGACGTTTGCTACGCAACTGGCATGCGGCATCGGTTCGCGACTAACGACGACCAAACAAAGACAACGACGACGACGACGACGCAAACAATGCGCAACTCGGCAGCGGTTCGTTCGCCCAACGTTCGCTTTCAACATGTTGCGAGCGAAATTTTGTACAAAAACGCCGAGCAGTAAAAGTGCACCAGCTGCAGCTCGGGCTTCTGTTTGCCAGCGTTTTGGTTCTTTGGCTTTTGCCGATTGGCAAAACAAGTAATAAATTGACAAAGCTCAACTAGAAGACACCCTGAACGCAAGTTATCACTTAATATAAGTCGTGCACTTCTTAGTTATATGTTTTTGTGTGTGTGCGTTTTTCTTTTCTTAATTCCAGGGTACATTTTTCTAAAATTCTTTGCTTTGTTTTTATATGTGTATAAAAGAATAACTCTATACTATATTTTATTATTATATTATTATTAAACATAAGTAAATACTTAAGATAGTTCGTATGACTAACGAATACGGCGATCCGATTTTTTCCAAAAATAAGGTTTTGCATTTCTACTTATTAGAAATATTTTCTATTTTTACGAAACATATTTCTGAGTTATATTTTTCAATTGCTATCAGTTCTTGATGTATATCTATGTAAAATGAAAAACTTTGATCTGCGTATGCTATATAAGAATATATATTCTCAATTTGAAGTCTGCCCACTGCCTGCTACATAGTTTAGCACAAGTACATTATACCCTTTTTACACATGCTTCTGCATCGTTCGGCGGCAACTAGAAATTGGTAGTCAACGGCAAACAGTTGGAAAAAGCCAAGGACAAGCAAACAGTACAAGCAAATAAGCAGCTGCAGTTTTTCCCTACCAGCATGTTACACCGTGCTGGCAAACGAAAAGAGAGATTATTAATAACCGCAGGCTACAATGTTTAATATTTTGACCGGTGGATTTAGATTTTAAGATTTTAAGAGAATTGTCAATTATTTTTAAGTATTTATATGCACGTGTAACTAGGAAATTGCAATTCCTGTAAAATTGTTTTCAAGTATTATGACAAAATGCAGTTGGAGTTCATATACCAAAAAAAAAACGAAAACAAAGCGAATGTTAAAAATTATCGTTTTTTTTGCAAGCCAACATGTTGCTAAGTAGAGTGCTTGTAGCCAACATGTTGGCTGCCATTATTATTTGGCTGAGTGGCGGCATTAATGATGTGGCTGCGGCAAACACGAAGCACTCGCTGCCTGAGCAGCAGCCCTCGGTGGCGGCACCAAATCCCAGACACGCATCATTTATAGAAATGTTTGACAACAATGGCCGATAAGGTAATGCTGCAGCTCGGCGCTTAGCATTTGATTTTATGCCAAGACAATGATTTACAAACATTTGCAAACATTTATCAACAGCGGCACTCGACGACTCCCCACGGAGAATGAGTTTTTAAGCAGTACAAAACCAAATTAAAAAATAAATGTATATATATAATAAATATACCATAATATCATAACATTCTCTGAAATGGAATTTGTTTTTGTTTAAATATCCCAACAATCAGTCTTAATTGTATATCTATACACAGCATCCAATGTCTCTTCCGCTCTATATCCCATTTGCACTATATATATATAAATACAACCACGAGTGCACGAGGTAAACGCGTTTCATCATCTAAATTAGAGCAATATTTGATGCATTCCCCAGTCTATAGCGCGTTTGTGCAAGTGTTTTGGGCCCACAAAAGCTTCAATATACATAGACAAATGTACGTTCATAGAGTCGTAGTCAGTCATACCTATAGAGTTGAAATGCAACTACAAAAGAAAACAGAAGCCGATTACCTAATTAACCAAACAAGAGGCAGCAACAACACTTAAACAAATTTTACACTTGTGAGTTTTCATTGGGGCTGCGGAAGTGGCTTTAACCTTGGATTCAATTCGCATTCAAATCGACTTACTCAGAGAACATGCTAGGCCCAATAACTTTAAAAGGTGATGGAAAAATTATCACCACCTTAAAAGTTGTTTCTTTTGGCGTATTGCTTGAATCAACATTCAAGCTGACTTAGTCTTAATACAAATAAGTTTGATAAGCAATAAAGGTTCTTATGTGAATTAATTATGAAGAAATTATTCTGACTAAGCAAATCCATGCAGTTAGCTATGTTGTGTGTTTTTAATATTCTATACAGATATACATTTAGTCATAGTCAAGAGTTATTAGCACTTTCGACATGATGATATTAATATGCATTGTTTGCATACATTCAGCTGTCAACCGGTGCATAATCCCTGATGTTTGCTAAATACATTTTAATATTTAGTCAAAGCAAACTAATTTAATTGGTATTTTCCCAGACTTTTAATGTCATATTTTTGATTGCACTTTTGTTATAGCCTGGAGTTTGGCTTTAGAGTTGAATGCACATTTGTTGCGCAAACATACCGGGGATAGCAAATATATTACTGATAGACGGATAATTACAATGTCATTCACACATGAACATGATTGAACACGTTTCCGGTTGCTCTCTGGCTCGCTAAATGCATACAAATTGCACTGCCAACAGTTTGATAACAGCCGAGGCAGTCAAAATGGCTTAAGCATTCCGCAAACATTTCGTATAATGAAGTCGTGCGTAATGAACTTAGCGGGCCTATTACGTTGGCCCACTAGACTGGCCAAGCTCATTAAATTTGTGGTTGCCTATACCCTCCCTTTTCGTTGACCCTGAATCCCTCAGACCCGTCGAAATAATAATGGGCTGCCAACGCGTACTTTACTGTACGCAAGTGAATCTCGACATGTTTACTGGGCAAAGCGCACGGTAAATATACAGCTTGGCGCCGTTTAAAGCTAAATCTTAACTTACGACTCTTATTTTACAGTTGTTTAATTACGCTTCCAGCTTATAAAGTTCCAAACTTACCTGCAAGTAAAAAGAAAATGAAAAAAAACAATGTTTTAGTAGTCAAAGATAAAAATATGAAAAGGATAATAGATAAAGTGTGAGCGAAGTTTGCCAATTAGCTTGCTTAACTTTTTGTCACAAGACTGAGAGTTGAGGGCGTTATTAAATGCTTATTTAGTGATTAATAAAATAGCAGAGCCAACAATTCTTAGTTGTGAAACTGGGAGAAAAATTATGAAAACCTGCTTATTGAATTACGAGTGCCATCAATGCATCTATGTGAAAAGTTCACAACTTAATACATGTGTAATGAATTTAAACAATAAATGCCACAAGCGTTTTGTACAAATTTCAATTAATTTGCATGGGTTAAACAAGACATTTATTAAAGCATTTTATTTATTCATTTTTTGTTATATTTATTCATATTGAAAGCCTTTCATGCGGCTCATCATTCCAGCTGGTTAGCTAGAACCATAGCAATTCCCTTATATGGTTGTAAAATAACTCATACGCAGCGTGGTCCGCCTGTATTTAGTCAACGGCAGCAGCGCAAAGCTTTGTCGTGTGGTGAAAGTTGCGAAAGCTTTGTGCTTTTCATTGGGTTCATGAGCTGGCTTTTGCACATTGAGGGAGCAAGGCTGTGATAAGAAAGCTGTTCCGAAAAAGCTTTCATACAAAATTAAGCTTAAGCAGAAAGTTGGCACGATGAGCTTTTAGAAATGAGGGTTGAGAACTTTCTTAGCAATGTTCTCTTCGTTTTCTTGAGAATGTGTCGCAGCTACTCAACATATTACCAACTTTCGTTGTGCTTTAAGCTAATATAAATTTAAAGCGTTTTCATACGCTGAATCAATTAAAAATGAGCATAATATTTTTGTGTAAATTTATGGAAGCATCTCCAATTTGCAATATAAATTCTTGTATACCCCGAACAGATCAAGTTTATTTCATTTTATTGATAAGTGCATCCGTTTCTTGAGTATTGATACATTTCGCTTTCCGATGAAAAGCCACAGTTTCAAAGTAATGGATTGCTATTAATATATAAATATAACAATATGACATGTTATTGACCAACTGGACGAATTTCGTCAAGATTGCATTAAAAACACCCAAGTCATCGAGGAAAAGCTATATTGACATCATTGCTATCAGCAAGCGTTTTCTGTAGACGTAAATAAGCGGATATATTTCAAATACCGACAGGAATTGACTTAGTGCCAACGAAAAACATATTTAAGAAACAATAAATAAATTGGAAACAATTTAATTTGACAAAATTATTTAATATAGATAGAGAACTTTAAAAGGAAAACCATTAGCAAACAATGTACCAAATGGAGTTATTTTTAACAAAATTAATGCAGTTCCTGCCCTTCAAAGGGTATTTTATATACTTATTTAAAGTCGAAACGTAAGTGAATATTAAAACGTGATTTTGTTCAATCGAACTCCATCGCATCCACATCACTAGAACCAAAATTTGGGATTCTGATCTTAGCTGTTCTCTTTTGGTTGAGCTCATATTAAAAGATCTACATATATGAATATGTGTTCGAAGAACTGCTTGCCTCTACAAATTTGAAAATAGTAATATTTTATCCTATTTAAAATATTAATATTCAAATATATTTATAACATATGCTTTCGGAGACTGGTTAAAGCAATCCCTTAAATAATTTGTATCACATGTCAATATGCCAAACAATTCAACAGACGTTAAATTTCGGCCTTCTCTCTGTTTCTGTATATTATTAATTTAAAGAGGCTCTGATATTGTTTAACATCTTTCGGTGTTGCGATTGGGCTTAAAACATTTTTGTTTTTATTAGTATTTTTATTTATTTATTGATTAAACGCAAGAGTTATTTTTGCGCTGGGAAAATCGAAGAAGCCATCAGAAGGTGCAGCTATAAATACAAGGCAAATACTTATTCGTTCGCATCGGATTAAAGCCCGACTTGTCCAGTAGCACACACACACACACACGCACACACACATGCACATTCACACTTACATGGACACATACCCACACACTCACACGCCCATCGATGATACACGCCCACATTTGCTAAAGTTCAATGACTAGCAATAACGAAGCGTCATTCAAGCGTAAATTATTGTCAAGGACCCCAAATGAGCCGAGCAAAAACGCTGCTTGAGCGAAGGTGGGGAAGGGAATGGGTCAGGGGGAAGGGGGTGCGTTATGGTATGGGGTGGTGTGGTATTGGAATATGGAATAAGGCAGAACTCAGAGCAGCTTAGCGGAAATGTGACAAAAGTGCTTCAAAAAAAGGGTTCGAGTTGGGTGCCATCGAGCTCCAACTTGGGTTAGGAGATGCCGATAAGGCTGGGCTGCGAAGAGGTTGGGAGAATGCGCAACAGTTGATTGCCATCAATGGGAATTATGTAAATCAAATTGTCCACGCATTATTCAGAGTGCATATTGTTCGCTTGCCGACTCCAATTGGGCGTGAAAATTGATTGAATTCGAAATTGCATATGGGACGGCAGACTTTCGCAGACAACAGACTTCAAGTTGCGCAACTGCACAAGCACTTGGAATGTTATGCAAAAAAAGCAGTAACAACAAGAAGAAGGAATGTCAAAGATTAAATGCGACTATATATATACATATAAGTATAGATCACAAATCTAAATATATCTTTTTAAAGTCAAACATTCAACAAGCTAACTAATGTTAAAGGCAATTAAACCGAGTGATTTTCAAAAATCCATATCTGTTCTCTATTTTTATCCGAGGCAGGTTTGTTGTTTGACCATAGTCTTTGTTTACAAATTACTAAATAAAGTCTCAAGAAGTCTTGCAGAAATCAAAGAGCCTAAATATTCAATCCGTAAATTTTAAGATTGAAATTTATACAACTTTTGAAAGTTCTTTCACGATTTGTCTAATTGCTCGACAAAGTTTTAAAAATTCAACGAAAATCTTTTGCAATTATATATATACCTGTATTATCAAGTGCAACCAAAACCAGTTTAAACAATTTAACAACTAGACAACAATTAAATCAAACGTAATAATAACAAATAATTCTAAGACGATTTTCAATAACTATTTCCAATTCCGCGGTACCGGCCTAAGTCCCCATATCAGGTCAGAAATTATTCAGTGATTTGCTTTCGGATTTCGATTTTTAGGAGGGTTCCTCGGCTTGCACGTGTCCTTTTTGGGTGGCTTAGAATGTCGCTTAGGATGTGGCCTGGGCTTGGGTTGCCTAGATTTTATCGGTGTTGGGGGTGGCTTACGTGTTTTTGTACATTTTGGATGGCAATTTGTTGTTATGGGTTTTTTAGTTTTTATAAGTTTCGGTATTTTTATCGCTTGGCTCCTTCTCGTTGTGGCTGAACACGATCTCGTTGGTGTTCGACACTTTGGTGTTGTTTTAGGTTGTGATCTCATTGGTGTTCGTCGCGTTCGTGTTGTTATAGATTGTGATCTCGTTGGTGTTCGGCGCGTTGGTGTTGTCGGTGGTGGTCTCGATGATGTTTGATACGTTGTCGTTGATGTTGTTGTTGGTATTGTCCTCCTCGTTGTCGTTCGTGTTGTTGTTGTCCTCTTCGTTGTCGTTGGTGTTGTTGTTGTCCTCTTCGTTGTCGTTGGTGTTGTTGTTGTCCTTTTCGTAGTCGTTGGTGATGTTGTTGTCCTTTTCGTAGTCGTTGGTGTTGTTGTTGTCCTCTTCGTTGTCGTTGGTGTTGTTGTTGGTGTTGTTGTTGTCCTCTTCGTTGTCGTTGGTGTTGTTGTTGTCCTCTTCGTTGTCGTTGGTGTTGTTGTTGGTGTTGTTGTTGTCCTCTTCGTTGTCGTTGGTGTTGTGGTTGGTGTTGTTGTTGGTGTTGTTGTTGGTGTTGTTGTTGGTGTTGTTGTTGTTGGTGTTGTTGTTGTTCTCGTCGTTGTCGTTGGTGTTGTTGTTGGTGTTGGTATTGTTGTCGTCGTTGTTGGACATGTTGGTGGTGGCCTTGTTGTTGTTGGACAAGTTGGCGTTGTCGTCGTGGTTGGACACGTTGGTGTTGGTATTGTCGTCGTCGTTGTTGGACATGTTGGTGTTGTTATTGGTGGTGGCCTTGTTGTTGTTGGACACGTTGGTCTTGTTGTCGGTAGTGGCCTTGGTGTTGTTGTTGGACACGTTGGCGTTGGTGTTGTTGTTGGTATTGTCGTCGTCGTTGTTGGTAGTGTGGTACTGCTTGTGCACTCACAGGCAGGATCGGCTGAGCACGGAGCCAAGATCAGGGCAGAAAGCAAGCCAAGTAGCCAGAGGATGCGCATTGTAGTGCTGGTGGGGTAGCTGTGTTGCTGCTCACTGAGGGTGCAACATTTTATATAGTCGCTGCAGGCCGGGCAATTCGCCTGCAAGCTGCACATTTCGAATATGTATAAATACATCCAGTTTGTGGTGCTCTTCAGGTCATTTTGCCCATGCTGGGGGCATTGAGAGTCAGATGCAATTTAAATTACGCGACAATTGTTTACATCCACAGGCAGTGACCCATTAAGGTCTGTTTCCATTTTTGGCAAGTTTACTTAATGGCAGATGGTGCATAGACTTGTTATTAATATACTATGACCCCATATTATGCAGCATGACGACTGACCTGATCATTCATTGGTAAGGGTCATTCGATAAGAGGAATAGCTAAGATGTGAAAGGAAAAACCTGATGCTTCCATTTAAGGCAAACGGACCAACTTTTTTTTTTGTTGGATGACGCAAAGCGAATCTTTAAGAAACATTTGAAAGAACAAAGTGAATTTGTTTTTGGTTTTATATTTTGCAAGAATTTGGCATTCACTTGCGACTGTTATGATTATTGATCTTGCTATTTGTATTTGTGAACGAAGTTGCACAGCTGTCAGTTCTAAACACACAAATTTGATTATTTTCGTCACTTGAGCGGAATTTTTTCTATATTCAATTTCATTGTCTATTGTTCTATTCGACATATTTTGATATCACAAGTTGATCAAATAAGAAGTCGACCAAACAGCAAATGTTTATTGCTTGGCCTCTAAGAGAGCACTGACTATAAAAGTGGCTAGAGCATCAGCAGTATTGGCAAAATAGAGTTGACATTCGAAACAGAAAAGACATCATGAAGTTTAGCTCACGTTTCATTCTCCTGGCCTGCCTCTGCCTATGGGTATCGCTAGCCATGGCCGCAGAGGGCGATGACGATACGGGCGCATCGGATGCAGGTGACGATACCTCCAATATTGACGATGGCGCTGATGGTGGCGCTGATGATGGCGCCGATGATGGCGCTGATGGTGGCGCCGATGATGGCGCTGATGATGGCGCCGATGGTGGCACCGACGACGGCACCGACACAGGCGTCGAGGACGGCTCAGACACCGACGTTGGCGCTGGCCCTGACGATGAAATCGATGAACCCATTGTCGATGAGGAGGAGACCCCAAAACCAGTGCCAAACCGACCACGCAGAAATCGCAGGCGAAACAACAGGAACAAGCGCAGGCAACAACGTAGGCGCAACCAAAGACGTGCCCTCAGAAGGCGCAACAACCGCAACAGAAATCCCGTTCGCAATAACAGACGTAACAACAACAACAGGCGTAACGCAAACAGACCGCTGCCAGCCAACATTCGCAGCACGATGAATAGAAGACGCGGTTGAACAGTAATAAATTCAATGCACCACATAAGCTGATCTATATGCAACAATTGACTACTTCCTTTCTGCAACATTTTATTAAATTTAAAAGCATGTTTGAAACAACAAGTGAAATGGCTTTTTAATGCGAGCAGAATTTACAGTAAAATGCTTTTTCGGCAGCTTGTGAACCACACCTAAAATCAGCCTCAGAAGTCTAAAAGCATCCATCGGCAGCTCTCAGTTCAAAGACCATCCCAGATTCCCCTTTTTTGCCTTTAGGTCTAGGCAAAGTAGGCTGACCTAACCCAATCCACAGAAGTGTTTAGCTCGTTGAGAAAAACAAGAGAGATCGTTGCAGTCAGGTGTAACCGACTGCGAAATACTTTGATAACATACGTAATAAAAGCTGATAACAGGTAGCAATGAACAGGGTGGGTGTAGCTAAGAAATTGCCGTAGATATAGGCTAGAAATGTTTCTTCGAATTATGTTTCTTCTTAAATTACAGTAGATATGGGATTTTATATATAATTTTATATATATAAGAGAAAGTTCCTAATAATCTTCCTTCTAAGTTTGGTAGCTTTAGCTCTTAAATTACGGGAAATGTTGGCTTTTTGAAATGTTTGTGGCGGGAATGGGCGTGGCTAAAAAGTGTTTGAGTACGATCTCAGTAATCTACCTTCCAAGTTTGGTAACTGTAGCTCTTAAATTACGGAAGATATTGGCTTTTATCGTTTTTAGGGGCGGAAGTGGGCGTGGTAAAAAAATGTTTTTTTCAGGATTTTTGAAAGGTGTTACTAGCAATTTACCTGTCAAATTTGGTGACTCCAGCTTTTAAATTGTGTGCGAAATATGGTCTTATAGATTTACACAAATAGGTTTAGGGAGGCGTAGTGGGCGTGGCAATGCAATTATTTATCGATCTCTTGGGGGAGTTACCACATACTTGGTGACTCTAGCTTGCAATTTGTGGAAGATATGCGCATTTCAGATTTCTGGGGGTGGTGGGTGTGGGCGTGGTCTAAAAATGTATATGCCGATCCTTGGAGGAGGTTACCAGCAAGTTACCTTCCAAGTCAGCGATTATGGGCCCAGGTGTGGGCATGGCCAAACTTTATCGGTTTTTAAAAGCGGCTACCAGGAATATAACTACCAAATTTGACGGCTCTAACTCAAAAACTGCGGCAGATATAGCCATTTAAAATTTGTAGGGGCGGGACCCCTGGGCGGAGGTGGACGTGGCATATGCCAGTCTTTGAAGGTAACTTTAGCTCTGCAACCTACCAGCCAAGTTTGGTGATTTTGGCCCTTAAATTGTGGGAGATATGTGGCTTTATAGATTTGCGAACATCGATTTGATCAATTTCCTAGCCCCCAAGAGGACGTAGCACTCCAATCTGACACGGGCACAGACCAGTATATGTTCAAAGTTCTAAGTGCTTTGGTCTCAAAGTATAAGAATAGAGTAAATAAAGAGGTAAAAGATATAGTTTGGTTAAGTGTCTTGTGGATAATTTAAAGCAACTATATCGTTTTATCTACTCTTCATTTACACAAAAGAGAAAAGAACGAAAACCGACATAAACGAAATGTGCACAATAATAAAATAAAGTAACAAACAAGTCTAGTAATATTATTATTATTGTTATATTTACGAGGCTTTAGTCATTTAGTCAGCTCACAATTGAGTTCATTTGTTGGAGAAACCTATTCAATTATGCATATTCGACTTGCAATCCAACCAGACTTGCTTCAACAAGGTAAAAATGCTTTATGGTCTATAAGTTTATAACTTTCAGCTGTGGTCTGCGCTGGGGGAAGTTTTCTATTCTTCTGTTTTTCATTTGCGTATCTTCTGGCAGAAAAGTTTTTGTCACTTAACTTTGCTGACTTGATTAAGTCAGTCGACTTAATACTAATTGATTTCATTGTAAGTTGCGCTAATTGGCTGGCTCCACGACTGGTTACTGCTGCAGGCCAAAACTTTTGAGTGCAGTTGCTGTCAGTTGAGCATACGCCACGTAGTCCGTACTGAAATGCGTACAGCTGGAATGCGTTCGCTTGCCACTAATCGAGTTTGGATCTAAGCAATCGCCAACGCATTTGTATTAATATTGACAAATAAAAGAATTGTATTGTGGCGTTTGTTTGTCTACCGTTTATTTTCATGTTGGTTGCCAGCCTTTTGACTTTCTTTGCGTCACTTCTTCTGCTCTTTTTCAATCTCCATTTTCATTGTTTTTATTTTGTTAACAGCAGCTGAGCAGCGAACAGTTCAAAGTCAATATTAAGGCCAAAACCAACACAATGTCAAATGCTGGCAACAACACAAAATGCCGCTAGTATTGTATAACTGTGGGCATTCGTAAACAACTATTCGATGTTTTTATTGTACTTGGAAATTATGTCTTGAAAATCGCCGAAATGACAGCAATTTGCCAAAACAAAATCGATTTTTACTAGCAATGTCCTTTTTATTATTGCTTGACCTCTAACAGAATACTACGTTTAATTTTCGAAATACAATTTTCGTTCGAAATTCATCTCTACAAATTCTGCTCAAGCATTCGCAATTAGGTGAGAGTCCAGATGTTAATATTCTAAGTATGAACATGAAAAAAGGACTTATTCTTAATAACTTCACTGACTCCACTTTCTAGCCGACCTATCTCAGTTACAAAATCTAAGTCAACTTCCTGATCTCGTTCGTTTGGGAGATACCCTGAACCCTAGACCATATCTGTCATAGGGCATACACGACTATATGATTTTCTTGTTCCTGTTTCTTAATCGATTGTAATGCAATATTTACAGATGATCAGCATATAATAAGAAAGAAAGCTTTACTTTTTTAAAACTTTAATTAAACTTAAATTTATCGATACAAATGATTTGTTTTAAATATTAGGGTAACAAATTAAAAACGCTTTACTATTTAAAATTATGGCATTTCTTGCTATCGATTTTCATCAATATGTCGCAAAGAGAGAAATTTATCGATATCGGGGTAAGAAATCATATATCATAAAATGTGGAAATTGTTGGGCTACTCACCGAACATTGGCCAAGGTGTGACGACGATTCTTCAGGTAGCGACTGTGATACTTTTGCAGATCACCAATAGATCCCTGTTCGGCCTGCATTTTGCTGGTGGGCAACAGCTGCGAGTTGCTGGGATGCGAGGCTAGAGCCGATGCGGAAGATGAGGCCAAGCGATGATGGGCAGCAACGCTGATGCTGCTGCTGTTATTGGTATTTGTGTTGCCGGTACTGCTGCCGCCACTCGACGCTAAAGTCTCGTTCGAATTGCTGCCAATGACCGTTGCCGACGAGGAACCAGTGCCGCCGGTGCCGCCAATTGGTGCGAGTACAATACGCGACCAGCACGATTTGTGCGGCTTGCGAAACTTTAATTTGATGCGTGGCGATGGCGTCGATGCGCCCACGTATTCTTGCTGAGCCGAACCACCTCCGCCGACGCCTGTGGCCGAGGATGAGGTGCCCGACGAGTGATGTACGCTCTCGCAGCTGCCGCAATAGCCGCCGCCAGCAATGGTAATGGGTGGCAGAGGTTCCTCAAGACCCTTGATGGGACTGCTCTTGTCCTTACTGTTACTGTTCGTATTTGATGGCTGGCGATTGTTTGCGTGCTGCTGTTGTTGCTGTTCAGATTCCTCTTCTTCTTTGATATGCGGCAGAGGTGAAGTCTGCGGCTGACAGCTGCAACGCTGTGCTGCTGCTGCTGCTGCTGCACCTGTTGCTGTTGCTGTTGCTGTACCTGCTGGTGATCCTGCTGGTGCTCCAGCAGCGCCGCCGCCGCCGCTACTGCTGCTGCTGTTGCTGCTGTTGCTGCCGCTTGGCTGCTGATTGACACTGTAAATGCCGCTGGGCGACGGCGACGTTGGGGAGACGCTACTGGCGATTGTCGACAACAGGGTTGCTGTTCCTGTTGCTGTTGTCGTTAGACTGCTGTTCGCTATGCCTTCCTCAACTTCTGTTGGCAGCGTTAGGCTGGGCGCTGTGCTGGGTGTCAATGTGTTGGACAGCTGCAGCACCACCACGGTGGGTGAGACGCTTGCGTCACTGAGTGTTTCGGGTTCGGCGCGTCTAGCAACCAAACCGCTGGCTAAACTGGCGGCTGCTATATCAGCGGCGCTTAGATGCTGTTCCAAGTCCTCGTCAACGTCGTTTATGAGCGTCTTTAGGGATATGGGTGTGGTAACCGATGTGCCAATCGTATCGGCCAGCGAGTGTTTTTTCTCCCCCGGGGCACACGTTTCAATTCGTTATCCAACTGTTGCTGTAGTTGATATTTTTGTTGCTCCTGTTGTTGCTTGTGCTCGTTGCGTGTCTGCGAATCAATTTTTATCTGCGTCTTGGGCTTTAGTTCGTCCGGTGTCTGCGCGGGTGTTTGGGGCGGACTTGTGGCGGGGGCTGCGGAGCCGCCCCCGCGACAAGGTAGACAACAACGAAACACTGTGCCACCGAAACACTTTGTCCTTGGCTTTGACTTGCGCTTGCTGCTGTTGTTGCTGTTGCTGGTGTAGCTGGTGTTGCCACTGCTGCTGCTGCCCCTCGTTGCTGCTGTCGCTGTGGCCGCCAGGCCGTTAATGCTCTGCCCAGCACCGTTGCTGCTGCTGCTGCCGTGACGCTGTGCGCAACAAAATATATAACAATATTCAACTCAAATACAGTCGGACAAATAATATATATATATATCTATGTATATACGCCCTAGACTTTAGAAAATCGCCAGAATTTATCTTATTTTCTTATTCGGCATTTGTGCATTTGTGAATCGAACAATTTTTGTTTTATTACAAAAAAAAAAATAATGTAAATATTTTTTTAAGATTCTAAACATTTAATTCACAAATTTATAAATGTATTTTAATGTTGTATTTTTTATTAGACTTCTATAAATTCTAGGAAGATTTGCATTTCGTTGTGTAAAATGTTAAATGGGATTTTCTAAATTCTAGGGCAGGTTTTGCTTCCAGTGTTGTGTGTGGATGAGAGACATTTGAGAAATGAGAGAGTTGATTTAGAGTTGATCACGTCAAGTCGCCTGCGCCCCCCGCCTCTGTCATTTGCTTGCCGCATTCCCTGTCAGATTCCCAATGGTATTCCCTGCCCCCATTCACTGCCGCCCCTCCCTTTGTGAACCTTGACGTGCGATTGATCCGTGCACTTTTGCGCTGCATTTTTGAGCGTAAAGCTGTGCGTCAACTTCGCCAGTCGCATCATGAATGCAGCCACGCCCACTTAATCTACGGCTACTACGGCTACAATTTGCGGCATCACTCCGTTGCACGTTATTCGCTCTTGGCCTGCAATGATAAGAGCAAATCAAAATATTTCATTACTAACTAAGTTTATTTCAAGCGATAGTACGTAATTAAAAATTGCAATCATCGAGAAATTAAATGGCAAAGCAATATTATACACAATAACTAGAAATCAATATATATCAAAAGAACAGAAAGACGTGCATTTAATTTTCTTATAAGATATAGAACCGCCTTCAAATGTATCATAAAAGTGTAACTTAAAAAAAATCGGTACAGAATTTGAGTAGAAAATTAAGTAGTTTGATTTTAATGATGTCAACTTCTTTGACACTGCCATATTCAATTGCACATCATCATCGAAAATAGCCAGTAAAAAATATAACAAAATACACAGTAAGACATACACATGCAAAACCAACTTTTTGAAATGAAACAAAACTTAGACCTCTGTTGTGGAATTTGCTCGTTTAACCTGCTGAAGCACCATAATACTCACTTTGAGGGTTGTTAAAAACATGCCAGCATCAGAGCTTCAAAGTGAATGCCTTGTTGCCCAACTGAATGTGAGTTGCACATGCCATGTAAATGCTGACTAAGGATATGTACTAGTATGCTCGACAGCTGCACAAACTGACCCACATAATGAACTTGATGTTGAATGGTTGGATGGACCAGCTAGGATTGCCATCATTGACAGCTCAACCGCGGCGGCAACGAAATCTGGTTGCCAATTAGAAGCTAAAATCTCAGTTGGTCATTCACCTGTTCAACTGGCTTCTACTACAGACTGACCCGAATGAGAAGCTGCACTTCAATGCTCTCGAGAGGCGTATATTGGTTCATTCACAGTGCCGCAACAGAACGAACACTTTGAATTCGTTTTTTTAAACTCCAGGCAAACATATATAAATCAAATTATTTTACGAGGGAGACAGAGAGAGAGAGAGAAAGAGATGGAAAGAGAGAGCTGATTTTGAAAAGCTGAAAACAAGCAAAAACTGTCAGAGTTCCCATAGATACGGAAAGCGACGTGTTAGCCAAAAAAAACAATTGGCAACACCAACTCTACTCAGGTATGTGGGGTTCAACAACTTGGCATAAACAACAGTAACGAGAATAACAACAATTTGCCGAATCTATTATTTGAAGCACACATTCAGGCGTGCAATCCAAGCGGTATGCACAACTATTTGCACAATTTTTTAACAGACACACAGACAGACAAGTGGAAGTCTACGGCTCACTTAAAAAGTGAGCAGTGAGCTTAGAGACTGGGAACTGAAGAACTGAGCTGAGAAGAACGCTGAGAAGAACGCATACCGAACATTACATATGCTTGTAGACCGGACTTAATGTGCTCCCAGAGAATTTGTATATCTTTCCACCGATTATAGCTATTGCGCAAATATATTATAGTCGTCCTATGTGGCTCCTACATATGTATTTCTTATTTATTTACAGTATCGATTCAGCTTGTGACAAATTGGGTCGGCGATTTCTCCTTCAAAGTGTTACAAACCCCATGTCAATATCATAATGCTTTCTGCAAGGGCATGCAAATAATCAACAATGGTGCCAAACTTGATACAGTATTAATAGGCTTTGTCAGTGCTTATTTTTTTATAAAGTAATAAAATGCATTCGAATCCGACCAGGAAAACTAATTCCAATTTAAAGCAACTCTTTCACAGTTCTCCAAAGAAGCAAATCGATAAATAATAAACGCATTTTCTAATCCAGCATCATTCAAAACTGTGCGCAAAAACTTCATCAATTTTATTCAATTCTGGTCAAAGCTTATATTCCAGATTTAAAAGCTGTTAATTTTATAAATATAAAACATATATGTATTTGTCGTTCTTTAATATATCACATGCATGAATATGTGCGTATGTTTGACAGAAATGTTGTGCAGACAGCCAATGGTTGACAATCTTTATTTTCATCACCAGAGTGACGAGGGCTTGATAAAGCCATAAAGCACAAAACATATATATTTGATATTGATTTTTATTGAGACATTTTCAAAATTAATGTGATCCGATGTGTGTCAACCATTCGATATGGATACGTTCATGGATAACATTGGCAACTTGATGGCAACTGTCGAAAGATGAGCGACATTAATAAATCAATACAATTTGATGGCAAATAATTTGAGGGGTCTGCTGCAATTCGCTGCGCACTGATGGTATACCAAATATATATATATATATGTATACCTATGTGCATACACATATATGTACATTTATATCTATGTGACTTTCCGTATTATTAGCGGCACAACGCTGCGTATGCGTGATAAGAAAACTGTAATTCGAGCTATGCTGCGTCAAATTTATTACTTTTTAAGTCGTCTCGCTCCCAGTTATTATATTTGTTATTATTGATTAATGTGCGCACATCGAAACATAGACACAACAATCCAACTGTCATTTATTTGTGCACACTTTACAACAAAGGATGAAATCCACTGGCTACCAGCACAGCTTCCATCTGAGCATACAGAGGAATAGGTTAAAGGATGAAATCAACTGGCTACCAGCACAGCTCCCATCTGAGCATGCAGAAGAATAGGTTAAGTTTTGTTTTTTTTTATAATATTTTTGTTTTTAAGAAATATTGCTCAAGATTATGCGGAAACAGGGGGTTTTTTTTATTCTTTTCTTTTTGACGGAATAATGAAATTTGTCTCGTTGGCTCTGGCCAAGCTTATTATCATATTCAACACTTATATGAGCTCTGTATGTATAATGGGCAGGCGCCTTATGGCAAGTGCCTGAACTGCACTTCAGTCTTATGTGAGTCACAATGGCACTTTACATATTCGTGCGTTGAGCGGCGCCCCAGGGAGCATTTAGATATTTAGGCCGGGGTAGGCAGCGGCAGTGGTTGTAGCAGGTGAACACAATTTGTTAAGGTGGCACGAAATGAACAGCTTAGGGCAACATCACATGGCGGTAACGTGGTAACCGTATCGCACAAATATTATATGCAACAGGCAGATGCTAATATTGCCAAGCTGGCTACACATTTATATATACATGTATGTATGTGTGTACCTGATTAGCCTAGAGCCAGAGATAGCAAATTTGATACCTTCGAGCGAATTTATATTAGGGTGAAGCACTCTCAACTAAAGCAATCAAAGTTGTTTTTATATTGATCGATGGAGAGAAGAGCAAAACAAAAATAGCTTCAATCAATCCGAAATGAAGACGACAACCCAAAAACGTAGCAATTAATGGGCAGCTGTAAATGTAAACACACATGCTGCATGCGGCATGCGGCATATCACATGACACATGACATGTTGGCGTGGGCGTGGGCGTGGCAAGCTGCCAGCTAGAATTGGTAATGGATCAGAGACCTAAACCTAGACCTGCAACCATGTACATTTATATGCCGATGTTTTGACTCTGGCAACTGAACTCCTGAAGTGATGACTGCCTCAATCTTTGAGTTGTTGATGCTTTTGCTATGGCTGTGTGTTTTTCTGCTCTTAATGCGCAATTCAATTATGCACACTGATTGATTGCTTCTAATTGATGGCAACAACTCGTCACAAACAGCAGCAGGCGATTACGAAAATCGATGCAGACTCTTTAAATGGTAAAGCTATTTTTTTTCATTTAATGAGCAACAGGAAAATCAACTAATCAAATAATTATCGTTTTCAATTTGAATTTGTATTTTTGTATTTTAAATGTGCACACTTATTTGGTGTCCTTTACAACTTGTTCGCATTTTAAAATTGTTTTATGACTTTCTGCTTATTTCCAAGGCTCATTTAAAGTTGTGTGTCAGTCAGCAGTGAAGTTGACAACAACGAATTGACAACTGGCTCTTCAACTAACATTTCTGCCTCTTGAGTTTGTATTTCATTCAATTATTTACTACAAATTGTGCTTCAATTCAATGTTAAAAGTAATTTACAACTATATACTTTGAAGTACTTTAAAAGAATCGTATCAAAGGACTAGCCTCAAACTGTCTGATGTAATTTTGATTCCAACTCAAGGACATACATCCAAATGGAAATATTTGCTGACTAATTTAAGCAGAACTACGAACTGGCTTATGTTAACTAAATCAAACTCAAACTGAATTTACAATTTACAAATAAAATATTTAAAATTATTCATTTTGCATTTTTAGTGTTTGAATTGTAAATTGAATTTGAGGGCGCGCACCAAAGCGAAATATCAGGGAATATCACTCACAATTACAGTTAAGGGCTAAGAAATTGTAGACGTTACCATTTAAAATGCACATAAGCGATTGACTTGATTACTTTGTTGCACACCAGGGCAAAGCGTTCAAATTGTTTGGCCCCAAGTCAGGCCAGACAGGCGAGTTGAAATGGAAAAGCAACAAGTTAAATGAATGTACACAACAAAGTTTATGTGCATATGTGTGTGTATATATATATATACATATATATATTACATACTTTCCTGTTATAGTTACTACTCCATACGAAAGCAAACACATCAAGGCCCAAAGCCCATAAAAATGGTTGTAAAAATGGAAAACAATAACAAACGAACAACGCAAATCAACAACAACTGTTGTTGTTGTTGTTGCTGTCTGTTGCTGTTGCTGTTGCTGCTGTCTGTTGCTGTTGCTGCTGCCAAGTAATGACAAGCGAGCGAAATGGGTGAACCAGCCTGAAAGTATGCACTGTATACGAATATAGGAAACAGGGCAACAACAGCTGGGCGCGAGGGGTGCCGCGAGGACATCAGACGTATATCAGCTGGCACAAGGAGCAGGAGAATAAGCAGAAGACGAAGAATAATAATAAGAGAAAGCAGCCGAAGAAGCAGAGACACATTGTTGTCAGCGGAAGTCGCGTGGAAATGACATTTGTCTTCAGTACACGCCCACAAAGGCGCAGAGAATATGTGAATGCGAGAAAGAACACGTCCACAAATACAGGGTGTGCCACACTGCACAAGAATTGACAAGAATTGACACACTTGGGCACTCCGAGGACTACATACTCTTGTAGACCGCACTTAATCTGCTGATATTTTAATTTTAGTCCAGAGTTCGAAATATTATGTTTTATGTTTTAGTACGTTTTAAGCCATCTTTATTTATGTGTTTTCTAAGACACGAATGCTGAAAATTCTACACTTGTCACTTAAAACTCGTCGTTAGTAAAGCTGCTCAAGAATATATATATATAGATTATGGAATCGGAGACGACTCCTTCAAAGTGCGTTGCACATGTCACGACAAAATAACAATACTCGCCACAAGTGTATCAAGATCAGAAACAAGAAATACGTAATGGCATGAAACACCCTGTATTGCGTATACATATACGTATATACGTATGCAACAAGCCTGTTTCTGATATGCTTGACGTGACGTTGCGTGGCTCATTGTAATGCTACCATATAATTGTACTTATGTACACACAAAACATATGTACGTATATACATATGTATATGTATATGTGTATGTGTATGTGTGTGTGTGCATGTAGACACATAATTACGCATATCAAAGGCAAATACGTGACACACATACACAGACACGTGCAATGGTGTGCCACAAGAGCCATACAATTACGCCGCTTGCTCCTTGCCTTTGTCCTGTTTTTTGTCAGTGTCTTTGGTTCTTGCATTATTGTTGGGCCGTCAAATTGTTGAATACATTTTTTTTTGCCCTTCTTACATTTTATTAGAAAATACTTGAAGGATGCTCGGGTTACACGCATTTGAAAGTGGCAGCTAAGGCAGCTAAGTATAACCACAGCCCGAACGACAACAACACATGAGTATAGTAAAGTGATTCTAGTACCCTCTTAGCCAACTGGCATTGGCCAATCGAACAAAACTAAAATACGAAAAACAAACAAAATATTCTAATAATATTATGCATTTTGAAGTCAATTAGATGAGCAAGTTAATCTTCTTTGATTGCAAATGCAGAGTATCTCGTAGCTAAGCTAGGCACACTTGACTCAAATGTTGTTTTTGTTGTGGTTTTTTTTTTGTTTTGTGTGGAGCCACCGCAAACAATGGCGCCCACTGGCATATAGTAGTAGTTGAAGTGGTTGAAAGGAGACAAAAGGAGCAACAAGTGCCAGTGTGACCGAGTGTGCATAGTTTAAGACATAGGTCAAGCCCTGTTAGACCTTAAGCAAGGGAGACATTAAAGCCAACGTACTAACTGCAATAGGCAATAAGCCAAGGGATGGCAATAACAAGTTCTTCTCTTTAATGACTCAGTTATGATTATGACAACTTATGAATTCGTTTCGTGTGGTCAAATGATAAACGTACTGAGTACGTGGCGTAGTTGTAACAATTGTTGTCGTTTTATCTAAACCATGATTTTCATTAAGCCCTATGTTAGCTTAGATGTGACTATATCGTTGTTTAGTGGCTTACAGGGCATTATTTGGCAGGCAAGTGTTAACAAAATCATCACGCACCTAATTTCCTTTCCTTATTATTTCGGTTGTTTGCATTTCAGCGTTTGGATTTTGATTGTGGGCGTCTTTTTTTGGTTTTTGTTTTTATTTTTGTTTTATTCCTTTTTGCTTTTGTCAAATGAGATTTCGTATGAATTTTGGTATGCGAAGAGCGCATAAATTTAATCAGTTAGTTTAATGGGGCGCTGCCATTTGTGGGTGTGACCGCATATATGTATGTATAAGCATGTAATACATATGTATTTAGTGTGCTAGTGCAATGGTGTGTGTGTGTGTGTGTGTGTGTGTATGTATATATGTAGCTTGTGCCATCTGCGTGTCTGACAACAATCTGAGACAGGTAACAGCCCCCATAGCCTTATACATCTGTATATGTATCTAAATACACATGCACATACACATACAACAGTTGGTTATGGTGTTGCTACACTGGTGTTGGTAGTTGGGAGCGACACCCATTTGGCAGCGGTGTAGCATTTTCCATCATTGATTTTCACGTCTTGCTTGGGTGTTGTTTGTTGCCTTTGCCCGTTGCAATTTCCTGTGTGCTAAGCCAATAAAGCTACTTTTGACAAGTCTGTCTCTCTGTCAGTCGGTCTCTCTGTCAGTCGGTCTGTCTGTCTGTCAGTCGGTCTGTCTGTCCGTCTGTCTGTCTGCGTGCCAGCGAGCCAGGCAGCCTGAACTGTCCTGTAATTGTATCTGTATCTGTATGTTTATCTGTGTGTATTTTTGTGAGGCGTTGGTGTCGCTCTCCTGTTATGCGGTGCCGCATTTCAAGTGTATGACATGGCCATGCATGACTACAATCGAATTCAAAAACATTTCACCAGCATTGTCAGCGTCAGTGTGAAAATCAACGCAAGACGATTATTATTTATTGCTTGTTTTCTTTTTCAATATTGCGAAAAACAATTGAAAAGATACATTTGTACACAAGAAAGTATACAATGCAGTTACCCTGTAGCTCTGGTCTAAAGTATCCTAATCAGATTAACTACTACTACAACTAAGCTGAGATTAATATGGAGGAATATAAAGTAGGGTTGAGCTGTATTATTTCGTTAAGTACTAAAGTACTTATTATAACAATGTGTGGCATTTCTCGTTTTATGTGTATGCAGCAGATATTTAAGCCAATATTCAAGCACGCTCAGGTAGAGTCGTCAATCACTTAGCTAATTGAAGCATCTATGCATCAATCAAACTCAACTGATTTTCATTTAATGCCAATTTATTGATACACATAGATTATTTTATGACGCGCATTGACTTTGTCGTTATCGTTGTTATTGTTATTGTTGCTGCTGCTGCTGCTTTTGCTATTGCTATTGATTACTGTCTTATCACAGCTGGGCGTCAAACACTGATAATTAACGTCGCCTAAACAATCCCTTTCTCTCTCACTCTCTGTCCTTTCCATCAGCATAATCATCATCATCATCATCATCATCATCATCATCAATCACGTCGCCTGACGTCGTGGCAATTTGACAGCGATTGCGACATTTACAGCTCAACATCAGTGCTGTCCCTGGTCAGCTTAAAGTACCCATAATCAGCGCCCAAGTTGCCCCAAGAAGCTAATCACCAGTGTAAATATATGTAACTGACATTTTGTTGTATAGTGCTGTAAATAATTTAATGATGTCGCCAATTGCCATTTAATTCTATTAATTAATTCTATTTATCGACGCGATTCCCTTTTTAGTTTTAGAGCGACAAATATTTCAGACGGTTTATTTATAATTCTCAAAGGTGCTTAACATATACCCAATGTGTACAAGTATAATCAAAATTGACTAATTATAATCAGCGTTCATACTATCGATAAGATATTGAAATTATTACCATAAAAAACAAGATGAGCTGCTTAAGTAAACGAGTCGCTCTCTAATTCTGTAAATAGGCAACAAAGAATTATTTCTAAAAGTCACTAATATTTATAGATATGAACAGTATGATGCAGAATTACATAAACGCATATATTCAATCCTATATATTCACCTCTCGCCAGAAAAATCGTCACAAGCCCCTTTTACAAGGAGACATTAATCCAGCTTACTTCAGCCGTCACACAAATACTTGGGACTGATTCTTGACAAGTCACTGACTTTTGAAGATAATCTTCTCACACAGATAATCTTCGCAAGCGAATCCCAATCAGATAACGAAAATTAGACTCTCTTATTAAAAACAGATCAAAATTAAGAGCATCATTCAGACTCATACTTCTTAAGTCCATGATTGTCTCACACATTGACAGATAACAACAAAAACTCATTTGAATAAACAGACTAATGGTAGGAAATACAATTATACATACAAATCTGAACCCTGCACCTCTCATAGACATAATTAATTAAATTCGAAGCTAAAACTGTGATAAACTTCAAAATCACTCCAATTTACAACTATGTCTCACTCCGCCAACAAAGTACACTCGAATCACTCAAAACTCGTTTGTACCAATTACGCAATCCACTCATTCCATTAAACAACTTGACGCTATGCAATCAGTGACATACATCCTTCAAAATCTAAGTATATTGGTTAGCATCACCTCTAAAAAGCACTTCACACAACCGATTTATGCTTACATTTTAAATTGATTTATAATTTATTTATAAATTTGTCTCTTTAATTTGCAGTTGGGTCTCCCTTTTTAAAAAACTAGTTTGTAGTTTACTATTAGCGAAACTATCGCCATTATTCTTGTCACAGATCCTTTGCCGCCTGCACATCTCAATCTCAATCTCATCCTCCTTCTCATTTCCACTTATCTCTCTGCTGAGTACTCCTGGCAAAGAGATGCTGTCTTTGTTTGTCTTTGGCCTTAGCCATGTGTGCAACAACGTCCGCCTGTGTGAATGCTCTGCTCTGAAAATGGACTGCGTACAATCAAAAGATAGATGGACCTGTTGGGGAACAGGTGGGGGGAGGGGTGTGTGGCTAGCCACTTTCCATGTGTGCCATTTTCTGGTGCTCCCCATTGCTGTGGCTCTGACTTGTTGTTGCGTTTACTGTCACACACCATTTTGCGGTCGTGTCTGCGGCATTGCGTGTATTAAAATTTGACCCAAAATTCGCCCCACTTGGCTGAACTTTGCTGGCACGCCTGCGTGTGTGGCCACACCAGACCAGACCAGACCAGCCCCGGCTATTGTGGGCGTGCCAAACAAGCTGTCAACGCATTTAATGCATAAAATGAATGCCATGCCACGAAAGCAGCAAAACCGGATGAAGCTGCTCCTCCCCCTCTGGCAAACTATACACGTACAAACTATATCTCGGCCACGTTCCATTTGAGTTGCTGCCAACAAATTGTCATAGAAGCGGTTTGGGGGGTGGGTAGCGGATGGAGCACTCAATTTCCCAAGCAATTCAATGCAAATATGTTGGAAAATGCAGGAAGAAAAATAATCAATTATTTAAGGGACATTTAATTGAAAGCATTCATTTTGATAGAGAACATTTCAAATAAATTATGACTATTGTCCGCATATCCTAGTGCCAGTCGATAAGTGATGCTATTCGTTGCCTAATTTGAGAGACGATTAAACAATTTAAGGGATTGCCACAAGGAGCTGATATTATTTAATGAATGCAACTTATAACAATTAATTTCCATTGTTTAGTTTCAATAATTTCAAGAATAGCACTTAGTGTGTAAATAAATTTAATGGACATTAGAAATTTAAAACCCCGCCCCACACACACACACACACACACACTCGCAGTGGCCGCAACAGCAGCTGTTGCCCTGGAAAATATGCAGCAATATTTTGTTGGCCATTTTGAACAAACTAATAAACGGCCTCGAGTGGTTATAAAAGTCAACAATTTTTTTTTGTCAATATTTTAAAATTAACACGTAAATTCGCTCAGGCACAATACACAAACACACACACACACACACACACACACACACACACACATATACACCTAAGAACACGCATATGCATATCCTTCGTGCTGGACGTGACTATTTTTAAGTGGCGCCTTTCTCATGCATTCGATGTTCATATTTGTACGTGGTGTGTGCTGCTGAAAATCGATAGCTGCTTCCTCGGCTTCCGCCTGATTCTCATCTATTAATAGACCAACAAGACCGGCCAGCCGCAGCAGCAGCAGCAGCAGCAGCAGCTAACAAACCAAAACAACACTTGACAACAGGTGACAAAATATTTACCACATTTTCCAATTGCATAACAGCAATTAAATCAGCTTATGCATTTAACTGTGTAAATTCCAAAAGATGCACTGGTCCGCTGAGTAAGAATAGAATATGTAAGGCCAAGTAATTTATGTTTTAACCATTACTTAAACAAAACCGAAGCGATTTTCATACTGTAATCCATAGGAAAGATACTAGATTTGAAGCTGGAATAGGGCGAAAAAGTTACGTGTCAAAATTGGGCATTTTCAACGACGTGTTCTATTCCAGTTGAATAGCACATTTAAAGTAGGAGTTCTGTCCACAAGTTGCTCAAAGTATCTTTCACAACTTGCTGCCAAGTTTGGCTCAGTTTGTGTAGATTAAACAATATTCTACAAGCGATTGAAACAGCTTGTCAGTTATCCACTGTAACTGGTTGCAACTTGAGTATGGCACCAGCGTTACAGCACATTTAAGAACTTGGCCAAAACTTGATAACAATGAGCCCAGTTGAAACTACGAATTTCACAAAACTTTTCGCAGTCATGCCATACGTACACTATGGCCAAGTTATGACGTACGCTTCTCGACTTTTGTGTAAATATCTCATAGATATCGTTTCAGAAAACCACCTCCACACCGTCAACAGCTAAGCAGGTCAGTAAGTTGCGCCATCAAATTGGCCATTTTCATGAGGCAAATTACTTATGAGCCAGTCTCAGTCTTAGCCTCAGTTTGAATAGGCACGGATGTCCATCCAACCGTCTGTCTATCCATTTATGCAGGCAAGTTCTGGAGCGGAACAGTCGTCGTCTTTGTCGTCGTCGGCGTCGTCGTTGGCGTCTCATAGCTTTTATGGGGCTGTCAACATAACAAAGCAGCCCCCATATTCGCTGCCAGCAGGCCAGCCATACAAATGGCTTCATTTGGGGCTAACTCCCGAAACATTTGCATGTGTACAAATTTTTTTGATTGCTCCTTGATGGTAGACAGAAGAACATAAGCTGGCCGTATATCAGTGCTGTCTCTTTCTCTCTCTCTCGCTCTCTCTCCCTCTCCCTCCTTCTCTCGATATGTTTCTCTGTCTGTCTGCACGTATTTGTATGTTTGCTCGTCAACATTTCGCTGCCCTTGGCTTCATAAAAATAGTTGTAAATTCCAGGCAAGCTGCATAAATTGCACGCCTCGGTCAGTGCCACGCCTGTACTTTGGTTGAGGAGGGTGGGGTGGTGGAGTGTGGATGGGGTTGGCGGCTTAAATTGTAGAAGAACTTGAGGAACTTCACACATCGTTTACCCGTTCCGAGCACTAAAAAAGTGACGCAACTTTTACGCACATTGTCAACAGTCGTAAATTCCTCATTCTTGGATCTCTCTCTCTCGCTCTCTCGCTCTCTCTCTCTCGCTCTCTCTCTATCTCAACTGGATTATTATGGCAGTAACTCGCATTTCCACTTTACACACCATTTCGCTGCATTCGCGTTTACCAACAATTCGTAAATTGCTTCAGAGCATATTTTTCTTGGTCTTGGTTTCATTTTTTTCTTCTTTCGCATAAACGTTATGCGGAAATCGTTGGGCAACTTTGTAGTTTCAAGTATGCAAAGCGTTGCTGTGAGCTTAAGTGCTTTAATATTGAAGTGAATGAATCAGAAAATAAAATTGCTTTATGTTGTGTAAATTTATGCAACCGTCACAAAGGACGTGCTTCAGCGCACTGATTTAAGTACCTATGAGTATCTTATCTTTGAGAAAATCATTAAATCACTCAGCGCGAAGTCAAGAAGAATGAACGGTTTTCTTATAGACATAAGTTCATTTTTTTGGCATCTTAAACTTAGTCCGAAGTTTGAAATATTATTATGTTTTTATAAGTTTTAATGAAAGTTCTACATTTGTTCGGTTAGATTGTGCTAGAAAACCTCTCTCACAACCCTGTTGCTTAAGTCTCATGTTTTGGACGAATATTTCTATATATATCATATAGTGGTCCAACCCGGTCAGATGTCGAATCCTACATGCCATGCTTAAAGAAGTTAGCTTTAAAGGGGTGGAAGAACAGTTGATTAAAAAAAGATGTAAAATATGATGATATACGGACGGACGGATCTGGCTGATGAAGAATATTATATTATGGAGTCGGAGACGTCTCTTTCACTAGCACATATAATAATAATTAATATTATAATTTTAGTGAGACTTTAGTATTCCTTTAGCATTCCTCAATCCAACGAATTATCCAGTTCTAATTGACAATATGATGAGTCATAGCCGAAAAGGGAGGGGGGACCACTGAATCAGAGTGACATGCATAAATTTGCTGGCGGAACCAATTGTTGCTGCAACAGTTGCTGCCATAAATGTGATTGCGGCTTATGCTGATGCTGCTACTGTTATTGTGGTTGTTGTGTTTGCTGATGCTGCTGCTGCTGCTATTCAGAAGCAATCCCATTGCGTAATATCATTTACGATTTGGCTTGCAGCATACATCAGATTGTGGAAGCTCCATCTGCTGGCGGCACTTAACAGCTGTTACATAGTCCAGACCACGCCTAGGTCCTGACCAGGAAGGACCTCGGGGACTGCTCTTGCTGGCTGGCTGGCCAATTTCGTTTCACTTTGCTATCGCATGTGCACAACCAAATTAAATTACAAAACTGCGCAAATGTATGTTAAGCTACACAAGCAGATACTTACACACACACACACACACACACACACACACATATACACACACTCACATATATAAATAAGATGAAGATAGCGAACAGAGGGATGGCTCACACACAAACACACACGCATAAATGCTTAGCCAAAATTAAAATCATATGCATGAAATGAGCGCGAAATTGAAACGGAATGAAATAAATGAGCAGCAAGAACAAATTGTTAGCATCGCTGTCGCATTCGTTGCTTTTGCTTTCAGTTACATTTCAGTTTTTGTGCTCGTCATTGCCACTTTGCCACATGGCAGGCAATTCCATTCTACCTGCCGCCTCACTCCATCGCACTCGCCTTCTGACTCACGCCACCAACCATATTGCTGCCCCAGTGCTGGATGCCATTCCCTATGCCATTTAATTTGCTCTTGCTTCAAGCTTGAGCGCAACATTTAGACTGAGGCACAGCGAAAGCAAGCAAAAGAACGCTTTAAGAGAGTGCAACAACAACAACAATTTCAATATTCTGTCGCAATCTGACAACGACTGTCAAGCGAGAATACACATTTCAGATTATATCGTTAGTCGGAATAACGAATTGCAATTGTGTGTGTGTGTGTGTGTCCCATTCACAGCTGCTTTTTGAAACTTTTCAAATTACTTTCAAATGCCCATTAACTGTATCTTAGCCTTGTCCTTAAGCAGCTCTATTTATTTGCCACTGTTACCCCGATAGATGAGCTTCTTTAAGAGATCTTGAAAATCGATACAGGCGCACAAATAAAGCGCAACTTTCATGATTTCAATAAATAGAGAAACGACGATCCATTTAAATTGATATTGCCATACTTCTCATAAAATCGATCGGAAATGCGATACGCAAAAATAAAAGGATTCGATTTAAAAACGGATTGAATTTGTAAAATTCTCAACAATATGGAATATTGAAAGTAGAGAATGCAATGCTTACATAGTGTAAATATTGAAGAATATAAGAAATGTTTATCGTGGAATCAGGCTATGTAACAGATATCTAAAGACGGCATGTCTGCATGGAAATCTCTTCGTCTGATAAGTATATACATATTTACATATATATATACATATTTACAATGCTTTTATAACTCGGTTTCGGGGCACTTGGACAAGGTATACAGTCGACAAGTCGATAGACTGTCTCGGCAAGTGTTGCAACTGAGCCTTTCGCATGCCGCGGAGCATGTGGCAAGCGCTTCTGCAATCTAATGGTCATTGTCACGTGCTCAGCAGCTCTTCATCAAGCCAACATTTTATGTCTCAAATATCTCTCACTCTCGCTATCTGTATCTCATACGATGGCTCAGTCTTTTTCATTAAATATGCCTCAGTTTGTCCGTCAAATATATTTGGCCAACTAAGCCAACCGCTGGGCGCCTATTTGTATGCAATTAGGACTTTAAGCAAATCAACTAAATGGTCAGCTTAATAACGCACTTCCCCTTCCCAAACACACACACACAGACAGACACACGCTGCACACCCGCTAGTCCATTGGACTAACGCACTGGCCCTGAAATGGGTAGCGCCTGTCAACGCCCTAATGAAAATTGATGTTATATGATTTACACTTTCATTTTATTTTGTTGACTTTTCTTACAGAAATAAATGAATATTTGTGTCGCACAAACAGCACAAAAGCCAAAAGAAAAAATTAATTGCATCTGTTTGTGGCACATTAACCATGCCAAGGACACACTCGCAGTCCTTTCGCATTTTTCCAAAATTAATATTAAATTCCACATTGTACTCAGGCATATAAAAACGGCAATAACAGAGAAAAGATTGTTAAAAACAAGTATCTTTCGAAAATAATGAAAAGTACTTGCAATTCCAATTAGGTATTTATATATCGCTATTAACATAACTCTTGAATCTGTGGCTTACTTATAAAGCTTTCAGCTTTCAGCTAGACAAACATAGTTTCTATATACTTTATCGCTTCAGTTTAAATATAAAATTGTATATAATTCAAAATTTCATACCTTACGCAAATAGTTCCACATAACAGCCAAATTACATTAATAGTCAAGCTTACCTAAAAAGACAGAGAATAAATACAAACATATTGTAAGAAAGCGAGTTTAAAATGTACAATAAAGTATATAATGAAGTTGTGTAAAAGTATGTAACAGGCGGAAGGAAGCATTACCGAACCCATAATATATTCTTGATCCGGATCACAATCTGGACTTAGCCTTAGTTTAACTATCCGACTGAACACGTTCAGAGATGGAGACTTTAAAATTGTAATGTACGCTTTCCTCCTCCCCTTAAACTAAGCAAAGCATATTTTATAAAATAGTTTTAGCAGGTGCTAGGATTTTCTGCATACATAAAAAAGTGAATATATGTGTGCATGTGTGCAGGATAATCGAGGAGAGTAGCGCCTTGATATCTAAGCGTGATATCAGTATCGGGCTTGGGAAGCAAAACATGCCCTGCTTTCGAAGCGATAAACAAAACTAGAACCTGTGCTTTGATCGATTCAATATATTTAACAGCTGAGTTCAGTGCATTTGTTGTTAGTCGAGCGCTCTTGACTAGAGCACATTGACTTCTTTATAACTTTGAATGGACTGATGGCAAGGTAGAACTTCAAGGATGTTAATATGTAAGTTGGAGGGCAATTAACTGTGAGTGGCAGTTGCAGGTAAGGCATGTCAGAGGCAAACGAATAAAAAAACGCGGTTAGAACTTAGCCACATAATACACTAGAACTCTAACACTTGCTTGCATAGGAGCAAGCTGGGATGGGCTGGGATGGCTTTGGTGCTGTGCGGTTGAGCTTACACTCCAGCTGCTATGGCATTTGCCATTTTGCTTTTTGTGTATACATTATTTAAGACACCGCGCATGTATGTGAAATATTGTTTTTAAAAGCTTTTAACGAAGAAGGGGAATAGGGTGAAGGGGGGCGGCCTGGGGTGTAAACGGAAGCAGTACGCATACTTTCACTGAAGCCGCAACACATCACGGGCCAAAAACCTTAACTGGCACAGTCAGACACACACCCACAGTCAGATTTCCATTTGAACATTCACATTTACAGATTGATATACACCGAAATGCCAACGAAAAGTGTCCAAAAATCACCGAGCTCGCTTGCCAGTTGCTGCTTGCAAGCTTAACAGCCGCAGAGTCTATTGCAAAAACAAAAAAAAAAATATTGCAAGTGGCAATAAGGCATTGCAACTTGAGTTGCGTTTCACAGTTCACTTCACAGTGGCATTGTGCAACAGTGATTGAGCAAAATTGATTTTGCAGTCAGCAAATTTGTGCATTGTGTATTAAAAGTTGCTGAATTAAATGAAAAATGTTCAAAATTTAATGTACCCATTGTAACAACTGTAAAAGCGAGTACAAAAAGATAGATAGAAAATTATTAAATATGCATATAAATGTAGAAAACAATGAAGACCACATATTTAGGTCAGCTTTATGATAAAGTTGAGAACAACATACATATTCAAAGAGTGAACAGTTTACTAAGTTTTTCTAATCAAGTTGTTTGACTACCTCACAATGGAATATCAAAGTTGTTCAAAACTCTATCTGCATTGTATTTTCATAGCTCCATATTGAGTTTTCATTGTGGTGTCGCCTCTATTTATGACTTTAATTCGACATTTTGAAATTCAGCATTGTTGCTTGTTCAGCTTGTTTTGACTTTTGGGTTGTCCCACAACAGTAAGGCGATGCTCTGGGCCTTTTCGTTGCCCCCCCCCCCCCCCCCCCCACTTTACCACCTCGGGCTCAGCACGTTTCGACATCTTCATTTGCGTCACGTTCTTGGGACATACAACCACAGCCCTTGCCACAGCAAAAAGCAGCTAACCACAGACTTAACCAAAAGGCAAAAGCCCATCAGCCACATAACCCCAACAAAAGCCAAAACGCCCCAACCGCCCCCAAAGCTATTGCTCTTGCTACTGTCACACCCAGTCCATTCCCCTCCTGCCCCTTATGTTCCACTGCCAGTCCGTTTGTCTTAATGTGACGCCAGCTAGTAACTGTTCATTGAATTAACTAAATGAAATTTGAACGTGTCTAGCTAGACTGAATGCCAAGCAGACTGATTAACCGACCGAAGCAGCTTATGGAAATTTACCACCACCCCACCAAAAGCTGAACCCATCATTATCCTCCTGAACACATTTGATCAGCCAGTCTTTTGGAATGTGTACGTTTCGATTACATTTAATTGCAACGCTAACAACTTGCAAACGCCAATTTATGACGATTGGCTTGACCGGAAATGGAGAGGCGAGGAGCGAGGAGCGAGGAGCGGTTGAGTCAAGCGAGGGTTGCAGTATATGAATTACCGTTTATTGACTTTACTTGGCTCCCATAACTGGTCAAAGCACTTAATTAAGCGCAAGCATAACGCAGAAGGGTTAGTTTGATTGCACTTCAGCAGTATCCTGAGGGAAGCCAACAGCTTTGATGACTATAATTGTTAGTGTACACTGAGACAAAATAAAGAAGATAGCAAAGAAATCATTGCAGAAATAAGAATTGTAATTTATTTGCTAGAAATAATTTCTCAATATAAGCAAAATACACTTAATATTAAAATACAAAGTCTATTTCTATTTTTAGAAATGTATTTCTAAAAGCTAGAAATGCGAAGCCTTGAAATTTGTTCACTCTGCGTTTTTCTGTGTATACTTTAAGCGCTCTATTAATAAGCAAAGGAATTCTTGATTCGATACGACACTCACTCAACCAATTCTGATTCCTTTTGAATACACAGAAATCGTTTAATTTGAAAAGAGCTTAAGCTTACAAAATATTTAAGCTGCACAGCGATTAAACAATTGTGTATTGGGCCTTCACAATCGATTGTTGCATTCGGCTATTTAAAGTTGATTGAGGGGGAGGGTGACTTGCAGCAGACATAATTGGAAAGCTATATGGCTTTTATGCATTAATCAAGCTTAATTGCTGCTAATCAATAAGGCATCCATTAAAGTTGAGCGCTGGCGAAAACAATGCTGCTTCTATAAATGCGCATAGTTGAGCAGAATATATATCCATCAAAGTTATTAAAGTCAAATAAAATTAGCTAATTACGGTAGAGGACCGCGCCTCTTGTACCCAACGCCCACTACCCCAACAACCACTCGTACACACCAACCACTCTTACAGCAACACTTGGAAAACATTCTCTTTCAACTTTCACTTTCAACACGTTAGCCAAGGTCAAGGGACAGCGTGACGTATACTTAATGATACAAGGCGACACAAACAAAGGTGTTTACTTTTACGCATATACACACACACAGATTCGTGTACGTGTATACAAAAAATATATAATAAAATAAGAAAATATATAACCATGTTTACAAAATAAGTTGCTTTTATCTTTTATCATACGTCTATGTATATCTGGCTTATACCCAGTAAATGTATAAAACAAAAAGTTATTAGCTGCAAGTGTGTGGTAAAAAAAATCAAAAAACCAAGTTAATTTATAAAAGTTAATATACAGTTGAAGTATATACATGTATATATATATATATTCTTTAGCTTTACGGAGCTGGAATTGGAATTAGTGCTATTAATATTTCTTTGCAATCTACATAAAAAAAGTAAGATCACGAAAACTTTTACAGGATATCGGCTGTTCGTGCTTGGATTATTTTGATCTTGTGACGTCATAGCAATAACAAAAACAACATTAGCCACAATGTAAATGAAAAACTTTTGTGTATATTAGTTTAGCGCTTCCTGTCATAAAAATGGCGGCTTGTCATGCGATTTCTTTAGCTGATGACGTTCATGAAGATGACGATGGTGACGATGACGACGGATCAAAGCTGCTTAGACATCAACTGATGCCCCTCCCAAGCCCCCAAATCCGAATCCAAATCCAATCCCTTCCGCCAGGCCCCGACTCCCATCCCCTTACTCAAACATTGTCCGTAAATGAAGGCTAAAAACAAATTCGAGAACGAAACGAAACTGAACCCTTTGCATAAGCTGTCAGCCGACTTATGAGTAAATGTATATTCACTTTTCATTCGCTTTCATTTCAATTAAAAACTGGTACACACACACACACATCCATCTATTGAAGTCCCTTTTGGGTTTGCCTTTCATTGGAATGTAAGAAAAGCTTGAATATATATTTTTATGTATGAGAAAACTTTCCAACTGCCTTCTTTTCTCTGTCTTTCTATAGCATACTTTTAAGCTTGTTGAGAATTAACAAATTGGTTTAAGACACCTTATTTATCAATACACTTATTACTGGCAAAAAAGCCAAGTTTTCACCTTGTTTTTGGTTTGCGTTCTATATACAAATTTGTAGACTGTGTTTTTGGGGGCGTTTGTGGATCACAGAACAGACTGGTTAAATTCAAACTGTGACTTTTCGTTTACTTAATTCCTTTTCACAAATTATGGTAGACGCATTTTCATTTCTCATTTTGTTTTTGGTTTTTTGTTTTTTTTGTCTTTTTTTGTTTGGTTTCTTTTCGCTTTGTTACTCTATACATTTTCTTCTTGTATTTGTTATGCTTATAATTCAGTTTTATTCATTTCATTATTTGAAGCATTTTCCATTTTCATTACGGTTGCTGTTGCTGTTTCGGTTACTTGGCAAAAATTATTTTCAATGCTGTCAGCGCCACGCGCTCTCAAGGTTCTCCGCCCCCCTCCCCTCCCCTCCCCAACCACCAGGCAGCGCATCCTTGCGGCATATACTTTTAATTGAAATACACTCAGCAGTCCCAGAGGGCCACCTATTTCCACAACTAACAACTGGGAATCTACCGACTGGCGGCGTTGACTTTATATAGAAATAATAACAATAACAATTTAAATTAAGTGCAACAAGGCGACAGCAAATTTGAGTAAGTAATCGTTTTTAATTTAACAAGTACGTGACAGTCGACGCATTTCTAAAGATGCCCCACACGCGCCACACCCCCTCACCAGCCACCCCTTTTATCACCTGACATGGAAAAGTCACATTGGTAACTAAATGAGAGAGAGAGGGAGAGAGAGTGTGTGTGTTTGTGTGTCTGTTATTGCTAGTGTGAGTGAATAAAATATAAATGACCCATTTTATTATAATTTATAAAAATAATCACAAGTTTGAATTATCAGCCATGAGATACTCCCTATATACTAGCTCCAATTTGAGTCAATGAAATATTTAAAATAATTCGATGCTTTATCTGCATATCGAATTGCAAGTGTTTGCTCGACGCTATATATACATATATAGCATTGTCACTACTTTTAATAAGATTTTCATTATTCATAATTTTGTTGCAGGTTAAGTTAAGCACACATTTCACAATATGTATTTCAGAAATAAATGGAAAAGGTAACTTTACGATGAAGTTTTATGCTAACTGCGGCACGTGTCAGGTGACTTATATTATACATCATAAATTGTTAATGGACGAAGAGGAAACTTGAGGGTAAACATATAGTTTTGCATATGCCAATCGAGTTGAATCAGCGTTAATTTTCCAAATATGCACATATGCTTATAGCAACAACGAGTCAGGTTGCTAATCATAATTAATTGAAATTTGCTTCATCTTTCAGCGATAATGAATGGATCTATTCCCACTAATTATACACTGAACAATGAAAATAAAAATTAAAAAACAGATTGTTTAAGGGTATTTGGTAGCTCAGCTCATTCGACTCCAGCATTCTTAGTTGTTTTCATTCTATTAATTAACAGATTTCTTCTTTATGGTCACATAACAATATAATAATCATCCACTGTCTCTCGATGCTGAGTTTGTGCTTTTTATGGTTGGCCCAAACAGTCTCTGTGTTTCTGTGTAACACAAAATAGTTCACAATATTCTGACTTTGAGTGAAAAATCAATTTGAAATGCCAACATATGTGAGTATGTGCACATGTAGTATGTGTGGCATGCAAACAAGCTTCATTTGATCGATAAGAAAGTTGCCTAAATAAAAGACAGCAAACAGAAAAAAGAGTGTGTGTGTGCGTGTGTATGTATTGGTGTGTGTCATCTATGGCTATGTGTTTGTTTTATGGTTATATGATTATCGCTTATGGTTATTTCTTCTCACTTAATTTATTGTAAAATGTTAAATTCTACCAAGCGGAAATGTTTATTAGAGCGGAAATTGTTATTTTTAGTGTTGGCGGCGATTTGTTCTTGTTATTCTTTGTTATTGCTGTTGTTGTTGTTGTTGCTGTTGGTCACCTCCCATACAGATATGTATATATGTATATGCATATAGCAAAAGCATCGGCATATCAAGTAAGAGTCTGGCGAGCGTGGCTGGAAGATACCCTGAAAAGTGCCATACAGAAAATGCAACTATCTAATTTGGTAAATATGAATATACGAAAGCAATTTCGATATTCTCGACAAAACTTGATGAAATTTGTACAGATGATAAACATGATGTCAAGGTATATACATTTTAGTTAGAAAGATATATACTTAAATTATGGCTCCTATGGCAAGTCGGTAATCGTAGAAACGATGAAGTGTATCAATAAAATGAAATAAACTTGATATGCGTATGGCAAACGAGAACTTTTCGCTGATCAGATAAGCTTCTTTATGTCGGTTGCATATTAATACACAGCTCCATTATACCCATTTTTATAGATTTTCAATCGGTTCATGGCATACAAACATTGATGATGGCGAAGTCAGATGCTGGCCAAAGGATACATGCGATGACTGCTATCAGCGCGTTGTGCTGCCAACAATTAGTAGATTAATATTAATTTTTTGCCAGATTCAGCGACCAGTGAGTGTTTGGCAGTGTTTGGCAGACCGCCAAGCATCCGCCTGGTAGACTGTTATCTTGCCACGCTGGTGTTAATTAGTCAGTGTTGCTGTATCGTCGCCGCATTCAGTAATTAAAAACACAAAATTGAAATGCTGCCCCAAAAACAGGCTTTCGGCTAACGGCTAACGGCTTCTGGCTGCTTAGCTGCGAAAGGCGTCTTGGAAACGCTGGTGGGAGTGGCAAGTGCGTTGAATGTTTCACTGGCCTGATGAAAGGATTTCGGGAAGCGAACAAAACTCAGCCACATTTTTACAAATGCAAAACGGCTGAAGGAATTATTCGAGCTCAAACAAAAAGCTTGCTTTAAGTTTCCACAGCAACGTATTTTATAGCATTTTAATTTGTGTTGAGCGATTGCTCTTCACTTGAATGACAATCATTTGGAATTTATTTCCATTGCTTCAAGCCACATAATAGTTTTAAGCAACTTCCATTTCCAATTCCTTTACTTCTCATCCTAGAGTCTATATTCATTATCCTTTGAGCAGCAGAAAAGATTTTAACCAGCTGTTAAAGAATTATCAGACAAAAGTTTGACTTTAAATACTTCAAGAAATATATACACGCTCCCACAAATATGCATTTTCCATTTTCTTAGCCACTGAATGAAGGGATGAACAGCCTGCACCAGCAAACCAGAAAAACTAACCCAAGCAGTCAAAAGCAGCCCCAAGCAGCCCCAAGCCGCGCCACCAGTCAACATTTCAAATTAATTTTACAGTTGCCGCTGCGGCGAGCAGTTAGCCCACAGTCCCAATGCCTTCTGCCAGAGTCCTTGCGCCCGGCGTCTTGGTCCTTGCTCCTTGGACACCTTGTGCACAATAATGAAGTGTCAAATAAATGGCTGTCTCGGTGTGGAATGCATAACAACGCCAGACGCGAAACAAAAGGCGAATATATGCTTACTTGAAGGCATTCTTCTTATGAATGCTGCTCCTCATTGCGTCATCTATTATGGCCAACTCTTTATCCGACGTGAGCGCAACTCTGGCGAAATACAACTATTTACTAAGTTACCTAGTTACAAAGCTAAGTTACTTGTGGCTCTGATAGTTGCTAACAGAGTTCTTAGCTCATCGAAAACTTGTTAAATAAAAAAATGTAGCTAGCAAAAATAACAATAGTTTTAACTCTCTTGCAAATGATCGACTATGAAATCAACTGCAACTTAAATCCTTTAATTCAATTTAGCTGCAACTTTTGATTGGATTTTACATATTCCGTTTAGAGAACAACAGATAAAAACCAAACAACAGATTATTAAACAACAAAAAAAACTGTCAGACATTTCACTTGATATTAAAATGTCTTTCGAGTTAGAAGCAACTATAATTGGGAGTGAAAATCACAGTTTTTATGGGCTGGGTAATTTAGAGCAACAAATTCAAGGCAATCAATTTGTTGTAATCGTAATCTTTGCGCGGCTGGCGCCTCTTTGTGTTTGCTGACGTCATCTCGCGGTTGAGGTTTTCAATTTTTCCAGTTTTGCATAAATCAGTGCCACACCTGCCACGCTCTACGCCCCCCCGGGTCGAAATTACCGCAGCCCATGGCCAATGTGCTTGAGCCTGCACTTAATGTATTCACTTCTTTTCACTTCCATTCACTTCTATTCACTTCTATTCACTTTTATTCACTGCTATTCACAGCTATTTCTGCCAACTGTAACAGAAACGCAAAAACACGATACGCGTCCAGTGGCCAAGAAATTAATTGAAAATTCGCTTAATTCAATTGCAGATCTGTAAACGCAACCGATAGAAAAACAAACAGCTAATGCTGCAGAAGGTCGAACAGGGAGCTGGGTGGGGGGTGTATTGGGTGTAGTGGGGTGTAAGTAGACAACGCGACAAGTGATGAGACAGAAAATGCACAAAACAGACACATTAGACAGCAATTAAAACAATACTAAGAAGTACACAGTGGTTAAAAGCATTTGAATTACACAAATAGCGAATGACCTGAGGTTTAACAGAATCTTTCACAACATATTAAGCGCAAATTTCTAGATGACATAAATCCATATAAATCGAATAGAATTGATTATTGCTCATCTAAATATCTCTTCACTTAAGCAACGCTAAACAAACATGTTCAGATAGATATTCTTATTCTATTTCAATCGGAATGACAAAATATTCTAATGAAAATGAGCACCCAACTACCGTTCTATCCCAAAAAAAAAATAAATAAATAACCCTTTGCCCCACTGCATTCACTTCTCGAAAGAGGGCAAGCCGGATGCTGGCATGCTGGAAAATCGGTATACAAACAAGAAGGAAAGCAGTGAAAACCACAACAATAACAGCAACAGCGCCAGCGAAGCTGGCTATAAAAGTTAAGGAAAATATTTACAAATGAATTAACGTAATGAAAATAAACTGGAGCACAGATACACGACCATGATGATGTTAACGATGATGATGTTGATGATGACAAAATATAAATTGATAACAATCTATTGTTTTAGCTGTTGGCAATAATGAAGTTTACTGATGACGCAGTGCCCTCCCGCCCCCGCCTCCATAAATGATAAATGCGTATTATAAAATCATTTGACTGCACCGCCAATCGACTCTGATAAGAGTATTCACGGACGGACAAGCAAAAATAGCAAATGCAACGAACTATCTTCCATAAGACATTCACATATTGGGTAGGGGGGAGTGGTGATTGACCTTGGCCTACAAATATACAAAACGCGTAAGAAAAATGTATAAGCAGAATACCGAATACCGCATTTGGAATAATCAAACACACATCTGGCAATTTTTTTAAAAGTATAAATAGATGAATATAATCAATCATAAAGTAGACAGTGCCGCTAAGGTCTGCCAACGCATTCTAGAACGGTTTCCAAACAAATAAACTTCTATTTGATTATAGCATGCCTGACTGCTGATATTTGTCATAATTCTAATCAAGCGTAAAAGTTTATCTATGCTCGTTGTATCTCAAATTCTATCCCAGCTAACAATCTCTTCCATAATCAGACGAGACCTCAAAGACGTTGTATTTTCCACCTCTCTGAATGTGGACAGTGTGGTTTTTCAGTAACCCTTGCATGCATAATCTTATAAGTGTTCCTCTGGATTCTTCAAATTAAATTATATGCATACCTTGGGATTATATTTAATTAAATGCTGCTTTATTGCTTCATACATTTTGGAAAATTACCAAAACTTTACAGCTTATAGACAGTGTATAGAATAAAATTAAATTTATTTTCGTTCCTTAACCAATCTACATATATTATATATAAATATAGATGATATACATTCACACGCCATTTAATCAAATAAGAAGCAAACTATGACATATTCTTGTCTAATTTAAGCTTATCTCGCATTTATATGCAATTATCTCACCAAAAGCTGTCAAGTAATCTAGTTGTGAATCATTTCATCAATAGAGGAATACAGACACACAAACTCACAAACTTCATTTGGTTGTCAATCGTTGTGCACTTACATTTGCAGTTTACAGTGCGGTATCAATAGACAGGAGCCCATACATATATTTACTCTGCACAAATAGAGGAGCACATAATCTCAATTAAATCAAATTGGTTTGCAAACCCATTCAGACACCCACATAGTTTGACACTTTGGGGCACATTCACACACAAACAAATTCAGATTCATTCGTTTATTTGTAAGCACATTACAACTGAACCGATTGATGCATTGATGGCAGGTTCGACAATTTTGGTAACGAAAAACAACCGAAAGTTCAGTTTAGAAGAGAATATATAATTAGAGATTAGCAGAGGATAAGCGTAATGGACACAATTCGTTTTATGAATATATGAAAATTTGGCCTCTTCACATTGACAAAATCTTTGAGCTTTAGTTTTTGCTGTTGACGGCTTAAATACGTTATGTAACAGTTAGCTAAAGCTATGCTATCAATATTAAATCAATAGTCAATAGTACTCTAAATTATTAGTTACTAAATTTAACTATTATTATTACTTTTCAGATATAAATTTCATTTGTCTTTTCTTTTATAAAACTTGTATGTCCTACAATGAAAAACAATCATTGTTTAATAATCTATTTTACTCAATTAACAAGCCCAGCGATATATTTCAATTATTTCTTTTAAATATCTTATTACTATTTGTTTAGTTTACATTATGCATGATAAATGCGGCAAAAATTATCAACTACCAAGGATAATAAATTGATAAATCGATATTCATGAACGGGTTTTTCTTTGTTTTTCTTGTATTATGACAGTAGTTTTCTTTGCCGATTTGTTGAGCTTTGCCCTTGATGATTTAACAGCTCCCCGGTTGGCAATAAACGAAATTTAAATGCAACAAAAGTGGGCAAATCGTCAACAACGGAGCTACAGTTTGAATTAGACTTAGAGATACAATATGATAAGCCTTTGTAATAGCAGTAGCCAACGATTATTTGTTTTGGATAGACCAGCAGACAGACAGGCAGACAGGCCAACAGACAGGCAAACAGGCAGACAGACAGACAGACAGACACATAGATATATAGATATATAGATATATAGATAGATACATAGATAGAGAGCTCGCTGGTTGTTGTTTGCTCTGTGGCCATTTGAATCCCATGGAGCGTCAGTTGAGTGTACGTCCGGGCACTCAAAAGGAATTTTCTATTCGCATTGTGTTTTGTTCTACGTCAGCGCACAATCGATACGGCAGTTATAAGTATGTATATATGTGTATCTGTGGATGTGTGTGTGTGTGTGTGTGTAGAGTTGTGAGGCGCATTAAAAATTACAATACTCAGCATAAAACTCAACTAAAAAAGGCAATCGAGTGGCTTGAACAAACAGCGCTTTGCCAACTAAAACAGTAAAGCAGTCCGAAAGACCTTAACCAACATTTATTTATGCAGAAAATAAGCTCTAGAGATATGCGAAACACAAAGACAACAAGGACGCTTAAGGATTCATCTCAACCAATCAAATCTAGAATCTAGGCATATTCGAAGAGAACCTTGTATCTAGTACCGAATAATATTATTATATATAGTATTGACAATGCCAAAAAGTTGACTAGTTCCACAAATTGGCGGTCTCCACCCTAAAATAGATTCATTAAATTAACATGCGATATTCCGCATTGTTTCTCCACCGATTTTAATGAAAATTTTCCAAATGATCAAATGATCAATTTGCAGTTGATCCTTATTACGAATTTATCTATATTTACCGTTACATCTGCTACCTACATATTTTTGCACAACTATATTATACGGTTTTTTTTATCCATTTTCAATAGGTTCAGAGCATAATTACTACAGCTTCCTTTCATTTCATATATATCATTTGGCTTGAAAAGCATCCGATTTGTGTGCGTTGCAATCAACAAGTGTATTTAATTACAATTTGCGATGTTCCATCTCCATCCAGGTCGTGGCTGCTGTCAACTGCCACAGTAGTTGTTGCAGCCAACATTGGGGTATATAGCACGCCTACGCTAAGGGAACTGGTAAGCAGGCAGTGGCTGCCAAGACATGACTACTTGTGCCAGTAGCTCGAATAACTAACTGACTGACTGTCGAACTGTTTGACTAAATAACTAACTGACTGTATAAAAGTTTTGCAAAAGAAATTGTGTGGGGCGGAAATTGTCAGTGCTCAATATCCGTTGATTTGTGCGCATGAAAATGACATCTATTGACATGAAATGGCAGTCATCTACTCCTACTATCCATATGGTTGGGGGGCGACTGGGGCATGGCAAACAAATTATGCAGTGTCGTTGGTGTCGTCAGCAAGTCAGCAGCATCAGGCAAAAGTAGCAGCGACCATTGTCGTCATTATTGAATTTGCAATTTGAGCGGAAATGAATTGCAACGGGACGGAACGAAATGGGGCAGGATGAGAACCAGAATGGGCTTAGGTGGGCTGGGATGGGCTGGGCTGGGCTGGGCTGTGCTGAGTATAGGGACAATTCCCATCGGTATTCATATCGCATGACCAATTAGCTGGCCCGGATATGCAAAACTTGGCTCAAGTCTTTGACGATCTAACCTTAAGTAAATTAACCCTTTTACAGGGTTTGGCCGAAGCATGCATGCTTTGAACTGAACACCTCTCTGTCAGGCTGCTCGTTTGGCCACGAGTCCCTTTATTATTTACTTTCAATTCCCTAAACAGCACTGCAACATTTGCCAATTCAAAACACACACACACACACACACACACATACGCACAGAGAGATAGATATATGCAGGTATACCTTTTGCGGTTGCTCGATATTAACATAAAGAAGCAAAGGAAACTATGCTGGGGTGTCTGGCAAGCAAATATTGCAAAGCCTAAAATAAATAAATAAATAAGTACATAATATATATATATATATATGTATAATATGTATATATATATATATGCATATATAATAAAATGGGCAAATTGAAACGAGGCAGCCAAATGCTTGTTGCTATTTCGCCCCATTTCCATTTCCATTTCCTTTTCTTGCCACTGGGGACCCACAGCCAGGTGGATAAGCAGTGGCAAAGTGAAAAGCGAACAGAGAGACGACAATGAAGCCACCATTGCCTGTCAATACGTGCGTCACTCCGACAGTCAGCCAGTTGCTCAGTCAGTCACCCAGTCACTTAGTCAGTCGATTTGTCACTTTTTCCTAAGGCAATGTCAATAGGCATACCCTGCACACTCTTTGGGACTTATCAATCGTGTACAAAGCTTAACACACGGTAAAAAAAAATAAGAAAAAATTATTAAATAAATTTTTTAAATAATTTAAAGCTATTCACAACTGAAACAATAAATGTTTGTTCGTTTTAATAATTATCATATAAATAATAAATATGTGGATTCAGGCACAATTTTAATTTTCAATTGCAAGGGCACTCGAGGTTCGGCATGGAGTGCAAACGTTTTCATAGACTTGATTCTCTTTAAAGGCTTTGGCCTTCAATGCCCGCCGGAGGCATGGCTCTCAGGGCTGGGCTGGACGGAGCAGGCAGGCAGTAACACGTCGCGCAGGCAAAACTCATAAAGTATATTAACAAAATCTTCGATTGCACTTTGGTCGTAGCTTTTTCATTTTCGCTCCTTTTTTTCTACTTTTGGGGCATGCCTCAGTGTGTATACTGCTAGCCCAACAACAACAGAGCTTTTGGCAGCCTGTGAGACCCCCAACACCTGTCCTTTCCTGTCCTGCCCAGTCCTGTTCGCATGACAAGCGGGTATCAATGTGTCCGTATCTATATCTGTGCCGAGTTTACCTTAACAAAAAAAAAAAAAAATGAAAAGGTCATCGCGTTTTTCTCGTTAAAATTTGTAGCATTCCAATGCCTGAGCATAAGTACATATTCAGCCATCATATCATATTTCAAGCGGACCGTCCTTTCTACGCAAGTCATTATTTTGCCCAATTTGACCTTCTTTTCAATGTTTTTATCTCAATCAAAAAGGGCAGACGTCTCATGTATATTATATTATAACATTTGTTTGGCTGCGCCCCAAATGTGATTAGATTACATCGATGGTTAAGTTTATATCAATTTCATTTCAACAAGTTGCCCAATTGACATTTCTTTGGTCAATTATCTGTGCGATTTCCAATTATCAATTCCTGGCATTCCATACTCGAATGGAGCATCAATCAATTATGAATTTGTCTATTAAAACAATATGCTATAAAATTGTTGCATTTAGCAAACACTCTAATGCAAAATTTAATTCAATCAAACTGAATTGTTGGCGAAGAAACAAAAATTGTAGAATATTGGTGTTGTGGTCTATGTTAAATAAGGTTTGTAATTGTGATTTTTGCACCAGCAGCAATCAAACTGTATTGTTATTCTAAATTATAATAGACCAGAATTGTGGCATTAATATGATAAACAGCAATGCTTACAAAGTTATTGCAATGCGAAATATATTGTGGAAAATAAGAAAGTTATCCTTCGTTCATATGAGTAATTACACAGTTATCGTTTGATTGATTCATTCATCAAAATAGGCACACCACAAACAATTTACAATTGCAACATATCGATGGGAAAAAGTGAAGAAAACTTCAATTTGAAGCATAACACTTTAAGCACACATACTAACAACCAAAATACTTGTGTATTGAACTGTTAATTGGCAAAAAAAAAGCTACATTGTGAGGTAATCTAATCAGAAAATTCGTTTTCTATATCTTGTTTCAAATGAAGTTAATTTTGCTAATTTTTGTTGGCCGAGGATATTGTATCGCTCGCTGCCCACTACCCATTCCATCAGTATCTGTGCACCTGGAGAGCAAAAGTCTGTCATTTAATTTTAAACATAAAAACAGACATTCACACAATGGCTGCGTTCTATTCGCTTTAATTACAATTTATGGAGGCTTCAAGTTGCCGCGGCACACAAAACAAATTGGCGGCGGCTGAAGAAAGGTGAAATAAGAATAAGAAAAAAACGAAGAACAGCAAACAACAATCGAAAGGTGAAAAACAAGCAGCGCAAAGAAAAGCAAAAGAAAGCCAAAAAAAAAAAAGGAAGAAAAAAAGTAATTACATAAAAGCAACAGCAGCCACCACAAGCAAGGGCAACGCTCGATGCAAGAACAACAGCAACAACAAGAGGCGAAAGAGGGGGCTAAACAAATTGCCAAATCTTGAGTGGGTTTGTTGAGTGAAAAGTGTTGAGCTGAGCCTACAAACGAAAAAAAAATGAGCACAACTCAAGCCACAATGAGTGACGTCTGCGCATTTTAAACACGCTCTCAACTTTGCCAAAATGAGCATTGCGACCGTGGTTCAATATGTGTGGGAAACTTCACGAAAAGTGACAGAAGCAGCCAGTCTTTAATATGAACAGCTGTTCGATACATAACAATTGGTATTTAAGATGATCAAGTGATCGTTGATAACAGTTAATTGCTTAAGTAGAATAAAACTCGTTAAGCGTATTTATCAACTATCGATGCAAGAAAAGATTGAGCTTAATCAATATATGTACATTGCTAGCATAATTATTGATTTAAAGCAGAATTAAACAGAATTAAGTACAACAATCAAATCACTTATTATATATATATATATATATATATCATATATAAATATATGATAATAGATTTCACTCAAAGCAAGTGATACCCATGTATAGCGCCTTTAAATTCGACCACATGATGTACGTGTAATTACACTCTTTGAGTGCGTGACAAAGTTCCACTGTACCACATGACTGGGGCAAAGGCATTGACATTGTCGGCAATTGTGTCAATTCGATGTACGCGCACAAGCTCACACACACACACACACACACATATATACATAGAAAATAGCACGTGCTTAACTGCTGCTGTCGATGTTGTTGTTGTTGGTCGGACAGCTGCTGGCTCGAGAGCTGTGGACACATCTTATGTAAGCCGCCCTAGCGCCCAACAGATAAAACAGCATTACGCATACGACATGGTAAGCGCCGAAATGGGCATTACATAAGGGGGCGCCAAAGAGCAGCAGTCGACTTCAGACGCCTGATGGATTTCTGACGTCACTTCCAGCTAGGCATTTGATGTTGTCGCTGTTCTTGTTGTTATTGTTGTTATTACTGTTGTTATTGCTGTTGTTATTGCTGTTGCTGCTACTGCTGCTGCTGCTTAAACTCGTAAATAAAAAAACAAAACAAAAAAACACAAGCGCCCATATTTTTTAATTACCTAAACAAACAAAACAAAGCGTACAAGAGCGACGAGCGACGACTTGAAACACATAAACTTTCAGGCAATTAATAAAGTTTTTCTTTTCTGTATTCTAGTTTTTTATGTTTAATTTTTTCTTTAAATTTATTTTTGTTTTTTTATATTTTTGTAAATATTTAGAAACATCAACAGCAGCAACAACTAAATCAACTGGGCAGCAGCCCTTTTCGCTGTTGATGTTTGCTTTTCAAACTTTTACATTTGCTGGATTGTTGTACATATACATATACATATACATATAAATATACATATACATATACATATACATATACATATACATATACATATACATATACATATACATATACATATACATATACATATACATATACATATACATATACATATACATATACATATACATATACATATACATATACATATACATATACATATACATATACATATACATATACATATACATATACATATACATATACATATACATATACATATACATATACATATACATATACATATACATATACATATACATATACATATACATATACATATACATATACATATACATATACATATACATATACATATACATATACATATACATATACATATACATATACATATACATATACATATACATATACATATACATATACATATACATATACATATACATATACATATACATATACATATACATATACATATACATATACATATACATATACATATACATATACATATACATATACATATACATATACATATACATATACATATACATATACATATACATATACATATACATATACATATACATATACATATACATATACATATACATATACATATACATATACATATACATATACATATACATATACATATACATATACATATACATATACATATACATATACATATACATATACATATACATATACATATACATATACATATACATATACATATACATATACATATACATATACATATACATATACATATACATATACATATACATATACATATACATATACATATACATATACATATACATATACATATACATATACATATACATTTGTATATATAGAATTTGTTTGTTCACACACACGCACACACACAAACACACACACACAGACACATACATATGTAAATGTGTATGTTATGCTGCCTAAGTGAAGGCTTTGGTTGCCTTTCCTTTACAGCTTACGCTCAGCCAAAAACGGACCAAACGCCAAGCACCGAACCGAAAGCACACAAAACGGGGCAAAAAAAAATGACTGAAAAAAGAAACAAGTAAGAATGTACTAGTCGAGGGAGCTCGACTAGGAAATATCTTGTAACCAAGTGTTTAGCTACCAAGTGGGATATACATATATAAGATATATATATATCTTTAGAATTGTGGATTTTTATCGGAAATCGATATATATTGATATCCGCAAAATGGCTGAAGTAATCGATAACATGAAATTAACTTGAGCTGCATGCGGAATACGAGAACTTAAATTCCACAGTCTCTTGCTCTGATAGTCTCTAGACGGACAAATAGATTGATGTGACTTTTGATGCTGATCAAGTATACATATATACCGTATAGGATCGGATGTGCTTCCTTTTGTCTGTAACATAGTTCTGCACAGATGCAAGATACCCCTTTTACCCATTTGGAATGGACTTAGTGTATAATTACGTATAACAAAAATTTAGCTTTAGTCAACGAAAATAAAATACCCTTAAGGAAATCATTAATGCAATGGAGAACATTTAGCCAGTGTAATTCTCTGAACTTTATACATATTATAGTAGCCAATACGTATATTTATTTATGTACATATACATACAGACATACTCTTCCAACAAGTATATTAGTAAATAGAAAAAGCTAAGTCTTAATTTACTTTATTTTGCTGAATTTGCCAAAGGCTGTGTTTTTATGAGAATATTCTTTGATGACTGGGTCTGAATATTATTACTAATTTTAGCCCACAACTTATAGAAGTGAGTGCCGAATTGCCGTTAATTTCAAGTGTATTAAAATAATTTTCATAGAACTCGTTTTCATGTACCCAAAAAAAAGTACTTAAAAAAACATCTGCATGCCCAGCTAAGTTAAATGCAGTTTAAACATGGCCAACAGCATTCAAAAGAAAATACTTCAGTTGCACTCAACGCGGCTACAGCCAAGTCCGAGCTCAAGTGGCAACAACGAAATGCGCCACAAGCCATTCAACGTGCACCTTCAAAGGCTCAAATGGCAGAAGGTTAAGAGCACAGTAAAATAACAAAAAATAAATAAAATGAGAAAACGGCACTTCGATTACAGCCAGCTAAATGCCATCTGATCTGGATCCATTTCGCTAACGAGCCTGACAACTTACAACTTGTGCCACAGCGTCAACGTCGGCTGGAGACAAATGGAGTTACGGCTGCTGTAGACAACAGTCGACAGTCGACAGTTTTTTGGGTCCAATCTTTTAGACAATTTCCCCTATTACATGAAAGTGAGTAAGAAGTTTATAATTTTGTGTTTTACAGCGAGGGACTTGAAATTTGGAGTACAAGTTCTCGCACAGTTATATCTCTCCCTCTCTGTCGTTTCCAGAATATGGATAAAAATCGATTTATGATAGCCATGGAAAAAACGATTTTACAGATATATCTTTCTAATCGACAATCGAGACATAATTCTGATCATCTGGGAAAAATTATTTCTTATTTACCAAATTAAACAAAAGTAATCGCAAGCATTTTCTGTAATCAGGCCTGGGTTTCGGATTTAAATACAAACTATTTAATTCAAGTTTTAACTTACTTTCACTAATTAGCTCTAAACAGCTACTTATGACTTATGGCTTATTATTCTATTGTATTTGTAATTATTGTATGTAAAAACATTGCTATTCAATCTAAGGTAATTAAATATTATGGTGCACTATTTTTTATTTTATTTTTTCAAAAAGAATATTGCTGCAAATAAACAGAACATTAAATACATATAATAAAAACTTGTTGTGTACGATAATAAATAGCTCGGTTGCTTTATACTCTTACAGATTATATGTGTATCTAGACATAAATAAAAAGATGAAAAACTCGGGTTGTTCATCGGCTGCCAAATGAGGCGCATGAAACGATGATAGAAAGGCGGCAATCATACCACACCTGCAGTCGCCACAAGAAGCCATACAGCAGAAGGCACATTAATCAAACCCTGTAAGATAGATGATGGGCGAACCGCAGAGGAGGAGCACGGTTTACAGCTCGCAAAGATGAAATGAGGTTGTCGCAAATCGAAGCGCATTAATTATGCCATAACAATATAAAAGAGATTTCGTTTCTGTCACAGCGCGCAATAAAAAGTATGAAAGAACCAAAAATCAAAAACTGTTTTCTTCAAATAACAAATATTTACGATTTCTTTTTCTTTTCTGTGCTCAACCAAAAATTTACGACGGCACAACATAGAATGCAAATAATCTTGCCATGCGGCGCCGACAAATGGCAAAGGCACATAAATTGTTCTTGTTAACTAAATGAATTTGTTTACATTTTGAAGAGCTAGCGCACAGCAATCAAAATAGAGAAAATAACATTGTTTTCCTACATCTTTATTATTTTTTTGCTGATTTTCGTATTTTTTGGTTATTAGTCACAGCGTAGCTAATTAAAAATCGCGCATACGCCACGTCGGCGACTCTTTGGTGTCACGGACGGCAAACAATTAATCCATCAAATAACTTGAGCGATTGACTTGAAGCATCATTATTCAATATTCACTTGAAACACACAGCAAGTGTAGAAGGAATATGCCGTTTGTCTAATTGCAGGCGATTTGTTTGCCACAACATTTAAAAGAAGAATTTAACAAATAAATTGCTGTACCATAGAGTATACAGTAAACAGTTGCGGTCAAAATAATAGTAACAACGCTACAACTCAACTCTAGAAATGTTCTTCTTGCCTTGCAGCAGGTTCCACAAAATTACCACTTCTTATTTGGAAAGCTTTCCAATAAAATATTGTATTATTGAACTCATTGAATTCGAAATAAAGCAGCCCAGTTTTAATTATATCGATTATCGGCTGCACTTCTTTGATTTATTTTTTTAAATTACCAATTGAAATTCAGAGCTGGAACTTAACGTTTTATTAAGAACTAGAACCAGAATACAACAACGGAACCGAATACTACAAGAAACTTACAACCAATTCGTAGCCCTTGTGGGTACCGGAGCCCAAATATAATAATAAAAGTGAAGAAGTTGAGTGATCAAAAGAATCAAATATAAATTGAAAAGGATTCTAGAACATGTATTTTTAAAATATCTTATGAAGTGGGAGTACTATTATTTTGAGCGCAGCTGTATATGGAATGGCGTACATGAATATTTTTGACACACGCTTTCAACCGCATTTATATTGTTTTCATTAAATTGTTTTTGTTTTTCTTTTTGTCGCGCACACAATACACACTCTTTTCTCTCTCTCTCTCGCTCTCGCTTTCTCTCTCTCTCTCTCTCTATCTCTCTCTCTCGTTTCCCTGCTGCATGTGTTTAAATTGAATATATATTTGCTTTGAGGCTGCCACAAAATCCAAGCAAGCGAACAACAATAACACCACACAATGCTCTAAATTATTTAATTCCACGACAATGACGAGGCTCCGACTGCCCTGTAAAATTAATGGGGGCCCCCCCGCTTCCCTCCAATCACCCACATAGCTGTCCCCCAACCACCACACCCGTCTGTCTTCTGCCGCAGCAGGGCGTGTGAACAATTACCAAATCAATTAGTTGGTTCGCATATAATTTTATTAATAGCAACTCATTTACAACAAACACAAGCAACGAAACTTTTAATACAAATACGAAAGTTGCCGCATATTTATGGAGCATGAGTTCAAATTGAATTTCCAATGCATTCATTTAAATGTATCAAGGAATCCAACAAAAAGCTATATATTAATTGGATAAGTATTTGTAGTGCAAAATTACGTTCAAAAGAAATGGAAATGAGCACGTAGAACGAAGAATTTCCGATCCTATACAGTATGGACACATAAGGATGAGTATATACATAAACGTTATATGTAGTACTCTTGAAAGTATATCTCTCAAACCAGCAGCTATATACAAAAAAAACCGAGTAAGAATAATAATAAGAATAATTATTATATTAAATATTGAAACAGACAAGCGGATTCTGTAAATAAACTATACAATAAAGCTCTGATTGGAATGAAATATTCAAGCAAAGGAATGAGCAACACTGTTTAGTGTTTAAGTGGATTAATTGTTGTTTACCTGCCAAATAACACAACTTATCATAAAAATAATGATAACATAATAAACACTTGTGCACCTTTAATTGACTTTTGTTACAGGCAATTTCAAAAGCAATTCATTCAATGTGCTTGCAATCCACTGTCAGTATATTCATCGTGGAGACGCTTTTCTCAACGTCGCTCGATTGCAGCGTGCTTAAAATGCACAGACTGACATCCTGACAGACACACACACACACACACACACACACACACACACACACACACACGCACACACACACACGCACACAATCTGCATGCACACAATATGTGCTTGTGTTGGCGCTTTTGTGCACTTCACTGCTGTACGCACAACACAACCCAAAACAATAAACGTCGGCCACTCAGAAAGCTCATTAATATAGCTTTTAAATTAAGCAAGGCTAGCTATAAAACTGTGGCAACTATAGACATTACCAGCGATTTGTGGTTGCCGTAAGTGGGTGTGGCCGAACATTTTTTTGTTTACCAATGTTCGAAACGGACTATTATAATATCCCTCCGGAATTTGGTAATACTAGCTGGGGAGTAATATGGTTACGCGATTTTAATGCACGGAGTGGCTAAGTGTGGCGGCAACGGGTGTGGGCGTGGCCGGAAAATACATATATGCCGATACTTGAAGGACGTCAGTAGCAATTAACCCTGCAACTTGGTCACTTGGTCACCATTAAAACTATGAAAGAAAATGTGGTGTTATTAATCTGCATTTATCGATATTATCGATTTCCTTATCCACACCTTCAACGCGACAATTTAAACACTTCTTTCTGACATGGAATATATATATATATATATAGTATATATAGATATATATATATATATATAAATATATATAAGAAAATGTGGTTTTATCTATTTGCACTTATCGATATATCGATTTATTTTTCTGCCTTAATTTGAATACTGTGTTTGACGCGGGATATACATATAACATTATACATATTGTATCCGTATCTCAAAGCAAATATGAAAATAATAGTAGAAAAAGCAACAACAAAATGGCGGCTATTTTATGCTATTACAACTATTACAGCTATTGCAACTTAAAATGCGCATAAGCCTCATGAATTATGCAATGGATTATCTCATGCATATTGAATTGGTTAATTTGTGCGCTAATCTGCTTCAATGACCCATGACAAAGTGGAACGCGTACGTGTCCCTCTACCACGAGTCTTGGCCATAGTAATTTCTATCCTCCCTTTGCATTCCTGCTCTCCCCTCCCCCTTTCGCAGCTCCACTCCTCATCTCTGGTTTTGTCTGTTACCTCACCGGAGCAGAGTGCCTTTTCTAATTGCAATCAAAATCCTTTTAACTAATAGCAAAATTGTGTTTGCCACGCCCACAACGCCTGTGGCAATTTATGCGCAACAAGCTGCATGTTTTTTTTTCGCTGCTGCTGCTGTTGTTGTTGTTATTGTTGTTATGAAGCATGGCACGTTGCGGCCGCCAGTTGGACGTGTCTTCTGGCGTCCAATACAAGGAAAATGCAAATCCAACTGCAACGACGCAGAACTGAACTGTGAACCAGAACACGTTATACCATTGAATGCACTTCAATTTAAATCATACAACAACAATTATTGTTTCAAACCGGATTATTAAAATGACAACAAACACTTATAACACTTATAATTATTATCATCATCATGATTTCTAAATAGCCATATGCCACAGGTACTGGTGCATGAATAAGTGCGTGAATATGATTTAAGAGGAACATCTGCCAACCAACTAACAACCACAATCTGAGAAGCCTTCACCGTCGGCGGATAAGGAAATGTGCTAGGAATATGAAACGACAATTTGTATTTATGTGTGCTATTAGCCGGAATCAGAAAACTGCGTTTCAGCCTGCTTCGCCTAAGGGATCGTATTGCAAAAAGTCTGGCAAATGGATTAACATGAGTAGAAAATGTAATTAAGTTCTCCCCTGATGACCTCAACAAGTGTAGGAAAATAATAATTATAATAATGTATGTGCAGATAGGAAAGCGACATTAGCTTCATTGTTGTACTCATTGCCGATCAACATCAACTAATTATTTTCGAAATGCTACAAAAAAGTTATTCAATCGAATAAGAATAAATTTGTTTTTACCTTAATTGTTGTCCATATTAGTTTTGGCATAACGAGTAAGAGTGCCCTAGTCGAGCATTAAAAAGTCATGTTTTTAGCCAAACGAAGTAAAAATATTTAATTCGAGAACAAGTTTGCCCAATCGTTTGCCGCTCCCAAAGCAAATTCAGGACAAATAGTCAATATATATATATATATATATACACACATGCATAAAACACACACGTAGGCTGCATTTTTTAGGAATGGAAAAATCTTGTTTGCGTTCAGCTTTGGGCGTAGTCGTGCCCAATATTTGTACAGTTAACTAAGCAGCTGCTGGAGGCGGAGCAGGCGGACCAGGAGGAGTTAGCATCGGCAGCTATATATGTGTGTGTGTTTGTGTCGCGTATAAGCTTATTTTTGGTGTATTCAATATTACAATTTCCGAAACTCTAACTAGAAAAAGAAGCCGTCGACGTTGCATTGATACAAAAAAAAAAGAAAATGAAGAAAACTTATCTGGCGACGCGCTTAAGGCTGAAACAAATTGAAGGCCGGGGCAGATAGCGTTCTACAGTGCTTATTGCTGAAGTGTAACCAGTAATGTTGAATAATTGAAAGCACTTCAAAAGGATTACAATTGAGTAAAGTGGAAAATTAAGACCTGAGCCATTAAGTAATTACGCACGCACACACTAGAAGCACTTCGGATTCATTTGGGATTAAAACATATATTTCATTATCAGCTCGACTCCAGTATTTGAACAACAAACAACAGCAACAACTGTGTACAAAGAAATTGAGAATATTTGAAATATTCTTATGGCACCACAATATTTAGATTGCTTTCCAATTGCAAATTGCAGTTCCTTTTCTAGTTTTAGCATGTGCTTACTGTACCGTGTGGTCTTGCTCTTTTCGTATTCATTTGGAAACTTATTGCTGGGCTTTGACTTCGTTATTAAGCGTGCCACATATCCTTGCCACATGCGAGGCGGTGAGAGGAAGACAGTGACAGTAAAGAGCAAAACAGAATATCATTTGTAGCAAATGCCAAAGAAGCGCTGACTATTCAATATATGATGGCTAACACTCGGACCAAGTGGTGCACACAGACTTGTTGGTTCGGTGAGTGGTTCGGTATGTGTTTCGGTATAATGACTTGGTATGTGGCTCCAAGTGTGGTTCGGTGTGTAGTTTGTTGTATTGTTCGGAATGGTGACTCGTTGTGTAGTTCGTTGAATGGTTCGGTGAGTGGTTCGGCATATTTGCTCGCTGTATGGTTCAGGGAAGTGGCTCGGTGTATGGTTCGATGTGAAGTTGGCTATGTAGTTTGCAAATGGGTGGCTAACTGGTCAACATTTGCTGGCTATGACCAAGGCAATTTAGTGGAGCGAAAGCCGCTCTAGATGGGGATACTTGATATTGCATTACATGTCTACTTATGGGAACATTTTAAGTGCTCGCGTGCTGCATTTAGTTAAGTTAACTTGTTGTTGCTGCTGCTTGGCTTGTACTTGTTCTGGGACTTTGGCTTTTGACTAATTGCACTGGGGCTTGCAATTAAATGCAATTGCTATAAACCACTCTATATACCACTCGCTCGTTTATGCCTTGCTCTGACCAGGTTAGCCACATTGCGTGTTTGTGAACTGAAGTGAATGGAGCATGCCTCAAGAGACCCCGCATGATAGAGAGCAGGACTTCATAGACAGCAGCGTTTGTCATTTAACTCGATTGCAACTCAAAATGATGACAAAGTGCAGCTCGAGGCAACTGTGGCAAATAGAAAAAGTTTGCTTAACTCAAGTGCTTGCCACTTGCCTTATGTGCGCTCATCCCAAGAAGAGTCATTGCAATATTTCTATTCATTTATTTATAATATAATATACTTTCAATAAAGAAATAAAGAACATGGTTCTTAGTTGATCTGATTGTGATATTGAAAACTTAATACGACAATTATAATCACAGGCTTGTAAGCGTGTTACAACAATGTCTATTTGGGTTAACATCAGCTTAAGAATATCATATTTTTAAGTCAATTAGCACTTCAATTAAAAGTAAATTTCTGGATCTGCTCTTAAGTAGCCCACACAAAGCACTTATGTGCCTCAATAACATATATATATATATACATATATATATGTATATGTGTTATATATTTGAAAAACTAAATGTACTATATATATATGTGTAGAATTGTTTATATGTATGTGTGTATGTATGTATATGTGTCACATTTCGAATTTATGTTTCATTTATTGGCGTCTGGCAACGTGTTTCCAATAAATTTACGTTGCATGACAAAGAAAGGCCATTGCCATGAATATTCATATTCACTCACACACATATATACATATATATATATGTATATATATATATATATACACACATGATCACAGACGCTTTCATAATTTCAACATTTTCAATGGCAATCATAAATTCTATCAATAGATGCGACCGCCGCGATTCTCGTGGTCATGGCCAGCCGTCAACTTGTTGCATGTCCCGAACATTTTTTTAATTAACTTGAGGCCGCTAATTTTATGTTCAACGTACAGTTTGCAAAATGCTTTAGACACATCTGAGTGTTGATGTGTTTATTGAAGTTTGTGCCACTGAAAATTTGTTGTGGGCGTGACCACTAAACCAATTAACAAACAAACGATCCGCAACCGCCCTCAATGAAACTGGCAAAACAAAAACACCTAAAAATATCACGCCAGTTGAAAAGATTTACGATCCATTTGTATATCGTTCAGCGCTTACATTAATATCACTTGCCAACTTTAGCCAACAAAATGTTCTCCACAAAATCCAAGTGCGTAAATTTTGTGTTGCACTCAGACACAAAAAAATCGCAGAAAACTTGAAAGATTTTAGCCTCGAAAATACAATTAGAAAGGTGTTTTTACTACTTTCCAGAAATATTTTCTATCTTTATTCTATTATTATATATAACAAGTAGAAATGAAAAACATTCTTTTAGAGAAAACTCTTTCTAATATTCAGAAACACATGAAATGAAATTTAATTCTATCGGCTGTTGTTTGGCTTGGTGAACACTTTCAATAATCGTTAAAGGACTTTGTTGCAACTGCAAATTGATTCAAGTGTTGATTTTGAGGTAGCCAGTAATCGGCTCAAGGAATAAATCCAGTTCCATTCTGCATTTTGATTTAACACAACATCAGCCAAAGTCCAATTACGAATCCCATGAAATGTTCAAGGAGGCGGCCCAACCATTTAGCTTTGGCATATACGAGGTGTGTTCAAAAAGTATCGCGAATTTTGAATTTTCGCGGGTTACGTATATTCGAATTTCGATTTTTTTGTAGCGTTATGTTGGTACTCATGTCTCTCACTTATGCCGACAAGCTCGGCCATTTTGAATGTTCACTTAATTGTTGACAGCTGCTTTGCTTGCACGTGTTTTGGATCGTCTTCGATTTTTACCTATTCAAAAAAATGGATCAAAGAACCTGTATCAAATTTTGTGTCATTGAGATGATTGAGCTTTGGTTTCCACGTCGTAACCATAAACCCACGATTCGTCACCAGTTATGACCCTCTGGAGCAAATTTGGGTCGTCGCGGACAGAGTCCAACATCTCATTAGCAATGTTCATGCGATGCTGTTTTTGGTCGCAATTGAGCAATTTTGGTACGAATTTCGCGGCGACCCGTCTCATGCCTAAATCATTGATAAAAATCGAATGCCATGAGCCAATCGATATGTCTAGCTCCTCAGCAACTTCTCTAACGGTGATTCGACGATTGGCCAATACCATTTTCTCCACTCCATTAATTTTTTCGTCTGTTGTTGAAGTGCTCGGGCGTCCGGTACGCTCTTCGTCGTTCACATCTTCTCGGCCTTCTGAGAACATTTTGTACCACCGATAAACGTTGCTTCGGTCCAAGGTAGCTTCTCCGTATGCCACAATCAACATTCGGAATGCATCCGCGCACTTAATTTCGTTTTTCACACAAAATTTGATACAGGTTCTTTGATCCATTTTTTTGAATAGGTAAAAATCGAAGACGATCCAAAACACGTGCAAGCAAAGCAGCTGTCAACAATTAAGTGAACATTCAAAATGGCCGAGCTTGTCGGCATAAGTGAGAGACATGAGTACCAACATAACGCTACAAAAAAATCGAAATTCGAATATACGTAACCCGCGAAAATTCAAAATTCGCGATACTTTTGAACACACCTCGTATCCTGTAGCAGCTGCAGCTGCAGCTGTTGACACCTTTTCTGGCACATTGACTTGCTAATTGCTGCTGCTGCAGGGAGACTGACTTGTAGCTTAAATGCGGCTTAGCTCAAGTTCTGTGTAAATTAAATTGTTGTAAATTGCAGTACAACACAGGAAGGAAGGAAGAAGAATCTAACTCGTATAAATGTGCTGGCACACATATATATATATATATATACATATGTATATATATATATTATGGATACGCATATATGTAGATTCGAATCAGAGAAAGCTAAACGAAACGCTTTGGGGCACAAAATCGTAGAAGAAGACAGATTCAACATAATCAAAGACCGGAATTGGATGTGGATGTCCATGTGAATATGATGTGATGTGAATGTGAATGTGAATATAAATGATATTGGTATTGGTATTGGTATTGGGTTGTACTGGGCTTAGTGCGAGCTGAGGTCCTTAGGAAATTTGTCCAACTGTTGCGGAATAAATTGGCATGGAAATGCGAGGCTTAAAGCGCCTTTCCTTTTAGACAAGCGCTAAACGTAAACAGAGTGAAAGCAAAATGGAAATGATGTATGCATATATGTATATATACATATATATATATATATGTAGTATATATATATAGTATATATAAAAATATACGAGTAACGACAATATGTTTTCCGGGGTCGTCTCGTCTATGCACTCGTTTATTCAGAGCAAAGTGCGGAACATTAACACATCGAGCACAAAACTTACACTGCAACAAATAAGTATTAATTTTTAATTTATTTACTCAGACATTAAGACTACTTATTTCGGTTTCGGTAAGTGCTATGAATTACTTCCAAATAAACTAATAATATAATAATCTTAACAGGTGCTTCAAGCTCCAGCATAACTAAGCCCTCCTGTCTAACCAGCTTAAAAGCGTCCAATCAATCATTAATTAATAGATCATCTTCAAGCGATGTAAGACTATGAATTAGAATGTCACCTTCAAAAGTAGAAGCAACAAATTTATTCAATTAGGACTCTTTCCTGCAAATGAATTCCCAAAATGTGTTGAACGGAACAATTTTTCCAGTGCGGCATCATTTGAGCAAGTTAAGCGTATTAAAATTAATGAAAAAGCATCTTGGATTCAATCGCAATATATTATTTCGATTCGATTACCGAATCGAAAGGGAAACTTTTTTGAATTGTAGTCTTGACAATAAAAGCTCTTACTGTGAATTATATGGATTTATTGTACTTGGACAAGGACACTTAAATTCATTTACCATATCAACTCTTCGAGCACAAGCATCACACACACACACACACACACACACACACACAGGTGGAAGAAAACCTGACGACAATGTCATACTAGCTGGCCAAAGTTTTCCTGGAATTGTTATTGTTTGTTTGGTTGGTTTACACCTAAGCCACACCTCCCTGCCCCATATCATGGCGAGTGCCCGAACTAACTCATCCATGTAATTAGTTAATTCAATTTATGTAATTTCATTCTAGAAATTTACAAGCCATAACACGTGGCATGCATGTTGTCCCAGTATTTTCCATCCAATCAAGTTTATTGGCAATTAAACTAATGCCAATTTGGTTTCACACACATGCCACATGCCGCATGCCGCATGCATACGTATTGGTCACGGGACAATCATGATCATTTGGTTTATATTGAAGCAGCTAATTGGTTGCACATGTCTCAGAAATATGTATATGTATGTATATATTTATACTAGATAAATCCACAGATTGTATCAGCTACTGACAATTGCTTTTGCTGATTTAATTGCCCTTTGTCATCCATTTACAATTAATTATTGTTATTAAGTCAACTACAATGGCTATTCCCATTATTACCAAAGACTGCAGATCAGCAGATATGGATTACATAAACATTAAGCAACATTTCATTGCAAAGTACTGTTTCCCATGTTGTCTTTTTATTGTTCAAATTGATATATTCTTTTTTGTTTTAATTGCGCGACGCCAATCGATATGAAGCATAATGTCTGAGTTGACTAACATGATTCTGTATAACCCATCACCTACCATTTGTATACCCTCGCAAAGGGTGTTTTCATCTTGTCATTCAGTTTGTAACGCTTTGAAGAAGACGTCTCCATCAAGAATATATATATTCTTGATCAGCATCACAAGACGAGTTGATATAGCTCAATATTAAAGCTGCTTGTGTCACTCCAATAAACATTGGGCATAAGGTTAACATGTCACATCTCTATAAGGCATATATAGACCATTCCAGTTCCACTGGCACCCATCCAATGAGTAGCATTACCAGGAGCGCCAGGCAATTGATCCGATAATGGAAACAATTACAAGCAAATTACTTCGAGTTTCACCTGAATAAATGCTCGATTTGTATACATACCCATATGGTGTATATATGTATGTATGCATGAGTGGGTAAAGTGCTTTTCGTGTGTAATTGTTGTTGATTTTCTCAACAACTTAATTGTTTTTCTTTTTTTTTGCCATTTAAAATGTGGCCTTTGGTCAATGAATATTCTGATTGAAGTGTTTGCCTTGGCTTGTGGTTGGGCAGCTGCTGGCCAAAAGTGTCGTGTGGCAAGCTTAAGTCGCATGTATCCATGGGGACTTAAGACACATTTTTTCTTTGATATCCGATCCATCTTCATTATCTTTCATTACGCTGCCTACGGGAATAAATACGGGAAAGGGAAAGGGAACGGAAACGGGAAAGGGAACGGAAACGGGAACGGGAACTTGCTGCCGATGCGGTACTTTAAATGGCGCAGAGCAAAAAGGAGCAGCCCAAGACACTTAAGTGCGTGTGTGGGTGTATGTGCATGTGTGTGTGTAAGTGTGTATGTGTGTGCGTGAGTATATATAAGTACCTTCTTTCTTATGTATTTGCCATTCACTCTTTGCTTTCTGCTTCATTTGCGTTACAAACACCTTGTCGCAAATTTTTTGGGCTCGACACGTTTTTGCTTTTCTAAAAACGTTTTACTTTCCCCTAAGCCGCCGCTTTTGCCCATCTTCTTGCTATAATTCCCGCCCACGCCCACGCCCATGCCCACCTGTGCCTGTATTCCACAGCTCTAAGCGGATTTGGCAAGTTGGGATGGCGTCTAAATGAAATCGGCCGGCGGCTGCAGCTGTCGCCCATATTCGGTACAATGACATCATTGAAATTTTGTAAAAAATCACTTTTTGCACACAGCACACACAGGCTGAAAGCAGTCGAGAATGTACAGGATGACAGGACGCCGGGATGCCGGGATGCGAGAGATGGCAAGGTGGCAAGATGGCAAGATGCCGGCACACTTTCGTACCACTTGAGGCGCCTGCTAAGCGCTTAATGATGCTTATTTGGTCACAGCTTCAGCAGCACGGCGATTCACCTGCCCCTTAACCGCTCACCAAAAATATGGCAGCCGTATTAGTTTGACAGTAGCCAGCAAAAGAAATTGTTTGAAATTAATCTGCCCGTGGAAGCGCACAAATACCAATGCGCCAAAAAAAAAGGCCCATCAAATACACTACACGTTAAGGGCACTCTTATTTTTTGTTATTTGTTATGATATCCTTTTGTAGAAATAGAATAGAAAAGGCAGAAACAACATCTTCAGTTGTCTCAATGCGCAATTCAATAAGAATTTCATTTCTCTTTCACCTCACACTTTACAAAGGACTAAAGCAAATAGATAAGGGACGGCTCATCCTCTCTTTAGATTTGATATCTTTGCAATTTTAGCTTCCAATGAGATGAGGCCGATTAATAATTTGAAGAGCCATCAGCCAAAATATTACTAGGACTCTCTTTTAGCTGCTTTCAGCAGTTGACTTCTTCCTCAATAAGTTTTCTCGCATTTTGCTCATATACATTTGCATTGAAATGTACATACACAGATACATATGTAGGCATATATATATATATTGTATGGATACAACTTCTAAGTAGACAAGTATTCTGCTGTTTACAACTGTGTCACTGTTTTCTTCGAATTTTCCTTAAATGTTTGAGCACACTTGATGCTCGTTTTCCTACGTCTTCGGTAAAGAAGATAACAAAATTTGCCACCTTTATATTTATTTGTTTTTAACTTTGCACTAAGTAGTTTTGCTGTGTTTGCTGGCGCACAAAAAATGTATAATTTTCAGTTCATCTGCACAGAATTCTGTGCAAATAAGAGTGCTCTAGTCGAGAATTTACGACTAGGAGATACCCTGTAGCTGATTCTGATCACATTTTTAATGGGACAAATTTGAAAGTCGTTTTTCAGCATCGCTTCTCTACTATTGTTATTTGTGGAAGAGCATTTAAGCTTCCTTGGAAGCCAAATTATGCATAGCAACCAAAGCGAACAATGCTAAAATGCTTTAATCCTATTGACGTTTAATCAAGCTCAAGCAAGGACATGCCAGCCCAGAAGGGCAAAGGAAACAGCGGAGAACCGGAAAAGCGGAACAGACAAAAGCCACGCGGCGTTGGCAATTACAAAACGTTTTGCATTTTATGCTGTTGTATTTTCAATTGGCCCTGCTATGAATTTACATTTCGTCGCCCGTTATTTACCTGTTACCTGTTGCCTGTTGCCCTCGCCTCGCGCTCTCTACACACACACACACACACACACACACACATCTCACCCACTTCTTAGCCACAAGGCAAATCAAAGGCAAAGACTGCGACAAGGACAACGACAACGACAGCAAATGAAACTGATACAGCGAGGCAGTCACACATTTTATAGGAACGGAAGGCGAAGCAGAATTATTTAAAGCGCTTAATAAATAATCACATTTGCATTTTCACTTGTTGATTTTGGCCAGGGCCAAGTGGCACTGAGAAGTTTTCCTGGCTTACTGATTTCGCCAGCGCTCGCCGTTTCTGCTGACTTGTTGTTCAGACAACGCACAAACACACACACAAACACACACACAGACACACACACAAACGCAAATACAATGGCAAACAGAGATAAAGTTGAAGAAGAATCCTTGAAAAGTGCGCGCTCAGCAAAGGCTGGCGGCAGACATTGACATCAACATCGAAATTAGCTTCAGTCTGCCCCACCCATCACTCCAACCCACCCCACCCCATCCCAACCAGACCAGCACCATTCATGGACCACCGACCATACAAAATGCACTCAGCGTTTTGTGCGTTGTCATTGGAAGCTAAATAAATTGAAATTAGACGTTGTCAGCACAAAAGCCAAAAGTGGCAAAAGGCAACCAAGAACCAACATTCAGAATTAGAGAAAGGAGAAAGAGAATGTGGTAGTGGAAGTGGAAGTAGTAGTATTAGTATTAGTAGTAAGAGCCACAACAACATTGCCTGGGAGCCTTTATTGGGCGTGACGTAAGACAGCAACATTCGACTGTTGTTGTTGTTGCTGTTGCTGTTGGTGTTGGTGTTGCTGCTTTGTTGCTTTGTTGTCACATGCCGACCGGGGGCCAGCTTGGGGGTCAGCTTGACTAGTTGCTTCAATAACTTTGTTATCGAGCCGCACCAGCGTTAGTACACTAAGCAAAAAAAAGAAAAGTCTATCTGAAAATCGTCCTACTTCTGGCTCCAAGTTGAGCTCACCTTTTCCACAACAGAAGCTACAATTTTTCTTTCGTTAATTTCCTTATTTCAAAATAGATTTTTCTAGTATTTGGAAAGATGATTTGTAATTTTCAGAATTCATCGAATGTTGTACTTTGACTGAATTTTTCAAGCACATAAATTTCGGGATCTTACCAAGTTTATACTATTTATATCAATTTTTGAATTTTTTTTTGTTTTTAAATATTTTCCACAAACATATAAAATATTTTTTAAAAAATAGGAGGAAAATACATATTTATGGATTTGTCGATTTGGTGCGAGCGTTTCTATTTTTATGAAATATTTTTCAAAAAAGTTTCGTTAAGAAATTATGCTAGAAATAACTGAATAAACGGACACTGAGTCTCTGTCAGAACACGAATCCCCACTGGATTAAAAAAATAAAAAACAAATTTAATTATAAAAAGAGAAATCCAAAGAATAAGCGAAAAACTTTCTAGTTGTTGGAACAATTTTTTCTCCGAGTGTAGGCATCACCGTAATCACATTTCATATTTCAAATGTAGTTGCCTGTTGGAGCAATTGATTGCAGATCCTGTTGCTGCTGCTCCTGTTGCTGCTGCTGCTGCTGCTGATGCTGTTGTCGCCGCCATTCTCTGGCTGTCTGCCTCCATCTGCCGTTGTGGTACGTGCCTCATGTAAATAGATACCAGCAACTAATTGCAATAAAAAACACGACATACGGCAGACTGTCGCCCGAAACATGTTACAAATTAAACCAATCTTGTGCAGCACTTCAAAATTGAATACATGTTGCAAGAGCCAAGCACAACTTCAAATTGCAACTGTCAACAAATTGAATGCACTTCGAGCTTATTTCATGTTTCACAACATATATAAATATATATGTATATATATAAATTTCAAATATTTATTCATGCATTTAAGTGCAAGCTGGAAAAACTGAACATGCCAAACATTTACATACTACATATTTTTAATTCAGTTCGACGTATTAATATTTGCAACACGTCAGCAAAAATGTGTTCAATTTGCATTTTACGTCTTTCAATTGGTTAACAGCTGTTGCAAACTTTTTTATTACTACTTTCAAAAGCAAAGCTGCTGCGAAATATGTAATCACTTTTAAAAGTTGGCACTTTCGAAATATGCTTACACAAGAGAATACAAATTTATGGAATCTTATAGCCTGATTTCACAATCAACCTTTTTTTTTTGTATTTTGTATAAAGAATATATACATTTATACTTTATGGGGTCGGCGATATCTTATTGAATGTGCTACACACTGCACGCAAAAAAACCAATCTTTTATGCCCAAAAGCGATTCATATAAAAACCAAAATTTAAAATTTAAAAAAGGTTTAAAGGAATAATACTGAAATCAATAAAAGAAATGTGCTAAAAGCGAAGTTACTCTTTGCCTCCTTCTCTCCAGCTCTCCCTCTATATCTCTCTCCCTCTCTCTCTCTCTCTCTCTCTCTGTCTCTGTCTCTGTCTGTGACGTCTGTTATATCATCAATCAAAGTTTTCCAAACTAGATTCCAACTGTTTGAGCCGGGCAATTACTACTGCTGCGGACTTCTTGCCAGCTCCCCAATTAGTGGCAGGCCAAGTGGAAAGTTTCGTAAGCAGTTAAAGTTGGCTTTAATCAGTTTTGTGCAGCGAATAGTTAAACGTTAGTTAAGTGTTCTCCACTGGCAATGGGATGAAGTGATTAAATAAGGCGCACATGTCTATCATATATGTATGTCTGTGTAGGGTGGGATAGCTAACTATTATGGATGTGGGGGGAGGGGGCTGGTGGGGCTGGTCGAAAGGCATATACGTTATATATTCGTAAGCGCATTAAATTGCGGTTAACTAGTGACGTTATTGGCCGTGAAGCCAAATAACAGCTGCAACACCTGTGGCATAAATTTCCAATTTCGCTTGCTCATCCTCATCTCTCTCTCTCTCTCTCTGTCTCTCTCTGTGTCTCTCTCTCTCTCTCTTTCTTCTTGTGTATCAGTCCACGTCTCGCACAGCTTATGCAGGCTTTGTTTTTGAATAGATTTATGCCCAATATGCGCAGCATTCGCCAGTAATTTTGGCCAACCACGAACATCTCCCCAAGCCCATCGACCATCATCATCGTCGTCGTCATGTTCATCAATTCATCCAGCAAAAGCCAAACATTAAATCACTTAAAATGCCAGCAGCAAGCCTGGACAAACAGCAGCAGCAGCAGCAGCAGTAGCAGTAGCAGCATCAGCCAGCATCAGCAACAAAGGTGCCTCCTGTCCCGTCTCGCCTTGTGGTCTATTGCGGTTTGTGTCGCGCCAAGAACTTTAGAAATTTCAACTGCAGAGCGTGACAGCTCCAAGCACCCAAGAACTCAACCTCTCATTCCTGGTCTCTGGGAATACCATGCCCCCCAGACCAGTGGCAGTTTCTACCATCGCAATTCCTCTCTAAATACCACAAGACTGCGTGTGTCCCTCAAGTGTTTGAAGATTTTTGACACTGCCATTGGCCGGTATCATAATAGTTATAATAATAATAAATAAAAATAATATTAATAATAAGCAGTTTGTTTGCATTTCCTTACTATTGGCGAAGACCCCGTAAAAATTGGCGCTGGTCACCTTAACTGCTTTTGCCCTTTAATATAAGTTAGCTAAGGGTTTCAGTCTATAATTTGGCTTTAAAAAATATTAAAAGAAATATAAATATAGAAATACATAAAATATGAAATACATACACAAGCTGGGTATGTTCAGCTGACTATCATAAAATGGGGGGAGGGGCTGGGGAAATTTTTAATTTTCCCATATATTTTAATACATTTAATGTTGAGATGTGGGGTGGGCAACTGCCCCGCTGCTGATACCTGCGTACGCTTTTGTATATGTATTTATTTATGTATTTATACATATACATTCTATATTTATATGTATATACATAGTCCGCCCACTTTGCCCACGCCCTTGTTACAGGGTATTATTTAACTGCAACATGCTTGACTTCAAGCACTTGAAGCTGTTTTCATTCGAGGAGAGAGCAGCATACTCAACATTTTCACGCGTTTTTCACAAACACACACACCAACACTCCACACACACACACACACACACACACACACACACAGTCTGCTTTGTCTAGGACTCGCTCGGTTGTATGCAAATAATTGCCGAGTGTTTCCATCCAGTCAGCTTATAATTGTTGTTGTTGTTGTTGTTGTTGGCTGTTGATGTTTGCATAGGCTGTCCGGCATTCTGTTTTAATAAGCCAGTGCTGGGGCAGACATTACTTTGGGGGGGGGGGGGCATGGCAGCGCCCACAGAGCAGTATGTGCGATTTTAGGGGCAGACGCTGAAGCCGAAGGCGGAGCTAATTTAAACAATGAACTGCCATGCCCATTAATATTACTTAAGACCACTCGCAAATTTTGACTCAACGTGGCTTCTGTTGTGATTGTTGTTGTCTTTAAGTTTTCTTCGAAAAGTAAGCTCAGCATTTGAATTTAAGACTCTGGCCTCCAAATATTAGCAACGCAGCAAAACAATCGATAACTATCGATATCGTTGATTGGTTTAATTTAATAAACAAACAATTCATTTAAAAGGCAATCAGTCCAAGAAGGACGTATACCCCGACGAGGCAGCAGAGCCCAAGGAGAAAATAGAGCAAAATCCTCGGAGCATGCAGAGCTCAAAGAGAAGACAGACCTCAAAGCCGAGTTAAAGCCAAAGACGGAGGCAGAGTTAAGTGCTGTAAATGCTGGATATAGACCACAACTTCGGTCAACATATCAGAATTTCAAGTTGTGGTCAGAGGTAGCCAACAACATTCGCCATACACCTGCAACACCTGCTGCGGCAGCATCAGCATCCATAGCCAATCGCTTGCGGTCCAAAACAATAGACATTGTGGTTGCATGCAACGCTCTCGTTGCATTCGCAGCATGTGACCATCGAGAACAAAACAAAACAAAAAAAGAAAAGCATTCAAATGATGTTGAATTATTTAATTTTTAGTTCTTCCGTTCTTTTCACGAGCTTCTTGCTTATAGCATTAACTATTCCTTTTAGCCAACTTTAATAACTTGAAGTCCTAATTAAAACTTTAACGCAATTGCAATTTAATTTAATTGAATTGTCGACTTACTCGCAATATAATAATAATATTAGCCTTTAATCTCTAAATACAATTTCCGAATAATTTAATATCCAAACTAATGAAACGACTTGTCTCTCTCTATCTCTCTCTCTCTCTCTCTCGCTGTCGCTCTGTTTTGGTGTCTATGTGAATGAATAAAACCCATAATAATAATAATAATAACGTTCATTAGGCCGTCCACTTAAAGTTAGTAAAACCTTAATCTCAATTCTGACAAGTTTTCTTATTCGTTCTATTTTTTTTTTTTTTTGTTGTTCTTGTGGCCAACAACAAAAATCAGAAGGAGAAGAAAGTAAAAAGCAGAGAAACCAAAATCAGGCCAAAAGCGACGACGTCAAATAGTGCAAAGCAAATGTTTTATATTAGGTGGCAGCTGCCGGCAGGGGGGCGCCACTAATGAGGCCCTTGGGGAACATATTAAACTTGAGGGGCAACAACAACATAAATAAAAGGGAAAACGGTGCGGAGTGCGGGGTGCGGGGTGCAGGAGTGAGGCATCAGACGCGAGAGGGTGGTAGATAATGCCAAAGGATGGGAATCAAGTATTGCACAGATTCGCCAGGACACATATGTTGTTGTGGTTGTTGGTAGTTGTTGGTGTGCAGTTTTTCTTGTTGTTGTTGTTGTTGTTGCTGTCACTGTTGTTATCACCCTAATGCAAAATGGGCAACTTTGCCAGTGCCAAACAACGCAACAACTTTTTAATTTAAAGCACAACAACGACAGCAATAAGAAACGAAGAAGAAGAAATCAAGTTGGAACGCTATTGTCGAATGCGCTCGACTAGCAGATACCCTGAAGATAAGTCTTTACCAATCATAGGACAGATACGTCTTGCATTCGTATATATATATATTTGTATGTACGCATATATATAGAAAATCATGTTGTGAAACATGACTATAAGATTTTCTCCGTTGTTGCTTTGCCGATCTTGATGCTATTCTTATTAGATTAGAAAGATATATCCCCAAGAGTTTGGCCTTTATTGCAATCAGTAATGAATGTTAAAAGTTATCGATAACACGAGAAATTTGAAAGTCTCTAACTCTTCAAATCTTTGAGATCGACTTGTTCGTGCAGACGGACAGACAGATACGGTTATATCGACTTGGCTACTGATGCTGATCAAGAACATATATACTGTAAGGGTATGGAGATGCTTGCGTCTGTCCGTCACATACTTTAGCATTATACCCAGTTTAGCCACTTGTATGGATTCAGGGTGTAGAAATAAAAGGAGCAAGAACCAAGAAAAGAAAGTAAAAACTGTGAAGACAAATCACGGCGACCCCTAAAACAAACTTTGCCACGCACTCAACTCAACTGACTCTCCAAATTAAAGCAATAATAACTTTGTTAAAACAAAAAAAATAAAAATAAAAATAATAAAACCAAGAGAAAAAAAACTTTTGGGCAACATTTTCCACTTTCCTGTCGTGTTTTCTTCTGTCCTGCCAGCCAGCTGTACGCTAAGATTTTATAGTGGTGTGCGTGTGTGTGTGTATGTGTGTGTGTGTGTATGTGTGTGAATTATGCTCCCACAGAGTTTTCTTCAAAAAGTCATTAATCAAACGAAAACCAACAATTTTTGAAAATTAATAGAGCATAAAGTTCAAGTTGCTTTCTTCAGTTCAGTGTCATAAGACTACATAGAATTTATTTGTGGTACTTAATAACTTTGTAAAACTGTATATATATATATATATATATATACATATATAATGATCTCTCTTTCTTAGTATATCTGAGACAGAATTCAGCGCTCCTGAATAATTGTATTTGAGAATTCCTCTCTATTTTGGCAATGTTATATCAAATCAATATCGTTTACTAGTACATTTTTAAGTTCCTGAACTCCAACATGGAATTGTGTATAATATATAATATCAACAGCTTGGATCATGAATGTATAATTAGTGTTGCCAATTTCAAATTCATTGCAATGGCGCAGCTAACAAGCTCAAGTGATTTAATGCCAACTAGCGAATATCCAACATTATTATACCAAAATAAGGGCAGACACACGCATGAGCGTGTCCTGTTCTACTTTGAGCCTTAAGCATTCAGGTATCTATCTCAGTTGATTACAATTAATGGCGCCAATTTGTTGTTGCTGCTGCTGCGCTTTATATGCGATTGTTATTAACGTGGGGGGGCAGTCAGGCAGGTAGCAGAAAAGGGGCGGGCAGGAACAGCAGCGGTATTGGATTATTGCTCAAGACAAAAGAGCGGCTGGCATAAAAAGGACAAGACGAGCCCAGCGAAGACAAGAACGAAAGTGGAAAGCAAAACGACAATTACTGGCAACGGCATCGTAAAACGCGACCATCAAACGAGCACCAAAAAACAAACAACAACAAAATGGAATGGCGTGGAATGGAAAAGAAAACAGAGACGCGCTCAAAAAAAATGCCGGGCTCTGTCTTGTGTGTGTGCGTGTGTGTGTGTGTGTGTGTGTATGACTGTCTTATGCGAGTAGATGGGTGGATTTTGATGTTACTGGATGAGCACGGTCCTTAAACGTATATTGGAATATTTCGGTTGCTGCCTGATAAAGATTAAGCGGCAGCAGCAGCAGCAGCAGCGGTGAAAAGTCTGCACAAAAAGCGCTCAACTCGAAAGCAGCACAAAATGCTCAAAGCTGCAGCTCAACTCGGGTAATAAAGAGAGAGAGAGAGAGAGAGAGAGAGAGAGAGAGAGAGAGAGAGAGAGGAGGAGAGTGTGTGGCTGAGTGACTTTGTGGCCAGCAACTCAAATAGTTATGAGAAGCTATCGGAAGCAATCATTTCAACGTTTATCAATGAAATTGCTACAAATATCAAACAAGATCACTGTAAGCTAGTTTTTTTGTTTTGTTTTTATAATAAAATAATAAAATGAACTTGAACATTAAATAAATAATTTGTAATGAGAAAAAATCATATTTGAAAACATTGCAAAAGTGACCAAATAAATTTCTGTCTGCGGGTCGTGTCACGTGACGACAAATTCATGAGCTCAGCTTGGCTCAAGGCGCTCACATGCGCTCTCTCTCTCTCTCTCGCTCGCTCACTCACTCACTTACTCACTCACTCGTTCTTTCTCCCTGTCTCTCTCTCTCTCTATCTGGCGCAGGCGCAGTGCTTGCCAGGCGGCATAAGCAATAAAATTCAATAAAATGTTTGCCGACAATTTCTGTTTTTGCCTTCTGCTGTTTGTTACTGTTAAACGGTACATTTGCTATTGATGTTGTTGTTCTTGCTCTTGTTGTTGCTGCTGTTGTTGTTCTTGCTCAGTGAGCGAGGAGCTGAGGAACAACAACTACCGGCCCCTGTGCATATGCAATATATTATTTGAGTGGCAAAGAAAACAACAACAACAACGACAACTTCGGAAACGTTAATGGCCGGCCGTTGTTGTTTTTGTTGTTGGTTGCTCGCTGTTGTTGTTGCTGTTGTTATTTGAAGTGTATATTGGTGTTGGTGTTCAAGGAGGTCACTTACCTTTTGGTCTGACGAGCCGCTTTTAACTGCTGGTGCTGGTGCTGCAGCTGCTGCCACTGCTGCTACTGCACTTTATCATCATCATCATCATCATCATCATTATTGAAATATCAACGAGTGTTGTTGCTGTTGTTGCGTGTTGCGCGTTGCCTGCCGGTCTCTCATAAATTTTTGCACACCGCTTTTTGAATTGAAATATATTCAGATATATTTTTAATTTAAATTTGTGCATATGTGTATTTATAGATGTAAGTATGTATGTATATACATATACACATATACACACACATACATATATCTTATTAATTACTACTTTTCGCAATTTTCCTTCTATATATTATTTTTATTATTATCGTATTTTTGATTAACATTTAACATTTGGCCCGCGCTCATCATTTAAGGCAGCGTTCTTTATAAATATTTTTCACAACATTTTTACGCGCACACACAACAAAAAAAAATCAAATATTAACAACACCGAACAAAAAAAAACAAAACAAAAATCAAATAATTTTCTCAGTTGACCAGCATTTATTTATTTGCCGTTTTTCTTTTTCGACTGTTTTTTTTGTTTTTTTTTTTGGTTTTTTTTTTCAACGAATTTATTTCAAAATTTTTCTCGCAGCCAAGGCAACAAAACAATGTTAGCCGCACATGGCCTAGGACGACGCTGCGGTTGCCTGCACTGATTCTCAGCACGGATGCTTTGTAGAGTTGACGTCGCTGCCACTGCCGGTGCTGCCGCTACTGCTGCTTCTGCCTTCGCAGTTGTTGTTGCTGTTTGTTTTGGCTGCTGCTCCTGCTGCTGCTGCTGCTTGTATAGCTTAACTTGCTGCTGTAGCTGTAACTGTAGTTGTACTAGTTGTCATTGTAGTTGTTGTTTCTGCTGCTGTGCTCGATTTGTTCTCTTGCAAAGGGCTCCTCTCAAATTGCCGCCGCTCCCAGCGCCCCATTTTTTTTTTCTTGTTTTTTTTGTTTGTATTTTGCGCTTTTGCCAGCCTTTCCTGTAACGGCGACGTCATCGAATTACAGCGCGGCGCAGGCGCCTCGCATTTCTCTCAACTCAACGCAACTCATCTCAATTCAACTCAGCTCAACTTTACTCAACTCAGCATTGAGTTCAACTCAAAGCTTTAACTCACCTCGGCCGTTGTTTATCAGCTGCGGCGCTGCTACCGTAATTGCTGCTGCTGCTGCTGCTGCTACTGCTGTTGCTGCTGCTGTTGCTGTTGCTGCGATTGCCGCTTTAGCCGCTTATCGCAGTGATTTGTGATTACTTTTTTTACGTTTTGCCTCTTTTTTTATTTGTATTTATTTTTTAGCACAACACACAGTAAAAAAAAAATAAGTAAAAATGACAACAAGAACAGCAACAAAATATTAAATATATATATTTATGTATATATATTTTCTTCGATTTCCTTTCTTTTTTTTTGTGCACAAAATTTTTCGATCAGCGTTTGCTCAGCGTAACTTATGCGCGCTTATCAGCCACTGACTGGGCCACACACACACGCACACACACACACACACACAGTTGGGGAAAATCGCTAATCGTAATTGCAATCAATCAACGATCGCAATTTTATTTTTTTTTTGTTTTTTTTTTTTGGTAATTTTGCGTCGTGCAGGGAAATCAACAACTTGTTAAAAAGAAAATCTTCTTAACGTCTCTTAGCATATTTCAAGCGTTGGCAAGGGATCGTGGGGTATGCCGTTTGGGGGGGGGGGGGGGTGGTGGGAGGTGCGGGAAGTTACGTTTTGGTGCACACTTTGAGCCAACAAAAAAAACAATATCTGCTCTGAGTGGAGATCGCTGTAAACGAATTGCTGAAGCAGAACGCGACGGCAAATTAACTGAATTAGCTGGCCGCTGGTCTGGTTCGGACCGCACGAATTGGAAACTGAATTGGAAATAGAAAACCCATTGAGACGGCCGGCCCAATCACAAAACAGAATCAGAATCAGAAACAGCAGCAGCAGCAGCAGCAATCCCCAACAACAACAACACATCTACATCTACAATAACAACAAGAGCAACATTCATGTGTGTGCTTTTTCTGTGGAACGCGATTTTAATCGCGCACGCAAAATAAAGCAAATTTCAAATGAAAAACAGTGCCGAACAAAAACCGAACCAAAACCGAACCAAATCCGAACCGAACCATGCCGTGGCGTGCCGTGCCGCACCGAGCAGAAACAACATGGAGCAGCAAAATTGTCGAGCGACAGCATCGAGCGCATCAAATTGAAACGATCAACGGTTCGGTATTGAGATTCGAATTCGAATGACGATTCGGTTAATTCGACACCTGAATGCCCTGCAAAGCATAAGCAATCTTTTTTATGGTCTTGGCATTCAAGAATTATGAGTCCCAACTCATGTTAAATATTGGAGAATAGTTCTTGGAGCATAGTTCTTGACTACTTTTAAACTTCTTGAATACTAGTTTGAATACTTTTCGAATTGAATGAAGTAAAATTAATTTTCAAATAGAGACTACTTTGCAATTGTTTTTTTTTACAATGAGAACCTATTGACTGCTTAATAAGGTATAGTTTTCACGACTCCATAGTAAAAACTACTGAAATAATTTATTCTTGGCACAATATATTAACTTTATGTTGACTAATCAAATCGTATCGTTAATCAATTATCTGTACTAAATATTGTTAAATTCAGCTTAATTGTTGAATCGAATCGAATGATTAACACCAATTAGATGTCAGCCGTGCTTTATTTACAATGTTTATAAATAATATAATGATTTAGTTAACGGTTGGCCCAACTACAATAAATGAAAAGTATTTCTTTTTGACACTTATTTGACAAGACGCTAATCACTTTTATTTGTGGATTCTTTTCGTAATTATTTTCTATTGTCTTGAAAACGATGCGACACTGAAATATTGCTGCTGTAGCGCAGCAGATGCCGTCGCTCGATTGCGATCAATCTGCTGCTGCTGCTGCTGCTGCTGCTGCTATTGCTGCTGATGTTGATCACGCTCTGATATTGAATGCATTTGAATGTTTGCGAATATGCATATATATATATATAATGTGTGTCTGTGTGTATGTGTGAGTATGCTGCGGTTGTTGTAGTTGTTGTTGTTGTTGCTGCTGTTGCTGTTGCTATTGTTGACTGCTGCTGTGCACATTGCTTTTTAGCCAGCAGCAGCACGCAGCGATCGACAACATTATACTTTTTTGTATATATGAATATATATTTATATATATATATCTTTTTTTTTATTTTGGAATAGGCAAATGAAATTGATCGATGCTCGTGCATGCTGTTGTTGCCATTGCTATTGTTGTTTGTTATTATAATTACAATCAAAGTGAGGCGACAGCGACAGCAACAGCGACAGCGGCGTTGTCAGCGCCGTTGTCACAGCAATAATAACAACAACAGCAACAACAACAACCACAACATCAACAACAGGAACGCTGACGTCGACAGAACAACGGAACCAAACAAACAGACAGACAGACAGACAGATAGACAGACTAACAAACCGAAGCAAACCGAACCGAACCGCACCGCAACGCACCACACCGCCGGGTGGTCGTCGATCCAATCGCAATGTGGGAAGAGAACTGCGTCGCCGTCGCAACTCAACTGCGAACTGTAACTGCGAACATAACGCTGCGCTAACAACTACGTTCCCATCGGTGTCGGCATCGGCATCGGCATCGGTGTCCGCGTCTGTGTCCGCGGTCCGCGGTCGACGTCGACGTCAACGTCGCTGCTGCCTGTGCTGTTCCACTGTGCTGACGTTGTTAACGATTTTCAAATAGCGCATCGCATATGAAGCAACCAGACCAACCCAACCGCCCCCCCATCCCCCTCCCCGGCCACAACCCCTTCATGCAAACAATTGGCGAAATTGGACGCGAGCCGTTTGTGTCGTCATTAGCTACGTCGACGTCGACGTCGACTTCGGCATTTGTTTGCTGTTTTGCTGTTGTTGTCGGTCGGCATTTGGCATGTCTGCTTGGAACGCTTATCAGACAGCACTCGCAGCAGCAGCAGCAGCAGCAGTCAGCGCAAAGTTCTACAGCTGTGATATGGCGTAATGGCCTTCTCCCGGTCAGCGATATCAATGGCAACTGACCCAGTCTCTCATATCCGCCATCGGTTATGAGTTATCAACTAGTTGCTAACAATAAAGTTTCCAAGAAATAAATAAATAAATAAAAAAAGTTCGATTTCTTTTCCCCCATTTTTTTTGCCTTAAATTTTTGTCACACGAGTCATAAGAACAAAAAAAAATATCTTCTGCCGCCTGTACAAATAAATTCCAGCTGACTGATTAACGATTGGTTGATTTATGGCCAAGGCCCATCCTAATCGTAGGTGCTAGATTAGTGCTAAGATGATATTGTTCAACTTATCATGCTTCATTATAGGATCAATGTCAACACGTCAATACACTTCCACTGCAGAAACTCGATCCACAAGTTGAAATAAAATAAGAATACGATTATTAGATACCATAAATCCGAGTCTTAACACAGCATAAACAGAGCGTCAACTTTCAGACGGTAAACCGATGGAAACTGATTGAATCGAAATTGGCACCGAAATTCAGCATTTGTATACAGTAAAGAGTTATGTAAAAAATGCATAAAAACACCTATACACTTTAGGTAACGGAACTGGAATCAGAACAACATGTTACAATAATAATAATAATATTAATAATAATATAGCTTAATCGTTTCGAGCGAAAATCCTGTTTCCCAATTTAGGTATAGTATTTTAGAAGAAATCAAACCGTGAACAAATGCTTATTGTTTCTCAAAATCGGTTTAGTTTTGACTGTGAATAATTATAATATTATTAATCATAATGAATTATTAATAATTATTTTTATTATTATATATAAGCGAAAATGTGCCACCTTGGTGAAAACAGCAGAATAAAATTTTGCCTGATTCTTCTTAAATAAAATTGTAGAAATTTTACAATTTTTATTTGATTAATTGTTTTCTTGCATATTATAATAGCTGTTTATTTATAATAACCAAGCAATAGTTTCACCAATCACAAACTACCAACAACAGAGATAAATAATGAATTCGCTAAATGCTACAGAAATGTGTGAAATTTGTGCGAAATATTTATTAGTATTCAAAGATATTTTGATTAGGCGTTGATTGATAAGAAAGTCGCATACGGCACACATTGATTGAAAGATCTCGCTGGAGAGGTAACAAACAGCAATAATAATATGAATGGCAATAATAATAGCAATAATAGTTATAATAATAATGCTGATTTGCTCGCATGCAAATTCATAATCTGCTCGCTGTTTGCTTATTTTGGGCAGCGTTCATCAATTAGCTGTGAATTTTTGATTTGCATTCTCAGTTGTCGTTAGTTATATGCGATAGACACACACTGGGCATATGTTGATGATATATGCACAAAATATATTCTGTTGTCGTTGTGAACTAAATGCGTCAATTAAATAACAAAAAATATACAAAAGCCCACAGCTACACGGGCCTTAGATACACAGATACATGTGTATTAGATACACCCACACCTGCTGCAGATACACGCGCTTCTGTGTTTGTGTGTGTGTGTCTAGAAATTATTAATAAATTATGATTTTGGATGACACTATAAATCGCACACACACACACACACACATGCTGCATGTATGTGTGTGTGCTGCTAATCAACAGCGCGTTTACTGATTTAAAACAACAACAACAACAACAAGGAAGGCAGCAACAAGTCGAGCATTGGAACGATCTCGCAAATCCAATATCAGACAGTCACATGCACGACTGAATCTATATCCATCCCATCTAAGTATGTCTGTCTCTGTATGTGTGAGTGTGTGTGTGTGGTGAGGTGTGTGTTGTGTGGTTTCAGTTCAGTCGGTGCCTATAAGTAACCCATCATCTGTATATGCACAATGTGTGCGCTATTTTTGAAATCTTTAATTTAATTTATTCTTCGCTTTTCAAATTTTTATTAGCACTTTAATGACATTTCGCTGATTTTGGCGCATTGAGTGCTGCCCCCCACACACACATGGAACACACATTTAGCAACTACTGCCCCGCCTACCTCTCCACCACCCTTTTGTCATATGACAGCTAACCCTATACCATGTCCATTGCCTGTCCGGCCTGTTACGTGGGCTCATTAAAGAATTTTTAGTTTTTAATTGACAAACTGCGACTGCGAAAAAATAAATTAATAAATAAATTGAAGAAAACAACAACAGCAACAACGACAAGCGACAATCGCACACAAAACAACTAAGGAAAATAAAAATGGCAAACGAATAGATTTCGTTTTATATTTTCGATATTATAATTTTCTAAGTGAGCCAAAAAGATGTCAGGGGCTAAGAATTGGAATGCGAAAGCAATGTTGACAGCAAGTCGAACTATTGTATGTGTGTGTGTGTGTGTGTGTGTGTGAGTATGGAAGGGGTGAAAATTGTTGGCCAAGACACAACATCAAGGTGATTCGATAACTAACAGATTTACACACAAAGACACACAGACACACATGAAATGCCCATCAAAAATCGAAAGATACTGTATCTCATCGCATAATTGTATATAAAAAGAGAATGTTTTTTGAGTACATGAGTACACTCACCCATTGGGCATTCATACTCACACTCATTAGCTAATTGTAGTTACAACTTGCTTCAGAACTTTCAAATACATTTTTCGATAACATTATCAACTTGAAAGTGTGTCAAATGAAACTATGTCTTTCTAATGCATTTCAAATATAGTTTTCATTATGATCAGAAATAAAAAAAGAATATTTTGATTATTTATATGCGTAGGGAAATGGAAACAAGCTTGGTGTCATATCAGAATCGCAAGTTCACTGATTTAAATATAAAATTAGAATTCAACATTTTTTAAAACCCAAATACCGAAACTAATCGTGATTTTATTAGTACCGAAAATATCATATCGGACCCAAAACATCGGCGTGGAACACCATAATATGTCTTTGTTGGAGAACATCTATTCCAAATTGGCTCTCATATTCTCTAATGAGCGTTTATTCGTACGGATCTTGGTCCTGCTCAAGCACACATATACCTGTTGTGGCAGGAGACTTGCATATTTTTAATGGGTAATAACAAAAAAAAAAAAAACAATTTCGGTACGCGCTCAATTGGAATCGGATCCTTCACTGTCTAAACTGTTCTTTCTTTTAAATTTTACCATGATTAGAGCAAACTTAGATTTTTAACGGAAAATGATATTTATTATATATATTCATTTAGCTTGTTAAAGTCCAATTCGCTCGAGTGTAGATTTCTATTTGTTATTACTCATTTTTGGGCAAGTTTAAAGTTCTTTGCTCTAGTTAAAATTAACAAACAAAGCGTTTTTTATTCGTGACATTGCAATCAATACTGTCCACTTTTTGTGATTTTCTTGATATATATGTATATATATATATTATATTATATGTGTATAAGTGTTTGTATATCTATATCTGCTTCCATACCCGGCAGTACTCGTCCATTTGCTCGTAATGGCATTCAAGGGCAACTCGAGCTTGGCATGATTTTTGGTTGTGCTTCCAACTGTGATTATATATTGTTTATTTGTTTTTTACCAAGCACATCTTCTATTAGCACCACGCCGCCAAATGAACGAGCGTTTTCATTGAAAAAAACAAAATACACAAATACACATAAATGAAAAAAAATATATATATATATATATATAATATATATGTATGTAATAAGCAATGAAAACTAAGACGGAGCGCTGGGAGTGGTCTTGGAGCAGTTGGCCAAAGCGCAACAGTTATTTATTTATTTATTTTAAATCAATACAGCGCCCAAAACCAAACGGGGCAATTACTTCCGCCTACTTGCTGGGCAGGGTTAATGTAATCAGGTGGAGTTCATCAGGGATGCGGACTCACTGCCGGCTTTAAAAAGGGTTTAGGGTTTACCAAAAACTAACCGCAACAGCCGCCTTCCCAAGCCCAACCCCAACCCCAACCCCACCCCCAACCCTAGCCTCGCCCACTCGCGGCTTCTATCTGTGGGGGGTATGTGTGTGTGTGTGTGTGCGATTGTAGCTTTGTTACCTACTTTTGATTTGGCTAATATTTAATGGCTGTTGCTTGTTTTTTTATGCACATTATTTGTTTGTCGAGCGAAGAACACACGCACACACGCACAGACACGCACAGGATGAGACGCGATGCGACTGACGGCGGGGCGAACGTGAAGCAACAATGCTGCGATAATATAACGGTAACGGTAACATGTAACGTTAACGGTAAGCATGTAAACAGAACGAACGCGTCGCGTACAAAACGAAACGAAACGAAATGGAACCAAAAAAAAAAACCGAGCAGCAAGCGTTTTAATGTTTACCGTTGCTGCTGCTGCTGCTGCGGCGGCGGCTGGTGATGGAGCTGCTGCTGCTGTTGGTGCTGCTGTTGACGACGCGCCATACGATTCGTCCTGCCCGACGACGTGCGTGCTAATAAAACGCCGACGACGTTGCTAAAGCCGCCAGGTTGCGGCTGCCAAAGCTCGCTGGCAATATCTGCTGCTGCTGCTGCTGTCGCTGCCTTTGCTGCTACTGCTGCTGCTTGCAAAATGAGCCCTTCCCCAGCACACCCCCCACCAACAACCAAAATGTGAGTCGAGTCTCAAACAATTGAGTTGAGTCGAAAGTTGAGTTGGGGCCTTTTTCTCATTGCTGTTGAGCCCAACTCAACCGTTACGCGCTCTCTCTCTCACTCTCTCTCTCGCTCTCTCTTTCTCAAATAGAGCTGAGTGCGTGTCGTGACACGAGCTACACTTCGTATAAATAAAATTGAATTTGAAAAACATTTAATCACAACGGAAAAGAAAAACAGAAGAGAAACAGAATAACTTATTTTATTATTGGCATAAAACTGTTTTATCTGTGGCGCTCTGCGTTTTGGCCTCATCAAAAAAGAGCCGCAACAACTCGTCCTTCTTCAGCTGAGCCCCGGCCAAGCGTTCTGCTCCCTGCCAGCGAATGAGCGTGGGTATCTCCAGCAAGGAATATGGCGGCTGACGGAACTTATTGTCAACGGTATCTTTCCATGCAAGCCGATTGCCAACGTCGACGGTGAAAATCAACGAATTCTGATGCGAATATTCACGAAATGCGGTATTTACGGTCTCCTCAACTGTACACAATAAAATTTAATATATTTATATATATTTGCTATTTATGTATGTGTGTGTTTGCACTCACCGGCTACGCAGTCGGGACACCAGCTTTGGCCCTTGCTGTCCTTCTCGCCAAAGAAATAGATATAAATGAGGCAATTGGGTTTCGCGTGCACTTTCAGTGCATCCTCCAGCTGCTTGTAGCCCTGTATTGGCATGTATTGCGGCATCGTGTTGCTTGTGGCGAGTGTGCGATTATTGTACGATAAGTTCGTGGGCCGATCTGATAAGCTTTGATAATTGACGTTTTACAACCTAGTTTTGTTATCGCCCACACAAATTGCTTCGGTGAGCAACAAAAACAAACCGGCAATTTTATCGTCCCTGCAACATCTGGTCACACACAGAATAACACTGCTAACAGCGTGCTGCCAACCTGCGCAATGAATTTTTGTGGGTATTTTTTTTTTTGCAAACGATATATCGAGCGTAAGTGTCATTAAAACGGGTTGGCAGCGTGCTAAGCAAATTTGAATTTATTTTCTATAGAACAAATAAAGAACATTTATGCAATAATGTATTAAGTGTTATAGATAGTTATTTTATTTATACATATTTAGTGTTAATTGTAAGTAAATCCACCAGGTTCAATGGATTAAATACATTTTTGAAACTTGTTAATAAGCCATATTTGTTTAGTTTTCTATATTTAGAATATATATTTTCGATGTGCTTTCGCTCAAGTACACAAAGATATAGTTTATCAGTGAAAGAAATGAAACTCGAGAATGCAACGCAAGTCAAACGCAGCTTTTATTTAAATGCCCTGACCCACATTTAAATAAACATATCTCTGCAGATACAGTTACATATATAGATATATCGAAGAAAGCGCCGATGAACTTGAACTCCATGGAAATGCATTTAATGTTGGGGGTCAGAGTCATAAAGTGCCGACGTTGTCGAAAATGTTGCATAAAATGCGCAACACTCAACAAGTTGGCAAACAGAAACAGATCCGCAGTTGAGCGAACATAAAGATGGGTAAGCTACGATCCACCTTATCTGCACAGTCTGAGCTATATATATCTATATAATTGCGTAATTGCAGCTTGCCAGCAAATGAACTTAAGTCTGATCCTAGTGCTTTTGATGGCACTTGTTGCCTGCGAGCAACTTGCGGCCAATGCCAGCAAGATTGCCTACAAGAAGCCATTGTTTGGCAAAGCAGCCTACGCCGCCAAGGAGAGGCGCCTCAAGCTGCGTCCAAGCAGCAGCAGCAGCAGCACCACCACCACCAGTACTCCCAGCACCACAAATGACATGGATTGGCCAGTGGAGTTTATTATAAATACCACGCCGCGGACAGCATCCAGCATGAATCCAGCGGATATAGCTACGACAAGCGTAGCCAGCAGCACCTTGGCGGAGGAGACGGACAATAATAGCAGCAGCAGCAGCACCACCTCCACCAGCAGCACTTCCATCAGCAGCACAACAACAACAACGCCATCGAGCTTGGACAACACATTGCCATCGCCGCCGATGCCAACGAATGCGAATGCAGCACAGGCACAGGTGCAGGTGCCATGCACCTGTGGCGTCTTCCTCTCCTCGCAGATACAGAACGGTCTGCCGGATACGCCGCTCATCCACAGCGAAATGGATCGCATGTATCCGTGCAACGCCATCGGACGCAAACAGTGCCAGACCAAGTGCCTGGAGGCGGTGAGTTGCTAGACAGGCGATAAACAAGGTGTGCTCATTGATCTCATTTGTTGTTTGCTTGCAGATTGTGCAGCATTTGCCCAACTCGGCGAATATTGTGTGCTCGACGCTGGGACACAATTGCCACAAGGAGCGGGCTTATTTGTTCATCAAGAACTGCCACAACCAGTGGGTGAACACGAATCTGCAGGCGGGGCGCGAGTATTGCTGCCGGGAGGGTGTCCCCTATCGCTGTCCATTGCTGGGCTAATCGCCAAAGTGTTTAACGTTTGCCAATTTTGATCACGCAATAAATATAAAAATACACAGCACAACATTGATGCGTGTTTCAATAACAGCCCCTTAACAGCTGTCTGCCTATCGATAGCCAGTATTTATTTGGTATTTCATTTAAGTCAATAGCAATCGATAGGAAGGAATTCGGCGCGCACGAAAATTCAATTTATATGTTTGTGTGTGTTCATAACCTACAAAACAATCAAATTTGGCATTTTGAATTTGACTGTCAAAAACAACATAATGACATCTAGCGATCTTTTTACATGCATTTGAATTTTTTATTTATATTCATTTATTGAGCCTACACAAAAAAAGGAGGGTGCCATGATAAGAACACCTAAAATATACCAAAATGTCTCATTTAATATTTTACAAGCAGGGTCACTCTCTGCTTTCAGTCGCTTGTGGCAGATTTGAAAATTAAATGGACGAAATATTGAAAAATATATAATATTTTCAAATTTCCATGCTTAGTTTATTGAATAATACTATAACGTGAGAAGAGCTGAATTGTAATATTTTCATAGATTTTAAACTAAACCAAATTGCGTATATGTAAAGTCAATATTTAGACGGTCGGCTGACTGGCCCCTGCCCATACCTGGCTACACCTATGGGCTGATTTATATTTTGTTGTCCATTGACCTTATATTGGAACCAGGTACAGCATTTTCCGCTAGGTGGCGGTAGATAAAATTAAATAGAATGGCAAATGGAATACAGCCGCTCTCGTCGCAGTTGCACTTGCCTAAGCTAGGCAGCGCCACCTTGTGGTAAAGGTGTCAAGCTGAACATGCAAGCATCTCTACCGATAATCGAATATCGATAAGTACCCCAAATGCGATAGCTCTGTTAACTTTACGTTGTTGTGTTGTACTTTGTGTTTTTAGTATTTCCATTTGTTCAACACGTAAACAATTTGTTTGTATGCCAAACATATGCGTAAATAGTCAGTAAATCACAAAATATGATACACAGCCTGTTCATAGTCAACAGCAGCGGGTAAGCAGAGCAGCACCAGCTACAAGTTACCAGCTGTGTTGCAAAGCGAATTAAATTATTCATTTGTGCAACTAACCACTTTCTGCCACACACACACAACACACAGGGAGGTTTTTCTGGAGAAGCATTGGCGCTCGGTTGTCTCGCGCTCCGTTTGCGAATACTTTCTCGATGCGCAGCGTGCCGCACCATACGTAAGTTGCATGCCACGTTTGCATACACAATGGAATGCAATGAAAATGAGTCTCTTTGTTTGTAGGATGTGCCACCCGTCATTGCCACGCCGCACTATTATTTAATTACCGTGCAGCGGGAGAGCGTCTCCCTGGTGGCCGCCTGCAAGCAGGAAGTGCCGCCATTGTTCGTCATCGAGTTTCTGCATCGCGTCGTCGACACATTCCAGGACTATTTCGGCGACTGCTCCGAGTCTGTGATAAAGGACAACTATGTGGTCGTCTATGAACTGCTCGACGAAATGCTCGACAATGGCTTCCCCCTTGCCACCGAGAGCAACATACTCAAGGAGCTCATCAAGCCGCCAAACATATTGCGCACCATCGCCAACACAGTCACCGGCAAGAGCAAGTCTGTCCAGCTGTCACATAATTTCCCTCATCTCGTCCATCACTAACAATTCTTCGACCTTTTGCTTGCAGCGTCAGCACCACTCTGCCCTCGGGACAACTGTCGGCCATTCCCTGGCGACGCAGCGGCGTACGTTATACGAACAACGAGGCCTACTTCGATGTCATCGAGGAGGTGGATGCCATCATTGACAAATCCGGTTCCACAGTCTTTGCCGAGATACAGGGTCATGTAAGTGTATATATATATATATATATATATGTGTATATGTATACACCTGGACAGTAAAATAGGTGTGCAGACAATTGGTGGAGACCAACGTTGCAGAGAATGTTGTATTATCTCTTTAGCACTCGCTGATCAGTACCAGTCCTAATGAACTAATGCCACTTTAATGGCTATTCTACTAGCTAACTTTACACTCACTAATCGCTCCTCATGACTCAAAAGTAATCCTGCTCGCAGTTTAGTAGTTTATTTCTGACTTAAGAGCATTTGCAAAGAAATTTTGAGCTCGTCCAATTGTTAATTGTTTCCTTGATATTAGTGCTTAGACTCTACCTTGTAGCCCTTGGCCCATTTTATCTTACTTGATAGCTCAGTTAAACCTTTATGCTAATGAATATATTAAAATCTTACCCTTTGCAATTAAATTGTCCAGCTCAATATAGACTTCTGGCAAAGAAATGTGCCAAACCAATTGACTGTGCAGAGATTTGCGATTCTGATTAGGAAACAATGTCGGCATACCTATAAATATATAATATATTGTATTCTGAACACGAGTCATTGTTTTCACGCCTATTTTACTGTCCAGATGAGAATATATATGGATAGATGAAGTGTAATGCAATGTGTAATATGCTGTATCTATATGTATTTGATGCCTTTCAGATCGACTGCTGCATTAAGCTCTCAGGCATGCCCGATCTGACGTTGTCGTTTATGAATCCGCGTCTCTTTGACGACGTCTCGTTTCATCCGTGCGTGCGCTTCAAGCGCTGGGAAGCGGAACGCTTGCTCTCCTTTATACCGCCCGATGGCAACTTTCGCCTGATGTCGTATCACATTAGCTCGCAGTCTGTGGTCGCCATACCCATCTATATACGTCACAATTTTTCCATTAAGACCGGCGAGCAAGGTCGTCTCGATTTGACAATAGGGCCACGGAACACGCTCGGCCGGACGGTGGACAAGGTGAAGCTGGAGCTGACGATGCCCAATTGTGTGCTGAACTGCCTGCTGACGCCCAATCAGGGTAAATACACCTTCGATTCGGTGAGCAAAACACTTTCCTGGGATGTCGGACGCGTCGATGTGTCCAAGTTGCCCAACATTCGCGGCTCGGTAAGCAGCAACGCATTGCACACTGCACTTGTGTCAAACTAAATGGAATTGATTGTTTGCAGGTCTCCATAATGCCAGGCAGCACCAACATTGATGCCAATCCGTCCATCAATGTACAATTCCAAATCTCACAGTTGGCCGTATCTGGATTGAAGGTCAATCGACTGGACATGTATGGCGAGAAGTATAAGCCCTTTAAGGGCGTCAAATATTTAACCAAAGCAGGCAAATTCCAGGTGCGCATGTAGCTGCATGCCCCACACGCCCCAGACGAGCCAGGCCTCTCCTCACAGCTTTAATTAAGTGTAAAAAGAAGAACAAAACAAAATGATTTCTTTAAGTATAATGTGCAAGAAATGATTCTAATTCAATTGCTATTTCTATTTTTAATTATTTTAACGATTAATCGCTTATTTTGTATGCTATTCACTCTTAAAAGAAAGAAAAAGAGAACTGTGTCAAATAATGCAAGACGTGAATGATCTTTAAATCTCTGAGTTTCGGGGGTTTTATTCAAATGTACTTTCTAATCATAATTTGGTTTCTAGATGCACATTTAACTAAAACAAAATCCACTTAGAAACAGCAAGGAATGCTTCAAAGAATGACTTCTCTTTCAGTCAGCTGAGCCTCGACTTAATGTTCTGTGTGTTGTGCAAGGTTTTCAACTACCCAATGCAAAAACACAATAAAAACACATAAAAGATCTAGCTCTGATCTATCTATCTATTTATTATATATCTATCTGTTGGTCTCTATGAACTATTTATCTGTCTATGAGCTACGTATACAGACAAACATAGATATATATCATATTCTACGTACATATTGGGTCAAGATCTCTTTCAAAGCGTTTATTTATGCTTTGACATAATATTATATTTTCAAGTTTGTGTAAATCGAGCATATTATATATATATATATATGTTTATATGTATGTCAAGCTGAAAAAATGTTTAATGCAAGCCTCAAGTGTGTGTGTGTGTGTGTGTGTGTGTGTGTGTGTGTGTGTGCAGCGCCATATTTAAAACTGGCTGCAGCAGAATCTTGTTCGCCACTTGATTGGCAAACAAGTTGCAAGTCCAGTGTGACTCCGACTTGGACTGCTGCTTGGCAACAAACCTCAAAGCCGAACCAAAAGCCAATAAATTTAAATGAAAATGCAAAACTTGATTTTTTTCGTTTTTGTTTTGTTGGGTTTTTTTTTTCCTTTTTTGTTTTTTTTCCCATTTTTTTTTGTTTTTTCTTTTTTTTCGCTGGCCAAGCCACACAACACATACACATAATGTATACATAGCTAAATATATATTTATTGTGTGTACTTTAGTATATGGCTTGCATTTTTTCGACTGTGCCAACCGGTTCTGTGGTCCGCAACCAGGTCTGGCTGTTGGCTTTGGGTCTAGCATTAAAGCATTCGGTGCGCTGGCGTGCAACAGTAGCCAACAAGCGCCAGCAGCGCGTAGGATACGCCTCTGTCCAAGCCCAATGCTAGACATGTTATACACACCAAAAAAACACACACACAAAGACACACACAGGCAGACACACACACACAGGCAGACACACACACACACACACAAGCCTGGCCGAAATTGCGAGCGTGGGAAGCGTTTTGGTTACAGGTTAAAAGGCGCTGCACTCAAGAAACACTCAAGAAGCACAAGCAGCATGTGGCATGCTGCGCCAACCAAAAATTTTGCCTTAGCTCCATAAAAGCTCATTAGCCGCCAAGTTTGTTGCATAAGTCATTCGTTTTGCTTTCAAGAAAGCAAATCATTTCAGGCATGCTCTCCACACTTGCCACAAACTCTCAGCGCTGCTCTGATAATTGATATTTGCTTATATCACTTGAACTGTGATTAATATTAATAAGATGCCGACTCTATACATATAAGCTATATACACTTTCCAAGCATTTGTATGATCTTTTTTTGTTTTTTTTTTTTTTCTTAAATTTATTTTCGTTAAATGCCCGCAGCAATTATAGCCGAGCAAGTGTTGAGATAATTGTGTGTGAAATAAATATACAAAAAGTGCTGACTAGTCATTATCGAAATCGCTTACAAATACAAAGACGGAGAATAAGAGAGAGGGAGACAAAGAGAGAGGGAGACAAAGAGAGAGAGAAGAGAGAGAGAGAAAGAGTAAGATTTTTACTTACATTTGACATTTGAGGAACTTGAGCAACAATTTGCAGCTTTCAAGATTTTAATGGATTTCAGTTCTTTTTCTCTTTCTTTTTCTTGCTCTTTTTAATCTTTTAGCATTGTTCCAATGTAATCGAATTTTGCTTTTGTAATTGTTTTATAACCAAATTGCCCACTCGTCATGCACATAATTTTGATTGGTAGCCAAATTTCAATCGGATCTTTTGGGTAGATATGGTACACTAGCCAGCCCATATATATAACAGCTAAAAGCTAGTCGTGCGTAAATCTTAAACTAAATCAACTGAAACGTACTCTAATTTATTGTATTATATATAAATTATGTATAAAAAGAGCTGCTAATCGGTTGTGAATTTAATGTGAGAACTGAATGCAAGCCAACTTTTTGTGAGCAGTGTTTGTCCAAAATCGCTGACCAACCGGGATCAGATTGCATAAGTGATGTTTGTTAGTTAGCTTGTTAACGGCCAAACCCAACGCGAAAACCCCGCCCAGTGGAAGGCACTGGAAATCGTTTGGCTCCATCGCTGCTCCAGTTTCATAATATGCTGAGCAAACGGAGCTAAACACTTTACCGAGTGCTAAGTGATTTCAACTAAATGCAGGTGCATGCACCACACGTGCCACACCCCCGTCAATGTGGCAGACACCGGCTTGTTGTTGCACATCTGTTTGTTGAAAATCAAATGTGCGGTGTGTGCAATTATAGTTATCGATAAGCTTTGAATGCCTTTAAGTATTATTTGGTTTCTCATTGTATCCGCTTTATGTAGTCTCTGATTGCAAGTACAAAGTACAAATAAAATGCATTTTTCATCGGCATAGCATCAATCTGCTACGGTTTGTGGCAAGCGAATAATGGGACACACTTTTGGCAGTACCAGTATAAATCAGTTGAAGACTACAAGAAATTGATCCACTATTTTGTACTCCAAGATATCTGAGCTACAGTCCAGTTGAAATCCATTATGTAAAGTGTATATATAACTCGGCATGTTTGTTCTTTCGTTGATTTTGTAATTGAATTTATTGTGAAGATTATTTTTGGTACAAAGACAAACCGGTTTACTTAGCCACTTGACTGCCACTTGTGGCAGGGCATTCGAACAAAATTTCGCTATCGACAACATGCATTTGTCATTAGCAACAAAGTTTTGTGTCGTTGTTTAACCTGCTGCTCTTTTTTTGTTTGTTTGTTTGTTTGTTTGTTTTTGTGTTTCGATATCTGCTTTGTATGCACAATGAATCGTGCAATTGCATTTGTGTTTAATAATCATTTATGCAACTTGTTCAGTGCAGCACTTTGCAAATGTTTGAGCTGCAATTTGTCTCTGTTGTTCAATTGCGAAAGTAAACACGGGCCAACAACAACAAATCGCCAACGTCAATTTTTGAGCTGGCAAAAATGAAAAACAAAAAAAAAACAAAAAGATGAAATTGAAACTGTAGCAGAAACTTGAGTCCGTTGCCCAAAATCCAAAGTCTAATAAGCGTCTGGCCGGCTAATTAGAAACGCTGATTGTGCTCCAAACCCAGACACACACACACACACGCACACACACAAGTCCAAAAAAGGGGCACATGAGTGTAGAGAACGGAAATCCACACGCTAAATTGCAGCGACAACGCCTCTTGTGATGGGCTTTGCATACCCTGTAATAACCACTTCTTTATAAATGGCTAACAGGTATTGTAACAGGTATTGAATAGTTTATGCCAACGGATTAAAATGTAATCTGAAAAGAGATTTGATTGCTTCGCCCTTTTAATGGAATGGTATTTGTATAAATTTTAAACATATTTTATTCTATTTTTATTTATTTCTCTATTTAAAGTGAACTGAAAACAGTCGACAGTTTTAAAAAGGCTTCAGAACTTAAAAATTTGAAATTAAAGTTAACAAATTGAATTATACGAAATGAAAAGTAAAAGTAATTAAATTTCCAATATAAAATAAAATTCAATAAAGGATATAATAAATCTGGGAGTATTCAAATCTAAAAAGATCTCACATTTATTGCGAGGCTTGGACAAATATAATAAACCAAAATTGTTAAATGTTATTTATTATTGATGGAAGATGGCAAATATCTTACAACTGCAAATAGCCTAAGCAGGTTGTCATTTAGTCGAGCACTCGCTGCTCTTACAGGCTGGTCAGTTCGTGTAGTCGTTGTAAGGCTCATTAAAAACGATTGAAACTTCCGCACAGGCCGAGCCACAGTTTATTGCTAAAGAAAGAATAGTTTTGAGACGACATATACAAATAGCCACAAAATGCACAATATATAGATCGGTCATATCTGGATGTATGTATGTACATTCATGTATAGTTTTCAAAGTATGTTTGTGGCACAAATTATGGTTTGATAAACTTAAAAATAAAAAAAACAAAACAAAACAAACCCAAAACTCTGCTCTGTACAGTCAGTGCCTTTGTTTGAACGAGGCCGTCGCACAGTCAGCCAGTGATTGGAAACTGGAATCGGGCATGGGGGACTTTAATTTTGTGGTAGGAGAGGGTGCCATGCCACCCCCATCCCAACCACAGCCCCCCCGCTTCTCTTGAAACGTCAACGGCTGCTTGCTCATTGTGCATTAATTAAGGCGATTGTGCGACAAAGTTGTCCAACTATAAACAAAAGCGTCCAAAAATGTTAAATGAGGATTTGCATATAAAGTCAGCGACGGGTGATAAACAATTGCCGAATATCAAAAAAAAACTGTTTACCCACAAAACAATGGGTGTATGTCGAGAGGGGGCGAGGACAAAGGGTTTGGTCTATCAATAATTGTGCTATGCTAATCAATGTGTTTAAAATGGATTGATATATGTATTATTTTTTTAGATGCCACATGATAATAAAAATGATAACGTTTATTGAAAGTTGAATAAATTTTTATCGAATGACCGCGAAACACGAAAACAATCACACACACACTGATACAAGGAGAGGTAGAGAGAGAAAGATATAGTCAAAATTTAATCAACTTAAGAGAGAAAAAGAGAGAAAGAGAGAGAGAGAAAGATAACACGAGTCAACGATAAATGATTTACTATAAATAACTAAGAAGAAATTAACACTAATTAATTGAGCCCAGACGAGTGAGGCAATAAAACACTATTCAAATGTAAAGCAAATATGAAAAATCGATGAGAAGCTTTTCAATTTTCTCAAATCCGTTGATAATGATGGGGTTGGGACCGCAATTGGTGAGCAGTGGATGGGGGCGTGCCTCGACAATTACTGAAAAGCTGTTCACGACGAGTGAACTTTGTTGGATATTGTTTTTGAGACCAAAGCGGAGTTTATTTATATTATCAGGTTATGGATAATTATCAATCGAGCGGCTACACATATATAATGAAGAGATCAAAGATCCAAATGATGGCAATGACGAGTCTGTGATGAGACTATGGAGATACATCAGTTACCTTTAAGTACAAAATGAATACTACCTGGAACAACAACAATAAAACCATATATGAAGCGCTCGATTCTGTTGATGATGAGTGGAATACAAAATATAATATAGATGTGGTGTGGGGATTTTCTGCGACAGGTGATGATTGATATATGATTGATATATACTGAGAATGAGAAACTCGCTCACTCAACTCAGAAACATGGCATACAAGATGCTGATGATGAGGTGAGCAATCTGAACAACAAAACCTGTTGCTATCAAATCAGAGGCAACTGCCAGTGAATCGTAACGAAGCGGAAGGGCTTCTGGAAGTGGACATGTTTCTTGAAGTATTTTTGGAAATATAAATCATATATATATTGATGTTGTTTCAGGTTGTTGATAGCTATCTGAAATGTAGACACTCTACAGTAGACTTATCCATGCTTATCATTTAATTTGATATGAAAATCGATTCAGTTTTTATAAACTCATCGAGCAACAAAGATTATCAAGCAACAAAGATGTTCTCAGCATACAAAAAATGTATTAAATATGTCCTCGAATCCAACTGATCAAGTGTAAATCGATTGAGAGTCGAGGATATTTACAGGCACAAATATAACACTATTGATGGTTATAATACAAAATGACACATTTTATGGCTGTCAAATGTAAATACTTGGTTTTGTTTGGGTGTTCGCAAAATGTGATAAATTTGCACACTGATTGCAGCAACAACAAATTGAAATGGACAGCACACTAACAAGAGTTGTAAGAACTTGGCAATCAAAGCCGCCTCGTCAAGTTTTGTTTACATTTCACAGTAAATTGTTATATTTTTTATTCTTTTCGCAAGACAACATAAAAAAAAAACAGTCAACCAAAACAAACAGAAAACAAAAAACAAAAAAACAAAAAAAAAAAACCATAACAATAAATCTGACGGCAAACAGAGGAACGACAAAGACAAAAGACGAACCACAAATAAACATAGAAAAGCCAGAAAATACAACTTTTGATAGTTGGCTTTTAAATAAATAAAATAAATAAATTGTGTCGAAAATTCACCCATACACCCATACACACACACACCCATACACCCATACACACACATGCACATGCACACTCATGCAACACTGTTGTAGCTGTTATGCAATTTGCGGCCGCTTGAGGTCGCCATGATCCATGCTGATTCGCATTTATGCAACACGTTTGTTTAGCTTGGAATTAGAATTACAATTCATGCGACATTTCACGCGACATTTGTTTCATGCCAACCTTTTGCAAATTACGCAATGTTGAAGGTCATCATCAAAGTACTTGCAAAATAAAACGAATATATATATAGAGATATGATCTGCCGCGTAGCCAGTTCTACTCTATGCAGCCCCATGCAGCTCATTCTTAAAAAATACGACAATTGGAAATTTAGAAATTGGAAACACTTTCATTTGGAATACTAATTTAAATTGGTGCAGTATAAAATCTTTCAGTCGTTTAGTTGATGTTAGTTATAATACAATTTGTGCTCATATCAAGTCAATCGTTCCACTTCGATTGGCATTGCCTGACATCCCAATTGTTTCGACTCTAGCATCAGCCGTGTGCATAGGTATTTGTTTTGTAATAGTCGTAATACTCATAAATTGCTTAAGTTGTGGGCGATTCTCACATTCCAATTGCATAGTCTGACTTGTTGTTGACCCTAACCGAGCCCCGATCCCTCGTCACGTGCCCTCCTCCTACTTTCCCAGTTCCGTAACCCAGTTGAATTTCGCTTTTTCTTATGCTGTCATATTTATTTATTTATTTTATTGAGGGCGCGCCTGGACAATTGCAACTTTTAATTCAATTTGATATGTTAATTTGCTCGAACAATCGCAATAGAAGCTCGAACAATCCGGCAAGCAGATACAATACTTTGAGAGGAGCTAGGATTGCATTTTAAGGTACGGAATTCGTTTACTTACATTGCATTGTATTCGCTACAATATAACTTGGACACCTTGCAATATAGTAAACGGTTTCAGGTTGTCAACCCTCTTGCAACTAGTCACACTTTCCACATCATTTCAATTTGCAGGTGCGCAAATGTTTGCTCTTTGCGTCATGCCCCAACGGAAGGTATTTGTAATTCTTTACGGATTACGCAACGTGGGAATTGTATCAAGCGGGATTACACTTCAAACAATCTTTAACTGGTCGCTGATTGAATTACTACACTCAGAAAACTACACTTACTACAATAAGACATCGAACTGACATCCTGGTTTCCAGATATAATTTCTAAGCTAAACAATTTAAACTGATTGATTTTTCTACATTTTATAAAAACTTTACGTTTTGAATAAATATCAATAAATATCAATGCAAACCATTAATTTTAAATTTATTTTTATCTTGGTTCCTCTACCACATCCCCAGATAAAAATAGCCCTGATTTTTTTTCTAGCGTAAGCAAAAAAAATCTAAATCATGCCACGAGTGGCACAGTCTGTGGCGCAGTTATAATCCGATATGATGCGAGAGTCGCACGAATTTCGACTCAGATTTCAGATTGCTGCAATGGGATGCTATAGAAGTGTTCCATCTAGTAATACCTTAAAGCCATGAAGCTGTAGAAGCGTTGACTCAACATAAACAAAAATATATTGTTTGCCACGTGCTCGAATGCGCGGACGAGTGCCTGTGTCCGGGCTTGTGCAACGCATGCGAGTCTGTTCATTGGCATCTGTTGATGCACAAAGTCAAGCAGGGCACAACAAATACAACACAACCCAACGCAACCACAGAGATTCAGTACATTGCCCACAATACAGGGCATGCTTGAGGGATGCGACCGCCTTTCAAGTTAACTTATCTAGGATGATCAACAAAGAGTGCACAACTTTTGAAAATGCGCACAGACGGAATAAAGAACCGAATTTATGTGACAGTAAATAATCGCTACAGTGAAAAATGTATATGAATGTACATAAGCTGATAGCACTAAAGTGAGAATATCCAATTAACAAACAGTTGAGAGAGTAAACATTCCACTATTCAAATATAGCCATGTTTGACAAAAAATGAAGAAAAATGCATCGCAACGAGCGTTTACTGTACTTACCCATAATGCATAGACATAGATTTGTTTCAACGTTTGTGTTTTTCATTTCAAGCACTGTTTATTTTTAGCTTTATAGCACTTTACAAACCATTTATACTCATTTATAGAATATCATAGTGTGTTGTGAATAAAACATCAAAGATCCCAAATTATACACCGCATTTTTCTGTTATAAAGTAATCAACTAAAGCATGAATCGATATATATGTAAAATTAGATATCTCAAGAGATCTACATATCTGTGACATGAGTCTCTGCTATCGAAGGGCATTTCAACTTCATCAACTCGATGTTAGATTTCTTGTAGTTATTTTTATAGCGCGTTGCTTCAATCTCAACTGTTTTCTCAGGAGTTCTCCGGTTGAGGTTCGGGTTTTGGGTTCACTTGTTGTTTGCGTACGTCTGACTGATGTGTAGATAGAGACCATTCAGTGGAGCGGGTTTGGCAGGGGGTTGGGGGCAATTAGATAAGATAAACAAGGAAACATATTTGATGAATTTCTGTTTTTTTTTCGTAATTGTTGTTGTTTTGCTTTATTCAAAAATCGTGTTTAAAATAATATGGATTTTATAAAACTTAGCTTACGGCCTGTGGCGCATTTACACACTCGATAAATCGAGAAATCGATATTTAAAAATATATTTATCAAGCTGGCTTGTAAATGTGCGCACTTAAATCTATTAAAATTGTATTTATCTTTTAGCTGTTGTTTATTATTTGTCTTTTTTTTAAGCTTTTACAATTTTTTTTTTTTTTTAATATTGCTTTTGAGTCTTTCATTTTATATAGCTAAAATGTATGATTTATACAAAAATATTTTTTTGCTGCTTACAAAATTGTATAAATATTATTTGTATTTTTATTTCATTTTTGTAGATAAAAAAATTGCGCTAAACTAAAATGGCCTAAAAACTAAAATATAAATGCTACAAAAAATATGACAAAAATTGCAATTGGAAAAAAGTCTAAATTGCTGGCGAAAAAATTGCTAAAAAAAAAATTAATTAAAATAATGATTATTATTTTTGATGTTTGATAATGTGAGCGTTTGCAAAAAAAAAAAATGTAATAAAATGGTTATCATTTTATAATAATGTTAAATAATATATATATATATATATATATATATATACTTTTATATATATATTTATAATAATTATTATTGTTGCTTTTATTGTTGTTGTTGTTGTTGTTGTGCTTGTTGTTGGCATTTGCAATTGAAGCCCATAGCTCATCGCTCATTTGTTTACTAGGCGTAAATTATTGTGTTTATTTTTTTATTTTTCGTTTTCGTTTATTATTCAATTTGTTTATAAATTTTATAAACAGCTTAATCAATGATCACAACTCTTAGCATAAATATTAATCGCATGTGGCATTTGCATCATTAATATATATGTATATATGTATCTCTAATTATATATCTATGTGTCTGTAGATACTTGCATAGGTGTATCATGTATGTATGCTTTACATATAGTGTATGGTTTATAAAAAATATTTCTCAATACGCTGTTAGTACAAAAAAGAATAGCGTATAAAAAATGCTTGCACTTTGTTTTTGTTTCTGTTGTTGTCTTTCATGCTTCACTTTTGTCTTTTGTCTTTTATCTTTTATTGTTAATTTGTATTTCCTGTTACGCTTCCTTTAGTTTAACCGTTACTTTATTAGCAGCCTATGTGAAATTATAAACTAACAATTAATGATTGTCGTTGGCATCTAAACAGCTGCCTAATCCAGGGGATGGTGGAAGTGGGGGGAGGTGGGTTTGTGTTATGCGAAGTGATTTGGGTGTGGGTGTGGGTGTTGGTGGGTGGCTAGTACTGTTGCATTGTTATCTCTTGCAATCGTTTTTACGCGTTTTGCATATTGCTCAAAACACGTTAAACTTTAACGGTTACCATGGAATTCATTGATATGTGTTCATTAGCTCAAAAGGCAAACGCCCGCTTCAATTCGTGTCATTTTCATCATTTTCTTCAAAGTTTGGCTGCGTGAAACTGTGAAAAGAAAGAAAAAATAGAAGAGTTTATCACATGAGTTAAATACGTATATTTTAATTCAACCACTTCAATTTTGAATAATGATGTACAAATCATGTTTTCTGATAAGGCGAAATGAAATTTAAAAAATAACTTTTGTAAAGCTGATGAATTGGCGATAAAAGGATAACTAAATGCAACCAAATAAATCGAAGAAGTAAACTAATATAAATTGACAATTCTATTAAAGTCAAAGTTACATATATATATATATATATATTGCTTAAGCAAGCTGATGGCCAACGTGGCGTATACGTTATTTGTCAGCTCTGCTTCTCGTTCTTCTTGCTCTTTGATATTTCACACTAAACTTTGCCACAATTATTAATGGCAATTATCTTGGCTATGTTTGCTTCTATTGTTTGGCAGTCTTCGGCTAATTGAAAGTAATTACTGCAATTAAAAACACAATTCTATAGAAATGAGACTCTTCATTAGTCTGAATGAATATTGTGAATATCTGCGGCACTCATTTGTGCGTGCCCATTGCAACAACAACAATACAAAGAGAAAAAAAACAAAAAAAAACAAAAAAAAAACAAAAAAAGAACTATATAGTCTGCTTGTGTGTTTTTCATTAACATTTTCATTTTCGTTTTTCGCGTGCCAAACGCTTTCTGAAGGCTGCCTCATTTCTCATTTACAATTAACTGAATACACTCATTCACGAGTGTTCCGTGAACATTCAGCTGGGCAGCTTTGTGCTTTACAAACACATGGATATAGCTACCCATTCATTGATACCTCAAATTGGCGGACACAGATCGTTTATATCTATCTATCTATATATATATATATCTATGTGTGTGTTTGTTGATTATCATGAGGCTGAACTGCACAATATATAAATTGTCGGTGTTGTCTTTGTCATAGCCATCAAAGGCCTGCAAAAAGGGGGGAGGTACGCCTCAATATCCTATCTGAACTAAGGGGATTTCAAGAAGATAGAAAAACATATATATATATATATAACTTGAACTGTTCATTTTGATATGAAATCTTAGATTTATTCAACAGCCACTAAAACAAAGCGTAGGAGTTATCTACAAGTAGGTATACTAAAAATGTCTTAACAATCGAATGAGAAACTCAAAAATGCTGTAGAAAACAATATTAGTACACAGAGAAAAAAACAAGTTAAAGCAATGATTTTTTTTTTTTTTTTTTTTCAGATGCTAGCATTAATTGGAACTTAAGAGTATAATTCTTAGTGTGTGCGTGTGTGTGTATTTGAAAGCTGAAATGTGTTCGGGTGATCTAAGAAAAATGTGTGCCAATTACAACACATTTTCATTTGAAATACGGCCGTCACAAGCACCCCGCCACCCAGACAACCCCATCAAGCTAGCCATCAGCATCTCTCGTTTCAGTATATTTTTGTGCCTTATCAGCGAGGCCCGATTACTTTTTGAGTAGTGTTACGTGTCTCTGAAGCGAGAGCGAGACGGACGGGGCAGAGGAGAGGATGGGAGAGCGTTGATAAGATAAGATACGTCACAGTGACATGTTGCGGGGAGGGGGAGCAGACGGAATTACATGTTGCCCAACTTATAATTCGCATTGTGTGTGCGTACAGAAAATACATTAAACACAAAACTAAAGACGTAGACGAAGATGGAGAGAAAGAGAGAGAGAGAGAGGGAGAGAGAGAGAGCAGAGTGAGCAGCGAAAAAGAGAGACAGAGAAAGAGAAAGACACTTGAGTAACTAGTGTTGATTAGAAAATGCCTAGAAATGAGCAGTTTTTTCTTCTTCTTTTTTTGACAGCGTGACATAAAAGTACGCACGATATATCAAATTATACGAAATTGATTAATAAATAAACGCAAGAGCCAAATACAAAATATTACAATCTTAGCTGTCGTAGTCATTCAGATGAGTGGTGAAGTGATTAGTTTGGCTAGTTTGATTGTGTTTGTGTTACATACTTTGATGCCGGCCTGCTTAAGACTTTGCTAACTGTATTGAAAAGCTGTCGAATCGTGTCACGCGATCATCTCTGTTGAGGAGTTTCTTTTAATTAGCGCAACGATTTCTTTTGGCCACAGCATTTGTGTCTTGTTGGCAAATGCGCCCTCGCGATTGCCCTGAACTTGCGTCGGTTACCCTACTCCCCCTCCCCCGCTGCCCATGTGGCTGGAGCTCCTAATGCTGGTGCTGGTCAAACCAGTTTGCATGCAGATTCAGCAACTTTGGCTTCAGCGACAGCGACAAACTTAAACCGAAACTACAAGTCTGGAATGTGGCTTGAAGTGCGCAAGCGAGACGGGCATACACAGCCTTCCAGCGCGCAGGCGTAACGGTCGCTATTGACATCTCGCTTGCGCATGGGCTCAAGTCGACTTTGGCTGCTTGCGTTACGCTTAAATCAGCGCGTAACACCAGCAGTGCGCCTCTGCGAGTGCGTGAGCCCATTCTCTTGCTCTCCTTCTCTCTCTCTCGTTCTCTTTTTCTGTTATAAGAATCTCTCTGCTGAAGCTTGAGCTGCTGTAGTTTGAGTTCAAACTTATTATTGTTTTTTTTGGCTTTCTGTTTTATGTTGTGTGTATTTTCATTTATTGATATTTTCGTTGTGGGTTGTGCGTCTGCAATTTTTTCGTATGTTGTAAGCAAAATAATATATTTATGTATAAAAAAATAGACAGTAATAATAATTACAACTAATAATAAATGTAAATGTAAATCAAACAGACAAATTTTACAGACCAAAAAAAAAATAATAATCAAAAATTATAATACAGTGGACGCTTGTTAAATAAAACTGTTGCAAATTAAATGACTCAAATGAGAAACTCTTATTTTGAGAACATGTTGGTATTGTCATCTTTAGATTTGAAACAATTGTGAGTGTTGCATTTTGGAAAACTATAAAAAATTATGAATAAATTAAAAATAATAATATATATTTTACAATCATTAATATTGTCACTTTTCTTCTTTTTTTTTTCTTGGTTTTTTTGTATAGAAAATTTGGAATTATGCACGAATTCAATTTGCGAGCGACCACTGTAATTGGCTTTACATAGTTGAAATGTTTACGAACTAGTGTGTTTACTGTGAGCTATTACTAAATGTCTTTTGTGGCATGCACAACTCTTGAGCGCGTTCTCTCGCTGACTCGCTCGCTCTCTCTCCCTCTCTCTCTAGCTCTCTCGCTCTCTACCTCTCATTCATTGTTGCCCTAACTCTAATTTTAACAGAGAATGGCTCTGTAAAACAGCTACAGGTTATTAGCTAAGATCGTTTATATATATATATATATATATATATTTAATAAGTATATATGTGTGTATGTGTGTGCGTGCGTGTGTGTGTGTGTGTGTGTCGTGTGTTACTACTAAAATTGCTGGCAGGGTGTGTAGTGTGAGTGGGTTGGGTTTGGTTTTTAGGGGGTTGTTCAACTTACGGCCGCTGGCACGCTGCCCGGCCTAGCACAAGGGGGTGGCCCAGGTCCGACTCCGTCTCCGTCTCCGACTCCGACATCGATTTCTCTTCTTCGTTTTAGTGATTAGGCGTCGAATGGCTGCTTCTGAGGACTCTGACCATCGCCGCCCATTTCGCGCGACAAATCCGATATCACCTCCTTGTAGATCAATGGATCGATATTCTTGCTTAGCTGATAGAGCAGGAACCAATCGCCGATGTTGCATCGATTTGCCACCGTTTCGACCTCATCGCTTTCGGACAGGCGTGATCGGGCGCGCAGCAGCAGGTGACGCAGTTTGGGGCCGATGACGACAGCGATGCGGTAGACAAGCGATATGCCCGACAATATGCTCAGGAAGATGAGCCAGAACCACAAGAACACATAGATCTTCTCGTTGACAATATTTAGGGGTAGCACACAGAGGCCGTCGAACTTTTGCACGCCGCCAGATGGACCGTATTTGTGGAATGTACATTTGGTGACTTTTGGAAAGACCTTTGCCATGGGATCGATACGATCGTCGGGCTCCATTTCGGTAAATTTGATCACATCGCTGCCATAGGTGCTGAACTCGCCATCCAAAAAGAAGTCCACAAAATAGATCTGTCCGATGACATTGACAAAATTGAGTGCCTCACAGACGAAGAAACGGAATGCATAGAAATTGTGACGATTCAGATTGCCCATAAAATATTCGACGAGTATCTTCTTGCGATCGTTTTTACACTCATCATTCACAATGGGACTGTTGAGATCCATGACCAGCATCTTAAGTCGGCCGCCCTCCCACGATTTCCATAGATAACGCGGCACATAGAACAATATGGCCTGGAAGAATAGGACAAAGCAGACCCACTGATAATACTTGTGGTACTTGACCTTATCCTCGCCCTCCACATGGGAGCCAACGCCAGGTTGGACAACATCCCGTCCGGTGACGCCAGTCAGACGCTCGGGCACCGTAAACGTTGAATAGATCCAGCAATAGGTGTCCATCACACCGAGTGGTATCTCATCGACAATGCAATCGATCGGATCACCAATATATTGGCGTGAGGTGACCAGCAGCGAGAATGCGATCAATATGATCACAGTCGCCTTGTAATGCATGCGAAACACATTGTTATCGATGCACACCTGATCGATCTTTAGCAGCCCCTTAACGGAGCCGAATACATCAAACATTTTCGCACTTTAGTCGTTCAGTTGACGACACGATATGTTTAAAAAAAAAATAAATAATACAATTTGTTGATGTTTTTGTTTCGTTGGGTTTTGCTGCCCGACTGGATTGGATTGATTGGCTTAATGTTCTTGTTGTTGTATCTGTTGTGTGTTATTTAATAATTATGCTGATTATTGTTATTTATTTATTTGTTGTTTATAGTTTTATTGCTGCTGCCACACGTCACTTGTCCAACATAACGCTTGAGAATGCACCCAGGGCATATGCGTGTGCACATCTGGCGGGCCGTAATGAGCCGTAACTGTTTCGTGCAGGCTCAAACTCGCCGCTGCTCCGTGCTGAACTGATCTGAAGAAAGTACCTCGAGTGTATTCGAGTAGACAACGCTCTCCGCGAAACAAAAAAAAAAAAGAATCAGAAGAGGAAGAACAACTAAATTGAGCGTCGTGCAACGTGGTGTGCGTGTTGTTGTTGTTGTTGTTACTGCTGTTGCTGCTACTTGTGTTGCTATTGCTGTTTATCGGCCAGATAGACAGACAAAAAAAAAAAAAAATAATAACACAGACAGTGGTTGTGGTGTGTATTTTGGTTTTGTATTTAAACGCCGTCACAGCAGCGGGCACTAAGCGCACTCTTCGGATATAGAATTCAAACTGAGCCCAAACTTTGGAGTAGCGGGCAGCGAGAGAGAGCGCAACACTCATACAGCATAAAAAGTGAGCGAGAGAGGGAAGCCAAGCAGGTCTCTTGCGCTCGAGTCGTTTTCATCGATGTGTGCGTGTGCTCAATGCGAATGAGTGAGTGAGTGAGCGAGCGAGACAGATAGAGAGAGAGAGAGAGAGAGAGTTGTTCGTGTTTGTGGTCCAGATAGAGAGAGAGAGTTGTTCGTGTTTGTGGTCCAGGTTTTTATGTTTGGGGTGGATCTTGTTGAGTGCGCGCTTTGAGTGCACACACACACACACGCACTCGCAAACACACAGACAGAGAGAGAGAGAGAGAGAGAAAGAGAGAGAGAGAGAGCTTTGCCTTCGTTTCTGCAGTCAGACCTGTTTTTTTAATATTGGATTTTTGTTGTTTTATGCTGTTGGCAGAGTGCAAACTGTAACATGATTTAGTGGAGGCATCAGCAGCCGCGTTCAAGACTCAAGCGCTAACTGGGAGCTGAATCGCGTCTCTTAAGTCGGCAACAGACACACACACACACACACACACACACACACACACACACACATTGGGGAAAAGCGTACGGCAAGTGGGGGTAAGTGAGGGCGGCAGTGGGGTCAAGTGGCATTTGAATGGGCAAGGGGTGCCCGTGACTCAATGATGCCACACTTCAAATGTCGCCATTTTCTAATTCCAGCTTAGTCTTGGCTAATGCATGCACACACACATACAAGCAAATATCTCTGAATATTTCTACCAATTTCTGGCCAAATGCAGTTGCACTTTTGGCTGCCAGCTGCACATCTGGCAACGCTGCCCGTTCATACCCTAACCAAAAGATCAGCCAGCTTACCATAGTCTGGCAATGTTGTGTACGTATTGCTGACTTTTGACTGGCAACGCTGTCTAAAATGTTCTGATCCTTAAAACTTGTAATTTTGAATGCAGCCCATCAACAAATATTCCCATCAACATGTTCGACAAAAGGCTGAAGTAAAGTGAAGTAGGCATAGATATTTGCATATAGGCTTTTACACAGCGGAAACTCTCATTTGCAGACCATTTGTTCAATTTGCATAATTTTTAAAGTGCAATGTAAAAATGGTTTTCGATACTTATAACTTTTAAACTGTTTTAAGACTGATAATATTACCAAATAAATTTCTACATATTGAAATTGCAGGATATAACTCAAAAATCTTTATTTTTTGAAGTTGTGAAACATTCTGGCAACGCTGAAGCATAAACTGCACCTATTTATGTAACGCTCATCAAAGAAGATGAAGATGAAGCCGAAGATGAAGATGAAGACACAAACACAGATGAATATGAAGAGTTCTCGGAACTCGTCAATTGAGTGTGGAGTGGAATCTCCATTCCAGCAGCGCCCAGCTTCAGAGTCCATCGGCTGCACAATGCACAAAAAAAACAAGTTACTGCCAAATACATAGCACATATATATGCATATATACATATGTATATATATATATATATATAGATATATCGGTGTGTGTTTGTGTGTATCTGTTTGCGAGTTTATATGCTTATATATGTCGCTGCAGTACGTATGCTAGAGATATAAAGACGAAGAGTCGGAGACACATAGAAATTTTTATCGCTGCTGCTTTCACTGCCTGATGTTTGCCTTCAAATTGTTATTTACCTGTCGCGTCTCCTGATAATGGCCAGTAATTACAAAAATGACAGAGTTTTCTGGTTTTCTTTTACCTGCCTGCCCTGGCATACCTACCTACCTGTATCTGGATCTGTACATGTATCTTTTTTTTACCTTTCGTTATGCTTTCAATCTGTGCCATCGATAGACACATTTAAGCGCTCAATCAATGGATTTTCCAGTTCGCCCTTATATATTAAACCACTCAATGCGAACACACACAAGTATTAATGTGTGCATAGCGTGTGTGTGTGTGTGTGTGTATACAGCCTACATATATGTGTCGGAACCGGCTGACTACCTGTTACACTCGTTTCTTGGTCTTTTGGTCTTCTATACGTGCGACCACTACTCAATCTTTGAATTGTTTAGCCTGCTCCCAGCGACCATAAATTATTGGCCTGTTCGAACCACAGCTGTATTAACTTAGCTTACTATCTTAATTCCAAATTAAATGCCACAACAAATGTTATATATGATTATATTGTCCCCTCTCTCTCTGTATCTCCCTCCCCCCTCTCGCTGTCTATCTATATCTCTCTCAGATCCTTATCAAAGCGATTGTCCGCTCTAAGTGCTATATATATATTACCCAATATTTTGCAAGTATATAATTCTCAAGAGTTTCCGTTTGACATTCACTTCACTCAAATCAAATCCCTAGGGTAAAAACAATCTAGCTTAGCAGCTTATCACGTTTCTTTTTGTTTCGAAATTTTAAGACATTGCCTGTAACGAAATTAATGGTATCATAATTATGAATCAAAATAATATATATATACAGCGAAATTCGAGAAAAATGTAAATTATAGTGATTAAATTCGATCAATATTATGCACAGTACACAGTATCCACAATGGATTTGAACATTTGTTCAAGGTCTAAACAGCAAGGTATCCAGATATTAATATTGGTGCTAATCATGTGGCAAATAGATATCAAATTTGAAGTGATTATTAAAGTATCGATTTGTTACCAATTAATATTGGTTAGCCCATTACAACGTCTAATGTTTAACATAGATATCTTTAATTTGATACGCCCACTACAAGTCGTACCAGCCATAAATCCATTAGATACATTGCCAAAATTTATGGCACTTTTTCGCGAGGCTGTCGACCGCTGGCCACTAATGGCCGGACGGACAGACATATCGCTTATAAGATGTGTGAAGGCGATGGGAGGGAACTCGTCATTTTTGGCATAAATCAAATTGACGCATCAAACATCTCAATTTGTGGGGATTGTTGTTTGATTATTTGATTTGTCGATTGACGCTGCTCAAATTTCGCACCATCCCACAAAATGTTGCGCTTAAGCAAATCTGGCAAAATTGGAGATAAGACGCTTGAATCTCGGCATAGATTCTTACTGTCTTGTATATAAATTGGCAAATGGAGTATTCTGGTTATGTGCAAGGTAAATGGCGGACAGAAGGTATATTTAGGCCAGAATCAACAGCCGAGTCAAGCTAGCCAAGTCCACCTGTATGAACAGCAGGATCTCAGAAACTATAACAGCTAAAGAATAGAGAATATAATGTAATTTCTTGTAAGGCTGGATTCAGGGAATTCCCGTAGCGAGCTCACTCAACAACAGCATTAAGTTTCTCACTCTTGCATTTCAATGTTACCACGTACAGATGGTGTTTTCGGCACATTTTGCATTTCAGCATGATTCAATCTTTCAATCCGCGAATTTTGATCGCTTAGTCATTGCGGATTCACCGAAAAAATCGCTTAATGCGTCATACACTTGGCCAGATCTTAAAGTCTTTAAGCGCTGAATTCGCTCTTTCGTTTTATTTGCTGTTTTTTATTGCAACTCATTTCTCCTGTGATCTATTTGAGTCATTACCTAATCATCCGTTTAGTTTTCGCAGCTGGCAATTAACTATTTATAAAATACTTGTAGGTATATAAGTATATATACATATATATATATATATATATATTGATGCCCAATCTAATCAATTATTTTTTGTCTAGCGCCTCTTTTTTTTTAATTCCTATTGCAATATGCGCACTTCAAAAGCAACTTTATCATGCATAACGGTTAACAAAGACGCTCCCTTCTTCAACACCTCCACGTTTCTACATATCATATCGTATATGGGTTAATATAATTGATTATTTTTGATGACTTCACAACAGTTACGTATGCAAATTGTTTGTATGAGTAACGAATATTAATAGAATGTGATTATATGTTATTAAAGTTTACAGAAATTCGATTCCTAACTTTGACAAATTTTGGTGCTTTGTAGATTGATTTTATGAGGTATGCATACAAATAAATGTAGTTCTGAATGCATAGCTTTACACCGCATCGAGTTTTGGTATGACAAACATTTTTCTTTGGTTTTTGTTTCTGCCAAAGTTACTCAACATTAAATATATCATATCATAAAAGTATCAGTTACTAAGTTTTATAAAGAAAAATGAAACACATTCAATTTCAAAGAAAAGTTTACTGTCTACTATTGATAATATTATCACTATCAACTGAATCATACTGGGCAAGGAATTAAGATTCTATGTAATTGGTATGTGACATTTATAAATAGATATGTTCTAATAATTGCTTTGCAATTAGCTTAGCCTTTTCCACATGTTTCGCTATTTTATGGATCATTGTGCAATTATTTCAGTTAGTTTTGAAAATGCTTTCACTTTTTGAGCAGATCTTGTTGCAACTTGTGCAAAAATTGGGAATGCGTTCTTTTCACAACAGTTTGTTGTTAATTTTGCTGGCGCTTGTTGAGCTTATTGTAACTGTATCTTTAAATGAATTATTTTTAATTATTTTATTTTTTTTTTGCATATATTTTTTGTTTTTGTTGTTTTGAAATTTTGTGCATGCCTTGCATGAATGGTTTGCATTTCGATTTCTTTTGTGCTTGGCAGTAATCAAATTTCGCCTGTAATTTAATTCAACTATGAAACAGATGCAGCAACAACATCGAGGGTACACAGAGGGGCAGAGTCTACTGCTTACTATGGCCTACGGTGGTAAATGCACGTTGTCGCAATCATCGCAACTCACTTCCATCAATCAATGAACTTTGTCGCACCTGACGGTTACTAACGGGGAAATGTTGAAATAAGCAACAATCAATTTTAAAAACACTAATTAAAAGTAGAAAGAAGAGGAACAATAGCAAACGTTGCACAGTGACGCACTTGGACTTTTTTCCCTCAACAATCATATCTCGTAAACTAATGAAGAATTCTTTACAGTTGTCAGGGATTATACGGTTCTTTAATATACAGTGTTTCAGACCTTATTTCGACCAGTGTGTCTAGCAAAAAATTTTAATTGCCTGTCATAAAATAATTATACATTATCAAAAATTCCAAGGACCGATGGCAGTTAGATATATTAACCATCAAAATTAATATATAACCCCAATAAACTGGGGTTTCCCCACCTCCTAGGTCGGGTTATGTATAAAAGTACCTTAACATATGGTCAGATTAAGCTTAAACTTATTTCGAACCGTTGCATTATGGACACCTGGGTGCCATAAAACCCGGATTTTTTGTGGAAACTGTGCGCCGGGTTCTGCGCAAGCATGACTTTAATGCCCGAGTACCACAGAAGAAGCCCTTTATAAGCGCAAAAAATAAAGATTAGGATGACGTTCGAGAGACTGTATGCTCTCAAACATAGATTTTATGCTTTCCACGCTCAAAAAAAAATCGCCCCGAATTCTAGAAACTCGCTATTTTTTTGGCACAAGAACCCGGGATTTTCTTTCCTAATTCAAATTTTTAACTCAATTTTGAGAACTTAAAACAATAAGATGCATTTAATTTAAAAACAAAAAAAAGTATGCTTTTAACACGACGAAAGAAAGTCTTGAAAATCATAATCAATATTAGAGTTAAGAGGCTTAACGTTTCAGGACTATAATTATTAGATACCAATTCCTTCCTTTTTATCCGTAGCTCAATTTACCATACAAACTAATGATCTAATTATAACAATCTTTGAATATCAAAATCTATAAACCATTCTCTATTAGATGCATTCATTCAATTTGCGACATCCTTTTTCCTGACAAAATGTGGATTTTTGAGAACTTTTTTGGCTTGGTGCCACCATTGTGCGTCAGCAGCGGTTCTTATCTGGCCAGGGCCCTTAGAGGGCCACCAGTCAACCTACTGAAATGTATGTACATTCTCGCACAGAAACTAAATTTTATTCAGCTGCGAATGCATAACTTGCTTCTATCGGTGACTATGGACATGGCCAATCTTATCCGTCAGAAGTTTACGTTATTCTTTTAGGTTATTTTGCCACTAAGCTTATATACACACCTAAATAACTCAGATAAGTGAAACTCAGATACGGAGCTAGATTAAAATATGAACAAACACATAAATAAGAATAAATTAAGGTAGAAGTATACAGATGAAGACCACATTGCAGAAAGTGACTCAGTTGTAGTTAAGTTATATCCAAAAGATACAAATTAATAAATAAAAAAAAATATAGCTAAAGCTCTGAATCTCACATATTTTGATGAATAAAACTACAGATTCTGGTCATTTCGAGAGTTATTGTTATAAATATAATAATAACTGAAGGTACTATAAAGAAATGAACTCAAAGTGCGATAACGAAACATAATTTATTATAGATAAACATGCAAACAGTCACAGATAAGAAATACAGTTAAGTTTTAGACAGAATTTAGAGCTCTAATTATAAATGGGATTGATGCAGATTCCGATTTTGTATCTATAATTTCCGATTCAAAGACAGAAGATACCCGTGGCACAATGAATTGAGAAATGTGATACAATCTGATTTATTGATTCTTTATTATCTGCATACACAGTTCGAGATGCAGATACGGCCAAAAGTTTATTAATTATAACGGTGCTGTACAAAATAAATACTCGTAGATAGCAAAACAAGGGGATTCCATTCCTCTATCTGAATCTATACAGTCATTTCCTTAGATTCAAAAATAGAAAACCCATATAAAAATCAAGACGACACACTTGAAATGACAAACAGAGATAGTCTCTAAAAGAAAAGTTGTCTGCATTTTGTTGATTCCGTTATCTGTCCAAATTTTGGCTCCTCACGATTACTTGGATTCTCCCATTGGGCATTGACGCATTCGCATTGTAAATGTCGCATAATACCTAACTAGCTGGCTACGTGATTAGATTTTGGCGTGGAGCCGCATGCCTCATGTATTGTCTAAGAATTTTGATATTGTTCCTCGCATTGGCACTGTGCTAATTGGTTCCGCTACATACCAGATACCACACTATGTGCCTAGTACAGGTGAACATCAATCAGTCGTCACGCAAACACAAAAAAAAAATAAATAAAATAAAAGCAGAAGCCAGTAATCGCCAACCGTGATCCGACTAGACTAGACAACAAAACAGTTGTCGCAGCCCAAGTAGCTCGATCATTAACTCAATGGAAAGCACCCAACCCTGTGTCTATATCAATGTGTGTCACAGTTATCCAAACTAAAGCCGTGATAAGTGATATGGCACTCATCAAGTAGGTCAATTGCACAACTGATTCCAATGGAGTCACAATTCTCCTAATCTTGTTGTTGCTCTTCAATCAAACTAAAACCGTTGCCTATGATTGAGATTAAACTCGTTCATTTTTTTAAATACTTGTTTGGCTTTCAGTGAATTTAGTTTAAGTCACTTTTCTATTTTTGGGTATAAACTCATAACCCTCAATTATGTCTACCCCTATGAAAATTCTGATCACTTCTAGATAAGTTTATCCCAAATTTCAGTCTCTTTCTGGATGCTCAACGAAGCCCCAAAATTTCGCAAATATTTAAAATAGCTACCAAAAAGTGGCAATTGTCTCTCTCCCTCTCTCTCTCTCTCTCTCTCTCGCCCTCTCTCTCTCTCTCTCTTCAGCTATGCAAAACTTTGGACCACTTTCTTAGCTCTTTCTCCAAATCACATTTAGAGCTGTTTTCTTTGTTAAAATCTGCTAATCCTTAATTCTGTGCTGTGGGCCTGACAGGTTCAATTAAATCCAGCATTTTCCCATTTTAGTGGTAAGCTGTATTCAAAACAATACTCTTTTATCTTTGACTCTATTCCTCATAAAGTTGTAACAATCTCCCCTTTGTTGCTCGCACTGATCTGTGTCAATATTTGTATAGAATGCAGAGTCTTAAGAATCTCCAGGTCGTCAGCTATTGATTTTGACATGTCCAGAGATGTAAAGAGAGTATTAGCAATTAGCCAATCCTGCTCAACTCTTGTGGTCCTTACCTATCTTAAGACTCGCCTACTCTCTCCTATCGGGATGCTCTGCATTGTGCTAAGAAGCTAAAAGCTTATCTATTGAGCACACAGCTTGAGTGGCCATTTTCCCTCAAAAGCTACTTGGCTCTCTCTCTCTCTCTCTCTCTCTCTCTCTCTCCTCTCTCTCTCTCTCTCTGCGTGTGTTTGTACACTGAACAACAAAAGCTGCTAGTGCTTTCTGGCGTAGTTCAGCGTACACGACTAGAAGTTATCCTTTGAACAGGTCAAATACACAACGAAAAGAATACTTTTAATTTAATCTATTTCGATTGGGATTATACTTATATAGAGATATTTGGAATCTATGATGCTGATAGTAACCAGTCCTTGTGAGCTTTTGGCTCTTGCTCATTCTATGTTTACAGGGTATGCACACATGAAATACAAACGAAAAATGAAATGTAATACGTTAAACTCAATTAAATCTTTGTTGATTTTATAAAAGTATTATCTTATCTTGGAACATTTGGTGCTGCGGAGTGACTCGTTCTGGGATCAGGGCTGCAAGGCAGGCCGGGGTGTTGGCAGATTGATAAGTTGACTCCGCCTCGCTCGATCGGCTGGCCACTACTGCCTCAATTTTGTTCAGTTCATTGCCAAGAAGGCAGCAACGATACGAGGAGCCACTCGCAAGCAAATCCCTCACCCCTAAAAGAAAAAGAAAAAACAAAAAAAGCACAATTTGATCGCACATGGTCTAAAATCAAGTGTTGGACAGGGTTTAGCTTTTAGCTAGAAAGTTGGCATTATGTTGAACACTTTCAGTTCGGTTAGGCAATATCTTAAGTTTGATTTATCGCGTGTGATTATCGATAATATTGTGTTCAAGCTGCACTATCGATGGACCTTTGTGATGCTGCTCGTGGCAACCCTGCTGATCACCTCCCGCCAATACATTGGCGAACACATACAGTGCATATCCGATAGTGTGGTCGCGCCAGTCATAAACACCTTTTGCTTCTTTACGCCCACGTTTACAGTGGTAAGTTGGATCGTAAATTCTGGAGATTATTATTATTAGATCACAGATAGGATCGTTGGCTATAAAATAAAGATTTGTTATGGTTAATAAAAGAAGCCAAATTGAATCCAGAACAGATGTGTCTATTTTACCAAGACTGCAAAGTAAAAGCAGAAGATAAATTACAAGCAAAAACAATGTAGAAATATTTGTCGTTTCTCACTTCCAGCTCTGATTTCTCAATGTCATCTGTCTTTGCTTTACTGTACAGGTGCGTCACATGAACAACTCGGCGCTACGCACTGGCGCCATTTTTCAACCGGGCATTGGACCCTACAATCGCAATGAGGATGAAATCAAACGACACGCCTACTACCAGTGGGTGCCCTTCGTCCTGTTCGGTCAGTCCCTGTGCTTCTATCTACCGCACATCGCCTGGAAGAAGTGGGAGGGTGGACGCATTAAGGCACTGGTCTATGGTCTGCGTATGGTGGGCCTGACCAAATATCTGAAGCATGACAGCATGAGAATTGGCAAGCTGAATATACCATCCATGGCGGAGACGGAGGAGCGCGTGATTAACATTCGGAGGACAATGATTGATCGCATGCGCTTGAATCAGTCGTGGGGCGCACATCTTGTCTTTGCCGAGCTGCTCAATTTGATCAATCTATGCATTCAGATCTATTGGACGAATCGCTTTCTGGGCCGCCAGTTTCTCACGTTGGGGATTAAGGTGCTAAAGGAGCGTTGGGTCGATCAAATGGATGCACTCGACATCGTCTTTCCCAAGGTTACCAAGTGCACCTTCTACAAATATGGTGCAGCCGGTTCGCTGCAGAACCACGACACACTCTGTGTGATGGCTCTGAATGTTATGAATGAGAAGATTTTCACCATACTCTGGTTCTGGTATGCCTTTCTGACGGCTATGACCATATTGGGTCTCCTGTGGCGCCTGCTTACACTCTTCTTCTACAAAAAGTAAGTTGGCCCCGATATTTCATTACGTTTCTCAATCTAAGCCTATCCGAATATTTATGTTTTTGTTCTTTTAAACTCCTTTAAACTGTTGCATTACAAAGTTCCCCAATCCAAAGCATAGTCAATCTATTTACATATTTACATACTTACACTTTAACTCTTTTCGTTACATTTAAGAAGCTTAGGTCTATAAAGTCGTGAGTAACTGGGTCTCAAAAGTCTCCAGTTAACTAAGGAATTTTCGATAATTTCTCAAGACTTGAGGATATGAATCTTAAGTCCTTTCATACAAATCTATATAGTTATGTGATCTTTTGGGTTTCCAATAGATCACTTACTTTAACTTACTTAGTTTTCAATACAATCAATACACTTATATATATTTATTTATGTTGAACTCTCTCTTTCGTAGCGTAACCTTTAGTAAATGGTCGCTGTACTGGGCCAAGCCTGGCAAACTGGATGAATCGGATGTGAAGTCGGTTATTGAGAAATGTAACTTCTCCAATTGGGTGTTCCTATTTTTCTTGCGCACCAACCTATCGGAGTTCCTGTTCCAGAAGGTCATTTACCATCTGGCCAGCGAGTTTCCCAACGATGCGATACACGATAACGATATCAATGACTATCGAGCACGCTCAGCAGCCACGGGCAGTCCGGGGCAACCCAGCAACTATCCACAGATCGAACGACTGGACACGGTGGATGCACCCCTGCTGCATCATCGAGCACCCACAGCACCAGAATCGTCGAAAGATCCAGCCAAGCAGCTTGTTTGACCACGTTTATTTATGTACCTTATTTAATAATTAATTTTAGTCATTAAATGTTGTTGTGTTTTTTTAGTAACTTTTTGTTTTGTTTAAATATATTTATTGCTAAGTTATCTTTTCTTCTATTTTCTGGCCTTGGTTTGGAACGGGTTTCAATATCAAATTCAATATTCAAATTAGCCAAAAGAAAATATACAAAAGAAGAAAAGAAACTTGTTCTGGGGCCAGTTTTGAAATGGAAATAAAGCGTCCAAACCGGCTAAGACAAGCCACCTACCATCAGCCAAATATGTAGATCTGTTAGGGCGTGGCAATTGAAACAGTTAGACCCCCTCCCTCCTTTTTTTTGGTTTGGTGTCGGGCGTCAAGTCGAGCATTTGGTTTGACTTTATCTTGACTTTGGATTTGACACTGGCTTCGGTTAACAACATACCTGGACTGTGGTTTGACCCACTTTCAATTGACACGCAATGCAACAGGCGTGGCAAATGTGGCAAATGTGGCCCCCAGCTGCGGTTTTCATTCACAGATCAAACAAACATCTGACTTTGGGTCACATCTCATGTTCACAATTGGGTCGTGAAATTGCCCAGCGGCATAAAAACAATGCATATATTTATACGATTTGTTTCGCTTCTATGAGAAGAGCTAAAATTGAGGGCACTCTTCAAGATAAGCAGGACATTCTCAATTAGTTTTCTAATAGCATCAAAATTGCCGAAACGAAAAAGCCTAAAATTAGTCGAGAGATACTTCAAATACCACAAGTAATATAGCAAACCCATACAAATATTTCAATCAATTACTGTAAGTAAAGGCCTTGGTAAAATCATATTCAAAATTTGCTCAGAACAAAAAAAAACGCCAGTTTTAGAAAATCGCCATATTTTTTGGGGCCAAGAGTAGCTTACCTTATTATTCGGAAAGTGTATTTCTAAAATGGAAGGTTGTTTCTGACTCCCAAGGTGTACACCGAACATTTACATTAAATATTTTGGTACTTGTGACTTATGTCACAATAGTATTTGAAGATTTCACAACGTTCCAACGTTTTACATAGTTCATAAATTGATATCATTTGATTTGATTCGAGCTCGTAATCCTCTAAGACAAGGTTTGTATTTATACTTTCTAGAAATGTTTTCCATTATTACGAAATATATTTCAAAGTAATAGAAAAATTGCTTTTCTAATTAAGACAAACTAAAAATTAAAATTAAGACAATGTTTTCTTATTTTTAGAAAGGTTTATTCTCATTTCAGGGATTTTTTTTCTTGAGTGTATGATATGCACCGATATCAGACGTGATGTATCGAACCCATTAGCAAACCGAACTAATTTCCAAAACAACATAAAATTACATGGCAACTTGTGTTATATATACTCCATTGACGAGATCCTAAGTCGTGATTTCGCAAATAGCTTAAATAATGTACTTTTATGGGATAGATGGCAATTTGTAGCTATTGGCCTATAACCTGTTGCGAAACGTGCCACTTGACACTTGATATGTGACACTTGAAATGCCCAAAATGATAAGCCATAAAATATTCGGTAAGCCCATATAAGTAGACGTGTAATTGCCAGTCGGTTATGACACCTGCTTAGCAGGCCATATTCGCCATAGTCGAGCACGTCTCGATCTGACGAGCACTTGACTTCACCGCATTTAGTTGATATTTTATTGGCAGAGACACATTCAAAATCTTTGCGTTTCTAATTCTTTTCAATATAATTATTCTTATTTTTTTTTGTTGTATTTTTTTTTGCCAACTTGCGACTGCTTTTGCGGTCAATGCCAACGAGTCGAACTGACTTGCGTTGAGTCTGAGCTGAAGCCTGACTTAAGGCCTGAGGCAGCCACAAACTTCCCTCCCCTCTCCACCTGCTTGACCACCTGCAACGTCCCCCCCTCATGCGGCTGACACTCGACATGTGTTTGCTGTCGCTCTAAGTAGTTGAGCTAATGGAACGATATAAAAAGCTAAAGATACAACTAGCTTTTGAATACAGCAGCTTGAATACCCTAGCAAACAATTCGAGATACAACGAAAGTATATATATTCAAAGTGTATTCAATGTAGCTTAAAATAGTAGCTGCACTCAACTTGTCAAAAGTGAACCGATTAATGCCTCTTGATCAATAATACATTTAAATTGAGAAACATAAAATCAATTCAACGTAAGAATTAATGCAAATGATAATGCTTCGCGTTGAGCTATTTAAATATACGATTTCCATATTATCAAACTTTCGAAATGAAAACAATGCCAAATGTGAGACAAACAAAAAAATAGCGAACTGATCAGAGGTTATTATTGGATTGTTGAGGGCATTGAAATCGACTAAATTTGTCACATAGGCGAAATACATAAGATACTCCGACTTGTGTTGTTCTCGTTTCGCATATCAAGTGATTCTTTATTTATACGAATTCATTTCTTAAACTCCGCTTTTGAATTTTCTCTTTTAGAGTTCTGACAAAGCACGTCGAAAACGGCTTTTTTGAAATAAAATAAAAATAAAAAAACAGATAAAGAAACACACACACAATAAATAATTGTGTGGATCGGGCATTGTTTTCTTTTCGCATTGTATTCGATGCCTTCCTTCTCTCTCTCTCTCTCTCTCTCCTCCAGTCTCTCTCTCTCTCTCTCTCTGTATACGCCGTGGTGAATGACCGTTAACATTATCGAGATCGTCGCCAAAGAACAAGCTATTTCTGGTGTGACAGGTTTCTTTGGGCCCCTATTGAGCTGTCTTTTTAGCCTTAGTCCCATAACCGGCACCACATCCAAAGATGGCCGAAAAAAACAAACAAAAAAACAAACAAAAAAAACCAAAAAAAAAAAATTAAATAAATAACAAAATAAAATAAATGTTTACAAAATGGTAACAAGACAGTGGAAGACAACACTTTGGCATTGCTTTCACAACTTTTTGAGACCTATAAGTGCTTAGTTCTTTAAGCATTGGCTAAGCTTCGAAATCGGTGCAGTTTTGTCATAGTTATATTTGTCATGATTTCGCATATTATTCTTATTATTATTGGGGAAGTTGCACAGCGACCTGTTGGATCTATTGTGCCCCCTTCTGAGCCTATAGCTCTTCCATCAGTCCCAGATCTCGTGCGAATGCTAAGATCTGAAGTGTCTGATGTGGTGATGTTGCCCAGTGAGACATCCTCCTTGCCAGTTGGAGCAGGTTGGGGCTTTGCTCCAGTCTTCTTCTTCAGTCCACTTACGGGATGGTCCCGTAAGGGAAGAAGACCTGGTGCCCCTTCTCCACAATTATATCTCTGGATAGCTCGTCTATCCCGATCACCAGGAGGGCTCCTCCACCGTCGTTCCTCCTGGAGATCACCTTCCAGACGTCGGTCTCGATCCTGTTCTGGTTCCTCAGCAGAACCAGCAGGGATTCGGTAGACCGATCTACACTCCTGGGGCGACGGTATGTCATCCCCCACCTTGCACTCAAGGGGCACGCCCCTCCACGATTGTAGCCTCGATGTTGCGGTCCTCAGCCAAACGGCTGAGGCCTCATCGTAGCATTCAATTACCAGGAATCCAACCGGGAAATGAATGCCCGCGAATGAGACCGCGATATCTCCACCAGACGCAATAACTTCGTCTATGATGGCCTCTTCCAACACAGATAAATCTCCGTGACTGAACATGACTCGTGGGAAATCCACGGGCAACACGGCCCGGCGAGGCTCGGTGGGTGTCGGCGAGCTGGGCTTCATGGCCGCTGCACGCGATGTGCTTGGTCCAGATTTCCTGCCCCATTTTCGTTCAGCACCTTTGCCGCTGCCGAGCCGCGGGCAGCGCCCACAACCTCCGGGCACATCGTCTTGGGTGTGGCCACCGGTGGTGTGAGATTGCGGCTACGCCTTTTCAGGGCTGGCGCAGGTGCTGCAACCTCCTCCCTGGGCTCTTTGACCTTTTTTCAGGGCTTTATCAGGGGTGAGTCCCTGCTGGAGGTACCGAAGGTACCATTTGACCCTTGAACCGCAGAGATTCTTCCGGTTCGGGTCATCCAGCCCACCGGGTTGACCCCTCGGTGGCCGGAACTCTCCTTTTCTCTTTGGGCGCTGAGCGGCGTTCGGTGAGGGTGTACCTGCCATCGGTCTCCCATGCCTCACAGCCGGAGTTTCTTGTGCCTGCGGCACTCTCCCATTTATTGCTGGAGCAGCACGGTGTGGACGATGGTCTACCACACGAGAGGGTCGTTCCCCGTCAGGGGCCTGACCCTCTAAGTGTCTTGCGACATGCTCCGCAGGGGATCCTGCGGTATTTTTACAACTTGTGTTTTCTTCATGGAGTCCCACGAGCTGCGGAGAAGTATATGTCCGCCCGGGCAGAGATCCGCGATATGCGGGTAAGGCTAAATTAGAACAGGCGGTCGCCATTTGCCTGAGCTCACCCTTAAAGACTGGGCTAGTTTTTAATCCGGGCCCCCAGCCAAGCTGACTCTCGGCACGGTTCAAAAGACGCCTTAGTCCGGCACGGATTGAGATGAGGGGATAGGATGGGGTAGGTAGATATGTGGGGATACGAGGAATCTCGTATTATTCGCAGCTAACCTCCCCGGGGGGAGGCCGTTCGCTATCCGCTACCCGCGACCCGCCTGGTGGCCTCAGCTCAGCCCCATCCGAACCATCCCACAAGTTCTTTAGGATTTCGCAATGGATCTTAAATGACAAAGTCAGGTGAGCCTGCAAGTCTTGCATGAGCATATTAAGGGACTGGAAATGTGCCAATTTCTGATAGGATTCGCATCAATTTTAGATGGGAAAATTCTTGTAGGAAACCAAAACGCTTACAATTGTTCGCAGAACGCAATCGAGATGTGTGTATATATCAGGGGCTCATTGCAATCCTTTGTGGGAGGGGGGTGTGAGGCAACAATTTGCCTCAATTATCAAAATTTATGCGGCAATTAACACTTTGAACCGTGGCAGTCGAGCGAAACGAGCTCCAGGCGACAATTAGCGACTGGGGTTGGCGATCGGGATGGGGATGGGGTTGAGTGGGCATAGTGTGAGTGGGGTTGGGGACTGTTCTCGGACCTGCAGTGGACCTGCTGCAGCGACCTGTGACTTGTCGCGGAATTCGTTGCCAATAAATTTATGCAATTGGCACACTTGTTGCATGCCCCGCCACAAGAAGATGAAGCAGAACTTTGCCAATTTCTTGGCATGCAAAAATTTATTTCAATTCCATTTAATTTGTGCGGATTATCAAATGTTTTTTGTTGTCGCAGAACACGTTCCCGCCATTTGTTGTTCGTTTGTTTGTCTGTTTTAAATCGTGGCATCTGTGCACCTAATTTGCATCTCATGCAACATTTATGGCGATTTATTAGCAATGCTTGGCCCCAATTTAGCCACGTGTTACGCGTTGAGCCGCTCGAGCAAACATTTGCAAATAGAATCTGTTACAATATTCTAGTTTATGCTGGAAAAATCTAAATATTATATTGGCACTTAAACTAAACACAATTCCATGGCAAATATACCATCTGAACTTTCAACATTTATGCCTTTGTGACATTCTTAGAGTTATGCTTACTCACAGCTTTTAGTTCTACTTTAAAGCTGAATTTATTTGCTAACAAAGCAAATTAATTTTTTAGGTTGCCATAAGCATAATTCTTTGTTTGGCTTCAACTCACATTCAGCCAGACATTTGTGTGGGATATGAGCGGGATACATCCGCGTTGCCTTTGTGTCTTTGTTCCGGGCATAAAAATGGGAATCCTGGCCAGGACAATGACGAAATACCATCCACAAATTGCGTACAGCGCCTAGGTCAGTTCAGCTCGAGTGAATTCACTCAAACTGTGCTCTCCCTCTCGCGTTCTCTTTCTCTCTTTGTGTGTGTGTGTGTGTGACTCAGGATCAAGCGAAATGGGGGTTGCAACCCTGACAAAATGACGTCGCAGCAGCCCGAAGCAGCTGAACAAAGCGCACGACGCAATTCTCACCCGCAATACGGAAAAGGAAAAGGAAAAGGCAATGGCAATGGCCAAGGCAAGGGCAACAATAGGGAAATAGGAATAGGAAGCAAAAGCGTAACAGAATCAAAAAAAAAAAAAAAACCAGAAGCGACCCTTATAAAAACTTCGTAGCGATTCCAGGAACCGAAATGCATTCGGGAATTTACGTATTTGGCCAAAAATCGTAGCGATTCAGGAAGGGGAGGAGGAGGAGTACTGCAAAGTAGAAATTCGAGGGTTGTTTGTGTTTCACACATGTGTGTGTGTGTATGTGTGTGTGTGTGTGTGTGAGTTTAACATGTGGCACGTTCTAATGTCGTCGCATTTATTGCCCGGAAATTTACTGCGTTGGTGTTTGTTGTGCTCGTCGGGTTTTCTAGATTTTTGTAATGTGTCTCGCAATGTTTGTTATTTCCGTTTTTATGGCTTGTCTGTCTTGTCTGCATTTCTATTTATACTCTCTCTCTCTCTCTCTCTCTCTCCCTCTCTCTCTCGCTCTCTGTCTCTCCCTCTTTCTCGCTCCGTCTCCTTTTGAGTTCTTTGTGTATGCTGCGAGGCTTTGCATTGCATTCGCTGCCACTTGGCAATGACCTTGAGCAGCTACTGCTGCCGTTGTTCCTTCCCCATTTCCAGCTCGAAAACTTGCATCCCTCAAATGCTCTCGACTCCTATTTCCATTTGTCGCCTCTCCTCTCCTCTCCTCTCCTCTCCTCCCCTCTCGTCTCGTGTTGTGTCTGGACGTATCAGCAAATGTTATTGACCCTTAGCCTTAGACTTTTTCATAAAATATGCTAGAATAAACATTTCAGATGTCGGGCAGTGTTCGACTATTAGATACCAAGTAAGTAAAGACAAGAAATAAGAAAACAAACACAAAATTACTTGTTTTGTTTGATTTGTTCCCTCAAATTTCGTTGATTCCCTCCTATTACAGGATATTTATAGATATTAAATTTGACTGTTTTTTTCTTTATGTTCTTTACTACAAAGCTGCTTTTATAAATCCCAGCTTAATTTGTAGTCTTAAATAATTGTTAAATACTAATTTAGCTAATTGTTATATATAATTTGTTGCAAGTCCAGCTTCTAATTGATATAGTTTTTTATTTAGTTTTCATTTCACACCTTTGTAATTCGCAATTTTCAATGCCCCTCATTTCTTTTCCTCCAGTTTGTATACACCTTTTGTATGGGCATTACAGGGTATACACATTATTTTACATAACAAATCCGTGCTTTGGTCAATTACAGATTATGAGCTTATCAGCTTAACTTAAGTCTGACTTCGTGCCACAAATTGTTGTCCGCACATTTGTTGCGAAACTGCGAACACGCTTCTGGGTTTGAGATGTAAATGTGAGATTAAAGATCGTTTGCCCGTTGCTCAAATTGATTAGCTTCGAGCTCCACTTGGTGAGCAGCTGGTGTTGGAAATTGAACTCCATCTGCCAAGTTAAATTCAAATATTTGATTCTAATGAGCCGAAACAGCAAAGAAAATCAAATATTTGTTGCTTTCACGTATTTCTTATTTCCTATTTGTTTCGAAGACTTTCAGATGCTTAGCTTTATATCTATATATTTCGGATACCACTTGAAACATCATTACACATTCCAGCTGCGATCCATAAAGAGGGCAATGCTCAATTCCAACATGATGAACAACATGATGATCTGATGTATGTGTTCCCCTTTCGATTCGCTGTTCCCTCTGATGAGACAATGTCATAAAAGTCAATTGAAGAACTCTGTACCAGAGAAGCACTTGGAAGCATCCCTTGTTGAACACGTTTTAGATTAGTCAAGAGTGCCCGTCTGATAAGAAGCAACAACAGCAAACGTGGCGTCGATTAGAACCTGAAATTTCATCTATATATAGAATGCCAGTGATGAGTGTCGATGTGCGCGCGCATGTGTGTGCGTGTGTGTGTGTGTGTGTGTGTGTGCGTAAGCGTGTATTTATGTTTAAGATCTTTTTGGGTGGCGTTGTCCGCCCAGGCAGACACTCAAATTAGCGCCGCATGACAATGATAGCGCCTCAAGGCGTTTTCAATTTAGACAATTACGCAACTGTAAATGGAATTGAAACTGGAACTGGGCATTGGGCGGGCATTGGGCATTGGAATTGGCATAACGTGGGCGGCTTTTCCAAACCTCAAAAGCCCAGCTACACAACACATACATGCATATATATATATAGGCAATAATGTAAACCAGGTTAGGTTGTCATCTCGACCCGAATCAAGAAATAGTCCAAATTGAAAGGTCGGATTAAATGGCTTTCGCTTAATGAAATGTCAATATCAATATATTTATTGATGAGCCGCTCAATCGTACAGGTTACAATCCATTCGATTGAGGGTCGTCCGTCAATCGTTAGGCAATTCAAGGCGACTAAAACAACAAAAACAACAACGATAACGACAACGACAACTTTCAAGTAGCAGCTAAATAGCCGTGAATGTTCAAGTCTAGAATACTGGAATTGTTTTTGCCCAGGTCTGTAAAGGCAAAATATACTTTTGTGTTAATTATACGAGATCTAAAGATCACAAAAGATGTATGACAAAAATTGCAGTTTTTTTTTCTATTGAACTTGGCATTTATATTTTGATTTAAGTATTTTTAGCAGCATCATTGATCATTAATTGTTTTGTTTAATATCCGAAATTTGAAAGTGACAACAGGTTTGAAGTGAAGTGAGATAAATTGAGTTGTAGTGAGACAATCTGAGTGGAAACAGTATCTTAACATTTCTAGCTCAACTAGACTGGTTTTACACGAAATACACAACTTTGAAATACCCTTCACAGACCACTTGCGCTGCACAGGGTATGCTCAGTCGTTGAAATGTGTGTCACAGTTGCAGTTATTGCAGTTGTAGTTGTGACCGCGATTGATATCGATCTGTCGATTAGCCAATATTGCAGCAAAAACTATTAAATTGCCCAAAACCCCCCACCCCCATCACCCCCTCCACCCACCACACATGGGCGTAGGCACATGAAGCAGGCGCATCAAGCCGCGTTCCATTTGCCATGCGTGCGTTTCATTCCATTTCATACCAGACAACGAAGTGCCGCCGTTTGTTTACAAATGTGTGTGAGAAACTTTACTTTTATTCAGCTTACAAAACTACAAAACTTAACTAACGAAAAAAAATGTATATATATATATAGTTACATATGTAGAATATGTAATTTTTGTTTGCGGTGTACAATAAAACAAAAAAAAGAAGAAGAATATCAGTAATCAAAGACGACGACAACAACATAGGCGGCAGCTGTGTGCTGCACTTGTTTGTTTTTGTTTTTTTGTTACTTTTTTGTTTTTGTGTTTACTCTTTTGTTTACAAAGCTATGTTTGTTTTCATCAACACTCTCTCCAACTCGCTGTCTCTCTCTCCCTCTCCCTCTCTCTCTGTCTGTCTGCCTGTTTGGCAAGCGCACGCTCTTTTCTATCAGCGTTGCCAGATCATCAGCATGAGCAGCAGCAGCGACGTCAACGCCACACCCCAGCGTCCGTTGGTCAGTTGATTGGTGCCATTGCAGCCATCGGTGTCGCAGGTGTAGATGCAACTGCGATAGTCCATGCGATCGCCCTTGTTGCGCACATAGTCACAATAGTTGCCCAGATCCTTGGAGCTGCAGAAACGTTTCGCACCGATGCCGCCCTCAAAGCGTCCCACATGCTTCACACAGAACGTCGCCCCATGGACACTGGAACAGTTCTGCGGCTGGATGTCCGGCTGATCGAAACGCTCGAACCATTCGCCGCATTGGAACGGATTCTGCGTATCGCTCGCATCGCACACGTAACACTCGATGGCCCAGCTGAGGCGTATGCAGCAGCAGCAGCACAACAGCAGCAGCGCAGCCAGCGGCAGCAGCGAAGTTGACATTTTTACCTTTTGCTGCTTTTTTTCTCTACCTTTTATGTTTGATTGCACAATGTGACTGACTGGCTTGTGTGGCGAGAGGGGGTGGGCGGGGCAGATGACGCACTAAGCAAGCAAGCAAGTCAGCAAACACACACACACACAAACACAGACGTGCACATACACACACACACACACAATAGCAGAGACACGAAAGTCGGCGTAGTCAGCAAATGCCAAGCTCGTACTGAAGCGTTGTTTTAACTTCGTTTCCGTTCGTTTCCAAGCGAGAGCAGCTACTACCACTCTGTTAGTGTGGCAGAGAGAGCGGCTCTTACGTTCTTTGACTGTGTGTGTGTCTGTGTGTGTGTGCGCGTGTGTGTGTGTGTGTGTGTTTGAGACGCTCACTTGCTAGCGCGCTCTTACCTGTTGTCATTGCTGTTGTTGTTGTTGCTCTTAAAATCTGTTACTCTAGCCCTAGCAATCAGCTGTAGAACGTACATCCTTTTGCTGGTGCCCTGGCGCACCTAGGGCGCATTTATCGCTTATCGTTTATCGATTATCGTTTAAACTAAAACTTGTTGCGTGGCAACAAAACATAAAAAAAACCATACAAGTCAACAGGTATTTACGTGATTTGCTACACACACACACACAAACACACAGACAAACACACACACACGCATTCTTTTCGGCTCCCCGTCGTCATTGTGTTCTTATTCAATGTTGAGCCAAAGAGAACCAAACGAGGCCATTCAACTTTGCAGAGACAAAAGCAGACACACACATATACATATATATATATATATGTTTGTATATAAATATATATATATATCTATATACATGCACACCAGTACAAACAAGGCGAAAGCCACTTTTTGTTGTTTTTGTTCTTGTTGCTGTTGTTTTTTTGTAGTCGCTTCTTGGCAACGTATTGTGGCGGAACCCACCAAAAGCCAGCAAATCAGTATTGTCAACGATCTTGCAGCCATAGCCACTGCCATAGCCGATGCCCACTCCCCAGCCCCCAGTCACATGCCACATGCCGGCTCGACCCCCACCCAACCAGTTGGCCAACTGGCTGGTAACAAACAGGGCCAAGCCTTAAATATAAGCCCACACGGTGCCTGTAATTGAAACGATCCACAATCAGACATCAAGTTTTCATTTTATGGCTGTTGCTTCATTCCAGACTTTGGCTCTGAATTGCGAGTCCGTTCCTCGTGTGGCATGTAGTAGTATGTGATATGTGGCATTCGGTATGCGGTGCAGCCATTTCTCAATCTTCAAGAGACGCCAGCAAACTTAATCAAACCGTAATCTTAAGCCTTAAAAATGGCTTGTCTTCATGTGTTACGAGATGTGCAACCTTTTGAGGCAACTAGGCGAGTCTGTAGTTGTTCAGCAGCCATTTTTTTTTGCTTGTCTTTTTTCAATTATATTCGGTTTTCAAACAATTTTTTCCAGTCAGCCATGAAATTGATCATTACAATTATTCGATTTCAAATATAGTACAAATTTTTCCCATATTTGCAAATTAGAATCACCAAAGTGGAACCAAAAAAAAGTTTTTAAGCACAACTTTAATATACATTTTGTAATTAACTGCGTGCAACCATTTATATTATATATATATTGATATTTATATATGTATATATATATATTAATAAATCTGTCTGTAAATCTTCAAGAAACCATAAATATCATCATTTGAGTTCAAGCGATTTTCACAATCGTTTCTAACCTCAACAAGAAAGAACTCCGAAGATTGCTTACCCTTATAGACCGAAGTTAATCTGCTGACCACTAAATTTTTAGATCGTAATTCAAATTCAAATGATGTCAAAAACTTGATTTATATGTTTTTCAACTGAATATTTTACATTTGTATATATTGTATCAGAAAGGGTGACATGTCTGTCGATCCCATAGCCTAAAACTTATCATTCGTCCAATTATTCTTATGGCAGCTACAAAATTGATATGTATGTATTATGTATGCACACATTACGAAAAGATTAAATGATCCTCTACAATGCTATGGAAACATAGCTCATATTTCATCTCAAGTATTCAGTAAATTATCATCTCAATTACCACTCTATATGTACATATATTGCTTGTTTTCAGTTGATCAGCGATCACTTGGGTTAGTAAGTACTTGAGCCTTGTTCTACGTACAGATTATCAAGTAATCCATCAGCACTTGAGCGATATCTCTTACATAACATTATACATTATACAATTATTTTAATATTCAGCATTCAGCAGAAAATGCCAAAGTTGAAAACTCAATGTTGGTTTCGATGGGGATTCAATGGAACTATCTAATATCATTTTTGATTCACTATGTGAGCAATCTGAAATGAATATAAAACTATATATTCTTTAAGGCTTATTATTAATATTATTATTAGCCTTAGTGCAAATCTCGTTTTTAAAACTCCTGAAGTCAAAACGTAGAACAATTCGCGAATTCGAGTCACGTCTGGTGGTGGTTATACCTAAGCATAGATAAATGGTATAGCATGATATATATAGCATATAATATCTTTACTCATATCTATAGTCGAACTCGTCTAGTGTTCAAGTAAATTGCCTACGTGACCAAGGAAACGATAACCAACTTCACAGGAGATCTTCAATTTTAGAAGAGATGCTGCAGGGCAATTGTCGAGTACAGTGTCTGCTAGCAGTACGCGTACACACGTACACATACTTATATAACTGACTGTTAGGATAAACATAACAAACACAACTTTGATCAACACATTTGGTGCATGTTTGAAATAGGAGGAGAACATTTCGGCACATGCCACGTTGCGTCGCGTCGCGTCGCTTGCTTGCCACAAACACACAGCCACACAGACAGGAGACAGGGGACAGAGAGACAGAGAGAGAAAAAAAGGGAAGCTGTAGTCGCGTCGCATTGCCTACGCGCCTCAGCCCTCGTACGTTGCACGTTGAAGCAGCAACGAAGCAGCCATCAAAAGAAGCTGCAACAGAGGAACATGACGTAGCAGCTGCATGCCTCAATGAGTGAGATACACCGAAAGAGAGAGCGCCGAGTGAGAATGCATTGAGTCAAACTTAACTTAGAGATGGAAGCATGCGATACCTGCTTGTGTGATAAAAACCCATTCCCGACTCAATATTGACATATTTACAACTGGCCCAAATCGAAACGAATGCAAACTGCCTAAAAGACACGCGCACACACACACACACACACACACACACTCATAAATCAATGTCACGTACGGTTCCAAGCACCCACAAAGCCAGACAGACAAACGCAGCCAGAGTGAAAGGCAGTTAAATATATATATATATATATATATATATACACACATATATATATATATATATATACACATATATATATATATATACATATACATATATATGTGTGTGTTTAGGTACAAAAGTCAGGCTCAAGATCGTAATGACAACGCACTTGAAATATTTCAACTTTTCGAAAGTGGCGCAGTTTTGTTACAAAGACCACGATCAGTCAGCAAAAGCAGAAGAAACAGGGAATAGTACTAATTACAAAAGTGGCAGACCATTAGACACCCATTACATAGACATATTTATCAATTCATCTAGTAGTAAGTAAGTAAGCTTTACATACCAAATCTAATAATCCCAAATAAAAATTGATTAGTTTTCAATTTTGACTGATAGAAAAACAAAACTCAAACAGTTTTATCAATCACGTAAAACAGAGATTTTTGGTCAGATGCAATAGGGACTAATTTAAGACGAAATGTATATCTTAGTAGATCTGAGAATGCTATATTTTTATGCACACTTGTACTACACCCATTTTATATATATTTACTGGGTATTAAGCAGGGGCGTACACAGCTGTTCGTGAAGGGGGGTCCGACTATCGTAAACTTTTTTTTTTTACTATATTCAGTTGAGATGAGGGGGGCGGAAGGGGGCTGCAGCTGCCCCCTGGTCCTACCTGCGTACGCGCCACTGTACCAGTCATACATATAGAAGAACAAAATGAATTCCACGAGCGCACCGCATGATATGACCACATGTGGGGCAAAGGGTTGGAGACCTTGGAGGGTACATATAAATACATACATACACGCATACATACATACACACATACATACAGACCAACATAAAAACCTTATAAATTACGTTACGTTGCACACGCGCAGTTTTGGGCCGTAAATGTGGTTTAAATCGTGTACTACAACTGCCCCACAACTGTGGCTACTGTGGCCCAAACCTAACTGTAATTCGATCGGAGACATATTGAATAACTGATGAACTGGCTGGCTAAATGAAGCACCAGCCTGGTACGTGTCCATGTTATGCCAGGCAGGGTACACCGCATTGCAACCCAGTCGACCACAGATAATGTCAATCCGAGCACGAATCGTGTATCGTATCACGTTGCCTGGCAATGCTTGATATATTGTTGTATATTGTTGCACTACCAGCTCAACTTACAGTGTTGGCAAACATCATAAATTACAATTTATACGTACTCGAAACAGAAACGCAATCTAATCATCTGAATATGCAAATCAATATCATTTTTAATCAATTTAATTTAATTTAATCAGATCAAGGAGAGTGCCTAAGATATTAGAACGTGTTTGTCTCTAGAATTAATTATACATATATAATATAATAGGAGCTTTTAAGTGCATCTAAAGGGCATTTTCAAGTTGCCTAGCGTTGCTCTAAAAACGATTAAAAAATGTCGAATAATTAAATTCAACACCATTTAAATTTCCAGTTTTTCTTCTTCAAACCCAAAAATAAAGGTAACAAAAACAGCTTGGACAATACCAAAAAAAAACCTTACCTTTCAAAATGTTACCATATTGGCGTGACTTGAAGTTGAAGACAGGAAAGCGAAGAAAAAGCAACGCAACAACAAGATAACATCATGAAATTCGAAACATTAACAAAATGTATAAAAAAAAATATTAAAAGTGTACGTTTGTATGTATGTATGGATGGATGTATGTATGTTTTGATATAGCCTTACCAACAGCAACCATCGCCCCCCTCAAGCCGCAGTCAAGCACGAAAAGAAGTCAAGTAGTCAAAAAAAAAAGCAACAACAACAACAGCAAATTCCCAAGACGACAAAGCTGAAGTAAAAGAACGAAACTTTAACGAAATACGCGGGTTCGACAGAGTTTGGAACTGCGCTCAAATTGTGCTCAATATTTTATGTATTTCGATGTGTGTGTGTATGTGTGGTATTACAATTGCTGCTCCAATTATTATACTTGGTGTGCGATCAGTTTAAATGCAGAGCTTAATTCGTTTAAATAAAAAAATACATACACATGTATTTATGTATGTTTGTGTGTGTGTACATCAATTGCTGGCTGGAGCCCACAAGCGCAGCAGCAGCGTGAGCACACAATACACTCAAAGAGCACGCGCGCCGTCGTAAAATGACTCGAACATCATCAGCAGCGTCGGAGACACACATACACACGCAAAGAGACCGAGAGAGAGAGAGAGAGCGGCTTGAAGCCGATTTGAGTTGCTGTTAAAAAAGTTGAGCATTGAATTTTGAGCGCAACAACGAGCTAGCGCGCGAGCGTGTGTGTGTGTGTGTATTTTTACAGCAAACAACGAAAACGAAACGATGAAATCCAGCGCAGGCAGTTGATGGCGACAGCAGCGTGCGCTGGGCTCTGCACTACAAAAGCCATTCCGGACGGAGCGCACAGCGTACAAAGCGAGCTCAAAAACAAAAATTGTATTTTTTATTCTGATTTACGCTATTTTTTGCCCGATTTAACATATATTTATGTATGTATTTATAAAAAAAAAATATATATATATATATATGTTTTTTGATCTTTTTATGTGTGTGCTGCTCGCGGTGACAGTTGAAGATTGAGATACACACAGATTGAACGCGTGTTATTTGTTTTAGTTGCGCGGCATTTGGTATTTTTTTGATTTTGGGTTTTAGTTGCGCGTGTTTGGCTGCAGCGACTGCAACGACGACGCGCGCGCGTTTCACGCACCAGCAACAAAACCGAAAACAAAACGACAACGATACAAAACAATAACATTTATGTTCTTTTGTTTTTATCAAAAATGCAAAACTAATGAAATAAAAGTATAAAAAGAACAACAAACTTCTACAATAAAAGCAGAAGCAGACAAAAACAAATCCGCGCACAGCAGCCCTTTTTAACAGAACCTGTTCTGTTACCCTGTGTCTGTATGCTGTGTGTGCGTGTGTATGCGCCGCTGCTACTTATGCAAATTCGATAAACAGAACAGCAACAACAACAGAGACAACAACACACACCTGGCAGCTGATGTGCAGCAATGAAAGTTCAGCTTCAGCTGCTGCTGCTGCTGCTTCTGTGACACGAACATCCAACAACAACAAAGAGAGAGAGAGAAGAGACCAACGCAAGGGATTACGGTATTTCGCGTAAGTCAAATTTCTGCTTCATAATTAACAGCATGTAAAACACTCTAATTGAGTATCACAGCGACAGCCGGAGAGCGAGAGATAGAGAGAGAGAGAGATTGGGAGATAGGACGAGCTTATCGGTGAGACCAAGTGGAAGCACAGCTTAATATTTCTAATAAGCTGCCAAAGCTGCTGTTATTTTTAACAGTGTCAATGCCAATTGGAATAAGTGCATCAGAGATCGTGAGCACAACTTCATTTACTTTTATTTGCTCTCTTCAATCAAAATCGAATCGAATCGTGATTTTATTTACTTAATTTATTTCACCTATTTATCATATGACAAATACAGCCGAAACTCGAAAATCGCAAAGAAGTCTCATAAAAACATTCGACAATTGTACTATTTGTATTTACTTTTAACAAGAACTTGTGAATAGATTTCACGGCTAAAAGAGGCATCAATCCAACGTAATCAGTCAGCTTTCCGGGCAATACCCAAAGCTTTGCTTTAACTGTATCCTTTGTGGCATTTGTTTTTGTTCATAATTATTCTCATATTTATCTTAATTTGCATTTTCTCTACTTCATTTTAGACCGCTTGCGTGTGATTCTTTGTTGGTTATTTTCTTCTCCTTCGGTTTCCGTCTCAAACTCCCAAGTTTTCCATCGTGTGTGTTTTTTTTTTATACTGTTCATTACCCATTTTGTCATGCTGCCAATGTTGCAATGCAATATTTTAAAAACTCATAATCTACGTTTAATAATCTTCCCACTGTCTTCGTCTCTTACCCCTATTCCGAATATCTCTGTCTCTGTCTCTCTCACACACAGACACGCTGAGGGCGGCATCTTTACTATCATCTGTAATTGCTCTGTTTACAAGATGTTTCTCATTTCTACCGCATACCGCATTCCACTGCTCGGTTACCCAGCTCCTCCCACCCTTTTACCCCCCTCTGATAGCAACGGAAATGGTCAATTGAAAGTGTACAGAGGCGACGCATTGTTTTCTTTTTTTCTTTTTTTTTCTTTTTTTTCTGTTTTTTTGTTCACTCGTATCCCGGTTTCTCTTAGCTGTCTCCCTTAGTAGCTATTCTGATTATGTGCACGCCACATTTGAGCGGCTTATACGGACCAGGAACCAAAAGAGAGTGGGCTGTTCAAGAAGTACTACTTACAATATATGCATTATTATATTATTCCTATAGAAAAACTTACATTTTTATGAGCGACATTTTTGCCTTTTTTTTTAAATGAATGAAAGTTAAAACACATAAAACACATAAATGTTAAATTCAGTGAAATAAAATAAATAATTAAATATTGACCGTAACATGCATTAGGATGAGCTAATATCTGCCAACGTTCAGAACTACCCTCGCTATTTCTAATTAAAGTTGGTGCCAGCTGGCAGCGCAGAGTCATAGAAGGTAGCCAAACAGAAAGAGACGCAGACAGGCAGAGAGTATGAGAGGGAGAGAGAGAGAGAGAGAGTGATATTAAGGGAATGGTAGAGAGAGGCAAGAGGAAGAACTTCCGCTTGGTCAGCAGCAGCTGCTTACCAACGAAGCTAATAAAACAATTGCATTTGACAATGCAATTAAGCAAATGCATTTGTGACGTCACAGCTGACTAACTGGCTGAGTGTTTGTCTATCTGTTTGTCTGTCTGTCTCTCTGTCTGTCTGTCTGTCTCTCTGTCTGTCTATTTGCTTATCTGCGGGCTCATCTTACTGACTCAAGTCTGACTGTATTCGTGTTAAGGTTAAACGTATAAAGCTGTGTACAAATTCTAATTGCAAACAGCAACAACAACAAGCAAACTCGCCGAGAGCGATGCAAATGATGCAACAACAGAAATGATCAACTGCCTGCTGCCCTGTAAATGAAACATTTACATTAAAGTGTGCCACATTTTACAAGTATTCAAATTGTATTCATCTTTATTACAACTCATTATAATATATTATTTATTTGAATTGATTTCATTTCTTCTTTTGTTTTCGCGTGTGGCTCAGCACTTGCCTGCTAGTTAAGCATGTCCCATGTTTGAGCATTTGCATCTTTGCAGGGTATCTGCCGAGGCACGTAAAAGGCATTTAATACATTTGTGTGCGCTCTGACTGAATGTCGACCTTTGCAATGCGACACCTGCACTACCATGATCTGCCTCCCCTTCTTCTTCCCCGCACTTAGCACTTGCCCCAAACACTTCTCAATTTGTGCATAGAAATTTGCATTTTTTTCCACATAACTTTTGTTTTGACGCTAAAAAAGAAAAGAAAAACAAAAACAACAACGCTCTGCAAATGGCCTTGGCAATGAAAAAAGCGTGTGTGTGGCGTTGAAGGGGAGAGGGGGGTGGCGAGGGGAGCTGGGTGGATGGGCGTGTGGGGCAGTGTGGCGGTCATTGTGCGCCTGCTGTTTGTTGCGGCCACTAATTGTTGCGGCTGCAGTTTTGTTGCCTTCATCGTAGCCAGCGAAGCGTGTGGAATAAACAGGAAAACATTGGATTAGAGGGTGCAACAGCAGGCGGATGGTGCCTGTGGTGCTGGGGTGGTGCCTGAGGTGCTGCCTACAACACTATAGGGGGGTAGTGGGTTGCTTAACACCAGAGAGAGAGAGAGAAAAAGAGAGAGTGACTAGGGGAGGGGGGCTTAGAAATGGGGGACTTGAAGAAGCGTAAAACTAGGCAACACTTTCTGCAACAGCCTTAAACGGTTTTCGATATCGAATTATCCAATTAGAGCTTTTACATAACTTTAGAAAGTTTCAGATTAAATCTAATAAACATATTTATATATTATATATCTAATATATATTTCGATAAGTCTTCAATCAGCAATAATTAATAGTATTGCTACTCTAATATAATATGAGCATATTTATATTTTCTGCAAGCCCAAATTCGTGTATAAAAGAATGAAAAAGAAAAAGAAGACAGGACTAGAAAGACAAATCTAACAGATCTAAACCAGACTAAGTAGGAACTGTTACCAGCTCGACGGATGCCACCAAAAGTTAAAGCAACAAAAAAAAGTGTTGAACAACTGATTGTAATATGAATAGGGTGGGGGGAGGTGCTTAATTGGTACCCGGGTCAAGCGTATAAAGATCGCTGGCATCGAGCGAGTGCATTCAACTGCGTTGAGGGATGAGGGGAGGGGAGTTGGTATGGATTGAGTACGAAGCTATGGCATTTGCAAGTGGAGCAAATGCCAATTGGATATTTAAATTTAAATGATGGCGCATCAATTTCGCTCAGTGCAGCGCATTTGCCTTTAATTGAAATTGAAGCTGTCTGCAGATTCTATTAGTTGATTTATATTCTTGCTCAATCATACATACAAAAGCACATAGTAAACCGCCCCCCCCCCCCCCACACCAACCCCCACCAACCCCCACCCCTCTGTTTCCCTCCCTCCGGTACACGGTAATTTAACGTAGCCCAAGTCAGAGTCGTTTGAGTCTCGTGTTTGTCTTCAGATAGCGTTCGGGCAAACAACACAAAGTTGACAAAAAAAAAAAATATATATATATATATAAAAAAACAACAAAAACAACAAAACCAACAAAGAAAAGCAAATGTGCGCAGCTTTTTTTTCGGCCGACTTCAATCAGGCACTGGACACGTTTTCCAATCAACCAAATGTACCCACGATCTCAATTGATACTCAAATAGCAGAGGCGTTATACTGGAGAGCTATTTCTACACAGATACTGCTCATTAAGGTTGCTCTGCCGATTGCCGATTGCCGTTTGTGTGACCCTAAGATCTTGAGTTAATTTTAATTTAAGCTTCTGTTTGTAGATCGTCAGATCGATCAATATTGGAAACTTGGAAAAATTCCATGGAAATTCGACTTACAACCGTGTTGACTTCTCTCCGTTCCGCAATCGTATATTACCATATCAATAGCATTACTTATCAACTTATTATAACTGACATTGTGTTCTTCGATCTATTTGCAGTTGATATTGTTATGTATCGCAACAAGAGGAACAACATTTGTTATTAATGACGAAAGTCAAAAGAATGCGAACCGTAAATTAAACGATAAAAAAGAAAGCAAACAAAATCTGACATTTTACAACACTGCCAACACGTTGACCTGCTGTTAACAAATATTAATTAAAAACAACACGCTGAGAAAGGGTTTGTCCCTTGTGCCCTGCAACTAGTTCTGTACCAGATCCCGCTTCAACTGTGCCAAGATGTATAAGTTATTGGGTAGCCTAAAGAGCTACCTAAAGTGGCAGGACATCCAGACGGACAATGCCGTCTTCCGTCTGCACAACTCCTTCACAACGGTACTGCTGCTCACCTGCAGCCTGATCATCACCGCCACACAGTACGTGGGCCAGCCGATCAGTTGCATTGTGAACGGCATTCCGCCGCATGTGGTGAATACCTTCTGCTGGATCCACAGTACGTTCACCATGCCGGATGCGTTCAACCGTCAGGTAAGTCTCCACAGCTCACAGACTAAGCATTGTCAACTCTCAAATAAGTCTCCAAAATGGATTAAGTTCTTATGTGCAATGTATGGCTTGAATATATATAATTTGTAGACTTTTTCAACTCTCCAAAAGTGTCCAAACGCACAAAACTTTATGTTTAGTATTAATATGCACGGGGGAATGCAACAACTCTACACAGGTTTCCAAAAGAAACAACTTTACAAGGCTAAGTCGAAGTCGAACTCCACAAAGTCTACACAAGTCTCCCAACCACTTTGTATAACTGCAAAAACTTCTGTAACAGCAACTCTACAAAGTCTACACAAGTTTCCAGAATCAGTTTATGCTTAGAAATTAAATGTACTCAGCGTCGCAACTTTACACAAGTCTCCAAATATTTACACGCAGCACAAGAACAACAACAAATCAACAACTTGCAACCGATGCAGCATCTTCGTAGCAGATCAACTCTAAATCTCCCCTTGGACAGCTGCTGTCTGTCTGTCTGCCCGCCCATCCGTCCGTCTGTCTGTCTGTCTGTCTTGTCATATGTGCTGTGCCCACGTAGGCTGATCACGTCCATTGTTGGCTCACTCGGATGAGATATGTAATACATGCTGTAGACCCAAGCAAAGCCGACTCTCATAAATATGCGCATATTTATACTGCGGCTATAAGGCAATTATAAACGGGGCGTAGTCGGTCGCTGTTATTGTTGTTGTCGTTGTGCGTGTGACCCGAGAATACAAAATCAGAGTTAAGGACCATGAAAAGCGATTAACAGCGACACAAAAATTGAATACCCTGCGGGAGTGTGGACAGCGAATCTCATATTTCAACAGCAGAGGCAGGAAATGTGGATACCTGTGCAGAGACAGCCCTCATCCTGAGTTCAACCTGAACCCTTTGAAGGAGACAGACACAAAAGCTATACAAAAGATCTACGGCTATTTATTCGTATTCCATTCCAGTTTTCAAGGATCAAGTGTCCTAAGTTAAGCTCAGATATTTGTCACATTGATGAATGCAACCAAAAGCAATATTCAATTTAATCTTATATTTTAGAATAATATTCGCTGCAAACTAAACATAAATTGAGGTTTTCTATTTTTATGTATAAATGAAATCAAATAAAAACCCCAATTATATTTTCTTCAATTTGAACAGGTCGGTCGCGAGGTGGCACATCCTGGCGTTGCCAATGATTTCAATGACAAGGATGCCAGAAAGTACTCACCTACTATCAATGGGTTTGCTTTGTGCTCTTCTTTCAGGTAAGCGGTAAACCAGCTGTCAAAGCTTTCTTCTTCCCCTCCCCACACACTCTTTGTGTCGTTGATTTGCCTACGATTGTGTTCGGCTTCGTTTCGTGTTCGTTTTCGTGCTCGTGTTCGTGTTCGTGCTCGTGGCTCAATTGCCAGCACATACCGAAAGCTGTACTTCAATCAAGTTTAATTGAATGCGTGCGAAAGTTTGCGTGAGAAGGGGAAGGGGGAGGGGGAGGCGTGCCGGATAATAGCAGCCAGCGATGATTGCTTTCGGGAGAGACAGTGAGAGAGGAAGAGAGAGAGAGAGAGAGAGAGAAGAGAGAGAGGTCATTGTATTGCCAAGCATGCTCAATCAAGCATTGATTGCGCGCCTGTTGCGCAACGCAACGCAAACAATCGAGCAAAGCGACAGTTGCTAAACACTAAAAGCAACAACAACAACAACTTGGGAAATATCTGAGAGATAGTGGAATTCACATGGGTTAATGAGTTGCTAACTGACACAAGCAACAACAACAGCAACAATAGAAACAACAATGAAACGCATTTGACGCATGTCAAAATTCTTTAAATGCTTCAAAGTCTCAAAATTGAAAAGTTAAACTTCAAAATTCCAGTTTAATGCTCTTTGTCTTGCTATTTATGATTTATTTATTTACTCAGCTAACGCGTTGCAAGCTGTGCAAGTACAGTGCAACCTGCCTGGAATGTCTAGTACTCGATTTAAGTGTCGTGAGTCTAGTTTTTGTTTTGTTTTTAGTTTCGAAGTTGACTTGGCTAATCTTAAATTATTCCTGTATTCCATGTACAGTAAAACCTCCCTTAGTCCACCAGGTGTAAGCCTCTGACTAAAGGCATTCTCTAGATTGTTGATGATTAAGTTTTTCCTGAAAATAGTTGAATAATACTATTTTTATAAACCGTTCCATAATTAAATAACAACAAATATGCAAAATATTGTCGAAAATGATTAACAATTATTATTTTAATAGTAATAGTATTTACCAAAATTGCAACTATTTGAGTTGGCAACTTTACAACTTTATATAGAATATATAAAGGTTGCTGAGCTAGATTTAGATTTGCTTATTGAAAGATTTAAACTATAATTATGAAATGCATTTTGATATTTTCAGAAACAGTTTCAACAAGCTGAAGTTGTTTTAGCATTCTTATTACATATATTAATTTGAACTTGATGTAATCGAATTCTTGTCTATTGTAATTCTATATTTGATAGGCCATGGCCTGTTATACGCCCAAGTTTCTGTGGAACAAATTCGAGGGCGGCTTGATGCGCATGATTGTCATGGGTCTGAACATAACGATCTGCACACTCGAGGAGAAGGAGGCGAAGCGGGATGCTCTGCTCGACTATCTCATTAAGCATGTGAAGGTAAATCTGAAAACAATCTGAAATACTAACTGGCATATCGAAGTGTCTTATAATTGAATACAAAATCATATATTTCAGCGCCATAAATTGTATGCCATACGGTATTGGGCGTGCGAGGTGCTCTGCTGTGTCAATATTGTGGTGCAGATGTATCTGATGAATCGGTTCTTTGATGGCGAGTTCCTATCGTATGGCACGAACATAATGGGACTGTCGGATGTGCCGCAGGAGCAGCGTGTCGATCCCATGGTCTATGTGTTTCCGCGCGTCACCAAATGCATCTTTCACAAATACGGAGCTGGCGGCTCACTGCAGACGCACGACTCCCTCTGCATATTGCCGCTCAACATTGTGAATGAGAAGACGTATGTGTTCATTTGGTTCTGGTACTGGATATTGCTTGTGCTGCTCCTCGGACTGATGATATACCGGTTAGTTATATTTCAAAATTTGATTTCAAATTTCGTCTCACTTGGCAAGCAGTTGAGCGTGCGCTGTGTCAGTGTTGACTAACGCTGCACGTACGCTGCACACTGCTTGCATACAAATATCGCACAGCTTGTTAAGCAGTTTACTCAAATGCATTACTGCTAACAGTTCACTGCTTACTGCTTACTCAAGCACTGCTTACATTGATAGCTGTTAATATAAATATTCATTTCATATTAATAAAATTTGTGATTTGCCCGCAGCGCTTGCATCATCTTCATGCCCAAATTCCGGCCGCGTCTGCTGAATGCGCGCAATCGCATGATATCCATTGAGACCTGTCGCAAGCTCTCCAATCGCCTGGACATTGGCGACTGGTGGCTCATCTATATGCTCGGACGCAATCTCGATCCGGTCATCTACAAGGATGTGATGACCGAGTTTGCCAAACAGGTGGAACCCTCGAAGAACGATCGCGCCAAGTGATCAACGACGAGACACAGACACAGACAGCGACACAGAGAGAGAGAGAGAGAGGAGAGAGAGAGAGAGAAAGAAAGAGGGAAAGAGAGCGACGGAGAGTGAGAGACCCTCTGGATTATATTCATAATTATTATTATTATTACTACTATTTAGCACAAATCATGACAAATTAGCTGAAAACCACCACACTGAATGAAAAAAGACAATGAAATCTGAAAAAGACATGGCATTAGGCACTCTACTAATGCTTATTCCTCAACCCAAACCCAAATCCAAACACACCTCCAAGCCCCATAAAATCGAAAACTGAGAAACTCTTAATCAATGATCACAACTCTAATCTAGTTTCGAATCGTATGGCATATACAAAAAAAAAGAAAAAGAAAAAGATGGAAGAAAAAAACTTTTGAAACATTTTTATCAGTTTTTCCCTTGACCAACAAAACGAAGCAAAACATATTTTTTTATTTTTTTCTTACTTTTAAAATTAATTTAAAACTTAGCATGTATTTATATAGTCCTAAAAAGAAATCAACAACAACATTTACGGCCCAAAAAAATTCTAAAAATTTTATATTTATGAAATTAAGCGCAACTTGCAACTGCCAGCATAAAAAACAGACCAACAATTACAACAATAGCAACGCATCATGACATAATAAACATATAAATATTGCTTTTGAGTCTTTCATAATAAATCGCAAGATTATAATAATATATATAATTCGTAAGCTGGAAGCGTTCTTCTGGAGGATTTTCATTTTGGAGCTGTTTCTTATCGATGGCAGAGATAATTAAATGTTAAGTTTATTGTGTAGTTTTAGGCGAAAATTGCAAGTTTTTTTTTTGATAAAAGAGAAATATACACATATACAATACGTATACAATAAACTATATACTTTTAACTGGCGAAAATCAAGTTGTTTTCTATTTAAAAGACACCTTATATGCTCCTCATAATACCAATAAAAAATTATCACTTATCAAACATGATATACGTTTTTTTTTTTGGTTTTCATACATTTGCAGAAAAGTAAGGATATTGCTTTACCAGCCGTGTGAAATTTTTGCATATTAAAAAAATATATTTGAAAATGCTTAGTCGTTAAATTTGCGAACCATTGTTCGTTAAGTGAGTCGCTGTGCTCACTGAACGAAACGTTGTCCAGTGAGTAACGTAAGGGCAAAACGCGCGTGCAGCGCAAAATGCGCAATGTTAGCCCAAAACGAGTAACGTAAACTCACGACGCGCAACGTTAACCTAAACTGCGTAACACACAAAACTAATGCAGCAATTTGTTGCAAAACACGATTAAGAACCCCGAACCCAATCAAAATAAGTGATAAAAATGTGATGTTAAGTGTAAGTGCAAGTGCAAGAGAATCAACGTAAACCAAAACAACATCAACACAACCAACACAAAATATCGTCAAGTCTCAGTTAAGACTGAATTTGTTTTTGTGTTTGCGTAGGTGCCAAAAGCAATTGAAAACGCATCAAAAATCCTGCACAGTGCCAAAATAAACGCGCAAAAGATGGGAAAAATATAAACATAACACGAATGTGCGAGATTTCACCTGTCAAAAGAGAGTGCGGGGACAGGGGGGTCAATTATCCATAGTTAAAGCAGACGCCGTTATATGTAAACAGAGCGCCGCAATTTTTGATTTCATATCTCATTTGTTTTTAATATTGTGTTAATTTGCGCCCTTGCAAGCACTCTGTGTGTGAGTAAAATTCAGCGACGGCTGCTGCCACAAAATTCAACCCCCAATGCCCCCGCCCCAGACACAACTTAACAACAACAACAACAAAAATAGCAGCAGCAGCACCAACAACAACAACCACCCCCTGGCAATAAAGGCAACTGCACCCTCGACCACCCCCTAAAAAATGACTCGGTCGAACGAAGGTGATGTGTGTTGATTTTGTTGTTGCTGCTGCTCTTGGAGTGTTAAGCTGAAATAACAAGCAGCAGAAGCAGCAGCAGCGGGCCCGTAATTCAAAAACTGTCCAAATTAAACGGCTCTGCGCTCCACTTACTTTCCGCTCTCTTACTCTCCGTCTCGCTCTCCTTCTCCCTCTCTCTCTCTCTCTATCTCTCTGTCTGTCTGTCGCCCACTGCTGCGCGTTTGGTGCTTCTGCGGCTCTGACTCTTGTGACGCTGCATAGTGGCGCCTCAGGCCAAAAAAACGTTGCCAAAATCAAAATTTATTAAATAAAATTCTTAAAGAATTTAGAAAAAGCACCCAATTTGAGCAATTATTATTAAAGTTTAGTAACTTTTTTTTTGTTTTTCAAAATATCTATATTTTTGGAGCGCAAAAAGTCAGAGAGCGACACTGTGGCCAAAACTTGTGCTCCAAGCGCGCTGTCCTTTATAAATTTCTGTTCGCCTCCGTGTGTGTGGGTGTGTGAGTGTGCGTGTATGTGTGTGTGACTGTGTGCGCAAAGACGTATAAGTGTAAGCCAAAAGAGAACAGGCAACGAAAAGTAGTAGAAACATAGAATAGAACAGGTAAAAAAAAAACACTTCAGTGTTACCCTTTCCTATAATCCAATCTAATGAGAGATTTTATTATTTTTTTTTTTAAATTATTTGCATTAATTTGCAAATATGAAAAATGTTAATGTGATGTGTTGAAATTTGTTGTTGATTTAAATTTGCGCAAAGTGAGCGCTGCGCAACACCGGCCGGCGAACGTTTGGCAACACTGTCACTGTTGTTGTCGCTGTGTGCAACCCTGTGTGCCGCACACGAACGAATGTGAGTGTGAAAGCGTGTGGTCGAAAATTAAGAACAGCAACAAAAACGTAAGATTGAAAACGGCTCTCTTTGTATGAGTGTAGGGCAGCAGCAGCAGCAGTAGCAGCAGCAGCGGCAGCGGTAAAACCAAAAAAAAAGAATGCTCGCGGGGGAGCAAAGCAAATTGACAGCAGCAGGAAAGCAGCGCAGCCGCTAATCTTTGCCGTCGGTCGCGTCGCAAAAGCAAATCACGCTGAGCAATAAAAAGAACACAAATTTCCATACCCAAAAATAACCGAAAATTTTCAAGTTTGACGTTTTAATGGTGTGTGAAAAACGACACGGGAACAGGGCGCAAAGGAATAGGCCACATTAAACTAAACTAAAAGCAAAGCTAAAGAACAAGGCGCAAGCAAATGAAGAAGAAGCAGTTGTAGCAGCACCAGTGAGCGAAAAGCGTGCAAAGGCAAAAGGAAAAAGGTCAAAATATGTGTGCGAGATAAAAGCAGAATCATCGAATCAATGAAAATGGAACAAAAGTGAAAAACTTGTGGAAAAGCTAAAATTAATTTTTTTTGTTTTTGTTCACGCGCGCGTATTTGCCATTGTATGTGTGCGCCTGTTGTCTCTTCATATATATATATATGTGTGTGTGTGTGTGTCAGAGTGAGTGAGAGAGCGAGAAGAAATGAGAAGAGAAGAGGGAACAAATGAATTTGTAAAACGCATTTACTTATTAAATACGAAAACAAAATGTGAACAAATATTTATAGATATGTGTAAATTTAAAATACTCGCACAAATTGCATAAAATAAAAACAAGCAACTGCACAGCTGCACTTGATGAACAACAATTCAAAAACGAAATCAATAATAATAATAACAATAACAATAAACGCTTTTAGTGGCTCTTCTTCTTCCTATAGCAGTTGCATTGTCTTTACTCCAAGCAACAACAACAACAAACAAACAAACAAAACAACAAAAGATTTATATTTGAAAACTAAAAATAAAAAGAGAAAGAACCACTGAAAAAGAAGAAAAAAATTCGACATTATTTTGGCCGCAGCGGCGCAGCAGCAACGGCAGCTAAAAAAAAATGTGGAAAGACAGCGAATGTGCCGCAGCAGCAGCAGCAGAAGCGCCAACAAGCGTCGCCGTCGCAGCAGCCGCCGCCACCGCGTGGAAAGCAGCAAAAAGCACCGCATGACCGACCGATGCGATGAATAATAAGTGAATTAAAAACATATACACAAATAATAATAATAACACACAAATAACAAAAAAAAAAAACAAAAAAAACACCAACAACAACAGCAACAGTGTGAACATAGAATAGAAGTAGAGGTAGAAAAACAAAAGCAAGAAGCAGAACAGCATTGTAACGTGCACTAACTACAGACAAATACAACATCAACAAGAGAGAAAGAGAGAGAGAGAGAGCGAGAGAGCGTGCGAATAAGAAGTGGATAGGGGAAGGAAGAGAGAGAGAGAGAGAGCAAAAACACTCAACACCTCCGCACTTTCTACCCCCCTCCCCCACCACCTCACACTCGAGATTTGATTATTGTTGTTGTTTGCCGTTGATGTTGTCGTCGTCGTTGTTGTTGTTGTTGCTGTTGTTTGTGCATTGTTGCTGTTGTTGGATATTGTTATGAGGATGGCCAGCATTAGCAGCGTTTTAAATGCAGCCAGCGTCAGCAGCAGCAATAGCAACAGTAACAGTAGCAGCAGCATTAGCTCCAACGCAACCGGGCTGCCATCACTATTTGCCGGCAGTAGCAGCAACAGTGGCAGCAATAGCAACAGCGGCAGCAATAGCAGCTGCAGCATCGGCATAGCATCGGCAGCAACAAGCCACAACGCCGCGAACCACAACCACCAGCACCAACACCAACCACAACACCACAACAACAACGTTGCCGCCAAAGATATGGACGGACTGATTGCCATCAATGATAGCGCATTATCGCAACAAATCGAATTTATACTACAAGATGCTCCCATGGAGCAGGATGACGAACAGCATCATCACCATCATCACCATCATCGTCATCATCATCATCATCATCTGCAACAGCAGCAGCAGCAACAGCAGCTCCACATGGCAACGGCAGCGAAGCTCGACAACCACCCACCGACAACAACAAATGCAACAATAACGACAACAACAACAAACAGCGCTTCCGCATACATCAACCATAATAATAATAACATTAACAACAACAATAATAATAATAATAATAATCACAACAACAACAACAGCCTAAGTGTTGAGGATCAACATCAGCAACTGTTGCTGCAGCAACATCGCGCCCAACAGCAACATCAGCCGCATACACAACAACATATGGTTAATGGTCGCCGCGTTATAATACAAACATCAGAAAATGGCACAACCACTGGCGTAATGGACATTAGCGACATCAAGGTGGAGAATCAGGAGGTGGAGGACGAACAGCTCGACGAGGAGGAGGAGGAGGATCCAGAGCTCAACGATGAGAATCTCCAGGATATTGAAGAGGAGGCGCAGGCAGCCGAAGCTGATGAGGAGCCCGAAACGGCGACACATTTGCAACATCAACATCATCATCAGCAGCAGCAGCAGCAACAGCATCATCTCCAGCATCAGCACCAGCAGCAACATCATCATCAACATCAGGAGCAACAACTTCATCATACCCAGCAGCAACAACAACAGCAGCAGCAGCAACAAGAGCAACATCTTCACACGCAGGTCAAACTGGAGCTGGAAGATCTGCCCGAAGATGAAGAGGAGCAGCGGGATGAGAATGGACAAATGTCACAGTCAGCACAGCAGCAACAACTCGAGGTATATAATATAAAACAAGACAAGCAGCTGGAATCATTACTAATGGCATTTAATTACTTTAAGATATCACATTTTATTTTATTAAATGGTTGCCGTTGGTTAACACTAAGAATGCAACAAGTACTCTTAATTAAAAGTTCAGTTCTCATCTAGTAGCATAATCTAAAAATGTTATTTCAATGCTCAACTAAATGTTGAAATGCTCGAAAAATGTTTATGTTGGTTACTAACTCAACGGAGCAACAATTATTGTTTTTATAATCGACAACTTGTTAATCTGAATGATCAATCTGGTTTGTTGTTTTCCAGCTACAACAGCAAATGGATTACGCGACAGCGGCACAGCAGCTGGTGCTGCCCACCGGCAGCATTGTGAGCACCACAACGCGTGCCCCATTAAGTGTGCCCGTTTCGGAGGCGGCACTGGTGCAGCTGCAACGTCGGCCCGTCTACATAAGCAATGCGACAATGAGCAGCCTGGCGGGCGCCACATATGTCCGCATGCCCACAGCGGCTGTGATCAGTCGCAGTCCGATGACGGTGCTCAATGTGGTGCAGCAATCGGGCGCACCCACTGCACAGCTGATCTTGCAGACAACTGCTTCAGCTGCAGCTGCAACTGGAGCTGTAGCTGGAGCTGAATCGGAGGCAGCTGCTGCTGTCGCTTCATCGTCGTCCAGCAGCAACGAGCAGCATCAACAAATGGCGGCGCTGGCATTAGCACAACAACAACAGCAGCAGCAACAACAGCAGCAGCAGCAGCAACAACAACAGCAGCAGCAACAGTCCATTAAGCAAGTGACGACCACAAACACAGTGGTGGCATCATCGACGACCAGCTACCAGTGCATGGAGTGTGTGGAGAAATTCGATTCGAAGGAACTCTTTGACATCCATCGCAGCGGACATGCGAACAACATGAAATGTGCCATCTGCAATATGGTGTTGAAATCGTTGAAGAACTATGAGAAGCATTGTCTCCGCTGCAAGCCCTACGAGTGCCAGATATGTGGGCGTGTCGTACGCTTTCGCCCCAATTTCATAAAGCATATGCGCGTGCATACGGGTCAGCAATCGGAGAGGCATAAATACAAATGCGAGGTGTGCCACAAGGAGTTCATGAGCTTTGAATATTTCAAGGTGCACAAGAAGATACACAACGAGAACGTGAATCTCACGTGCGAGATATGCGGCAAGGTGTTCAGTGCGCTCGCCTCGTTGCGCGGTCACTCCAAGCTCCACTCGGGCGTTAAGCTGCACAAGTAAGTAGATCCCAAGACGTGTCTTCTTCATCTCTAATTCACACACACACTCTCTCTCTCTCTCTCTCTCTCTCTCTCTCTGTCTCTCTCTCGCTCGTTCTCTATCTGTGTATTTGTCGTTTGCAGATGCGATGTGTGTGGCAAGGGATTTGGACAGCGTTACAATCTGAAGATACACGCACGCACGCACACCGGCGACTTTCCGTTTGAGTGCAAGGTGTGCAAGAAGAAGCTGCATACGCAGTCCTCGCTGCAGACGCACATGCAGGTGCATCTGCGTGATCAGCCCAAGGGTGGCGCTGCTGTGGCCGCTACTGCTGCCGTCGCCGTCGCCGCCACAACAACAACAACCACCGCAGCCAGCAATGCCGCCGTCAGCAGTAGTAGCAATAGCAGCGGCAGCAATAGCAATATTGTTGTCACGCCAGCAACAGCCATTGTCAAACTGGAACCGGATCTGGAACAAGCCGGCACAAGTCTGCAACAACAGCAGCAGCAACAACAACAACAGCAGCAACAGTTGCAGCTGCCGCTGCCGCACGATATGGATATGGACGATCAGTCGGGTGTGAGCGATGAGGAGACTGAGAGCGCTGTTCATAACTTGACCAATAATCGCTTAACCGGCGAAGACTCCTCGAATGGGTCCTCATCGAATGCCTCGCTACAGCAGCAGCAGCAGCAGCCGCACTCCTCCTCAGCCAGCTCATCGCAATCGCAGCAGCAGCAACAACAATTTTTAGTTGGAACGCCTGCGCGCTCCATTGTCATTAAGAATTACATGCAACAGCAGCAGCAGCAGCAGCAGTCGTCGTCGTCGTCGTCGACAGATCAGTCAATTGGTAATGGCAATGGCAACTGTTCGAGCGTGTTGCACACACAGGTCATACAAAGCGGTGCAGGCACCAGCAATGGCCATCACATCATCAACAACAACAACAACACCACCACCACCAGCACCAGCACTAACAGCAACAACACCACCACCAACATCAACAGCTGCAGCAACAGCAGCAGCAATCCGAACAGCAATAGCAGCAACAGTTGCAGTTCTGCACTGCCAGCAACAGCTACCTCGGCCAGCAATTTGGCACAGCAGATGCTGCGCAAAACGCCAATCATACACTCAACGGGCACGCTTAGCTCGGCGCTGGCCAGCGTCGTTCAGCAGACGGGCGGTAAGTTCAAATGGCAAATGGCAAGTGACTTGCAACAAATCAATTAATTAACAATGAGTGTTGCTCATATGTACAACTTACTTACTAAATAATATTATTTAAAAAAAGATCAACACTTAAAAGTTAGCATTTGAGTCTCATTAGCAAGCTGGAAAGTAGCAATTAGCGAGCCATGAATTTCAAGCTTACCTCTAGAGAATTTAGTGTGGAATAAATATTTTGTTAGCATTTTATATTATACAGGGTAAAAAAGATAATAGATAATATTCTAGCAAAATTGAAAAGAAGTGTCACATGTCATCTATCAATGGTCAAAGCTTACATCAATTTGTATTTCATTATGATATTGGACACCAATTTATGAGAGGCGAAAGCATATTGTTAAATTGTTAAGCAAAAGCTAATTATTCTTTGGCCCAGAGATAGATATACATTGGATATATATACATTAGATATAATATAGTTTAATATGCGACTGTACATTTGACATGTGACAATGTGCATACAATAGACATATCACTGATGATTGCTTGATTTGCTTTTCAGTTGGTTCACCAGCGCAGTCGCCCTCATCGTCATCCACATCATGTTCCTCCACAATGCTGGTGTCCAAGACGACGTGTGTGCCGATGTCAATTGCCTCATCGGCGGCGCTGGGTGGCTACACAATAATTCGCAGTACGCGAAGTCATCATCATCACCATCAGCAGCAGCAACAGCAGCAGCAGCAGCAACAACAACAACCACAACAGCAGCAGCAGCAGCAGAGCAACTGTAGCAGTCAGCGTGTTGTGACTGGAACGCAACATCATCAGCAGCAACAGCAGCAGCAGCAACAGCAGCAGAGAACCAACCACCGAAACCACCACCGACGTCGACATCTGGCTGATATGGACGACGAGGATGATGATGACGATGATGATGAGGACGAGACAAGCGCTCAGTTGCGCGCTGTATCCAATGGACATCATCATCATCAGCAGCAGCAGCAGCAGCAACAGCAGCAACAACAGCACCTGAATCAAAATCATAATCATAGCCACAGCCACAGCCAGAGCCACAATCATAATAGCCACAATCATCAAAGCCATCATCACCATCACAATCATTTTGATGATGATGATGACGATGAGAAATCATCACCGTCCCTGGCCACAGCGGCCATTATCAAAGTCGAACCGAATCTCTATTCATCGGGCTCCGGCGACAATTCCAACGACATGTTCATCAAGGAGGAGGTCATGTTTGAGGATTCAGTTGTGCCGCATTCACCACAATCGCCGCCCAGCTCCAAATTTCGCATCTCGAATTTTGACAGCGATCTGGTTGATCATCATGTCGATCTCAATCACTCGCTGCCGCCATATGGTAATCTATTTGAGTCGCACTCAATACCCGACAGCATACCCGTACAGCTCTATCCGGATGATGACGATGATTTTCGTTTGGATCACAGTTCGCTGGGTGGCCTGCATAATACCTCATCATCCACCACCGATGGCGATTTCATTAAAAAGGAATGGGTCTATGGCAGCGGCACCAGCAACTATGCAATGAATGGCAAATTCGATGATGACAGCGATGCACTTTGCGATGCCGCCAACTTTATCTACAATTGAGTGGCCAGCGGCGCGTGATGATGACAATGACGTGAGACGATGTGGCCATGTGAGGTGTACACCTATGCTGACATATAAGGATATAAGGGGGCAAATGCATCAAACGGGTGCACCAGCAGCAGCAGCAGCAGCAGATCCAGCAACAAGTTCGAATTCTTGACGCACAAACCATAAACAAACACATTTTCACACACACATACACAACTTATCCTTTATATGCATATATATATATATATTTATATATATATGTGTGTGTATATTGCGAGATTCTGTTTTTTTTTTTTTTAATATATATATATATATATGCATATATATGTATAATTATATGTATAGTAAATTGCTATCTCTGTCGCGCTCGTGATCTTAACGTGATCTTAAACTAAATCAATGTGTAAAACGTATTTATAACTGTATTTTGTAGTTGTTTCTATATAATTGAAAAAGGCAAAACAAAAAAAAAAATCAAAAACAAAAAAAAAACACAAAAAATAAGGATGTATGAGAATGATGCAGTCTGTCTCTTTCACACACACACACACACACACACAAAGAAACAAACACACACACACACACTCGTATACACAGTGTCTGTCTGTCTTGCTCACACACACTATCTCTCGTCTCTGTCTGTGTCTTCATACAGCTCGTTTGTCTTTCGTTGCATAAGCAAAAAGTTGTCTGAAATTTTTACTTAAAGTAATAACTACACGATATAGTTATATACCTTCTATCTCTGTCTCTACATATTATACTGTCTCTCTCTCGCTCTCCCTCTCTGTGTTCTCTATGCACGCCATTTTAAAATTTTAGTTTTTGCCTTGATCTCGCTTCCAGTTGAAATTTAATACTAATTTTTTTTTTTTTGGCATATTCTCATATATACTCAGTCCTAGCTATATAGACGCCTTGAAATGAACGTTAGGAAAATAGAAAGATATCGCTTATACGAATTCGAACACACTGTCATTGGAGCGTGCAATGTATCTAAAAGATTCTGTTTGCGTTTTATTTTTTTTCAGTATTGATTTAATTTATGTATTTTTTCCTTGACTGTATTGCTTTCGAAACCAA